>VXBP01003696.1:0-14204 GCA_013400115.1 Rhinopomastus cyanomelas
TATTAACTTCTAGGCTTTCAAAACACTCTCTAACACCGACAGCTACGCCACCACCCTTTCTACCCTGCCTGTCCCGCTTGTAGAGCTTATACCCATCCATCACAGCACTCCACTCATGAGAGTCATCCCACCATGTTTCCGTGATGACAACTACGTCATAGCAGTCGTGCTTCACAATGGCTTCAAGCTCCTCCTGTTTGTTTCCCATGCTACGTGCATTAGTATAGACGCACTTGAGCCTGGCTAGTGACTTCGTGCCCAGTAATGGCCTGCCACCTTTATGGTCAACTTTGGCAGGTTCATTTTTATCCCCTCCTCCTTTGGACCTAGTTTAAAGCCCTATCAACGAACCCAGCCAGCTCATATGCAAGGATTCTTTTCCCCCTCTGGGACAGGTGAGTTCCATCTGTTTCCTGCAGACCCTGTGTAACATAAAGATCCCCATATTCAAAAGCTCAAAATGCTGTCAGTGGCACCAGCCTTTCAGACACGTATTAATCAGGTGGGTCTTCCTGCCTCTTTCAATATTCTCCCCTGCTACTGAAGGAATGGCAGAGAACACCACTTGGGCTCCTGAGCCCTCGAGTAATTTCCCCAAGGCCCTTAAGTCCTTTTTAATTGTAATTTTTTATTTGATTGATGCAGTTAGACTGCAGTCAAACAGTACTCCCGTGTACATAGTATGTTTTTTACATAGTTCTCATATGCAAGATTAAATTAGCCAAGAGAAAATCAATCTTAAAACTGAAAGTTCTCCTTCACAGTACACATAAGCACCCAAGTCATGGAGACAGAAGCTCTTTTATTCCTTCACTGAAGGCAGTAACAGAAATAATTACACATCTTCCATACCTGAACTGCATAGTCATTACCCAACATTCAGTGATTTGAACCATTAGCAGAACTCAAACTGCCCAGGCTTTTCAACCCATTTCCATTCTAAAAGTCTTCCACATACAGATTTCCCCTGAGAAATTTTTTTTTTGATGCTATAAAAAAATCAAACAGACAAGAGATCCTTGGCACCTGAGTCACAGACAGAATTATCAAATAACACTTAATTGCTGGATGATGCTGGGTGGCTGGGCTTGAATTCTGATCTCAAAATATTATCCACCCAACTGTCTGCAGAAGTATGACTTATGATACCAGTACATAAAACCAATTAAAATGGGGGAACAGTGAGCGTATCAAGACACTGACTTTCACCATGAACAGATTCAACACATGTAAATGGCAAGATACAATATGTTCCCTGCTACATCAAGAATACTCTGTATGTGAAGGAGGCATATGCGTCACAGCTGAGGGAACAGCATAGTATGAGTGAAGGAAAATTCTGCATATTCAAGACTAAACGCTTTTATGAACACTGCTCAATGACAAACGCTAATGCAAATAGCAGAGAAAGGTCGATTTTAAAATTGGGAAGATGTTTACAACTTCATCCACCAGCATGAATACTCCAAGAGAACTAGAGGGCACATATTTTTCTTTTGCCTCAGACCTAAGCAAATTCTTCTTTCCAGTACATGTAATTCCACTGGCACCTCTGTCTGGTATTGTTCATACTTTCATCTACTTCATGATGTATCTTGCTGTGTTGCTGCCAAAACCCTCAGATAAGGCCATGAGATATAAATTTTTACAAACTCAGCAACTAAGGAAAACAGCAAAGATGTTGCACAATAACAGGGATAGTGTGTAAGAATTTCTTGATAAGGATATAAAGTTTTGTTCATTTGTCAGTTAAAGGCAGGAACCTAAAACCAGCAAAATCCAACTGATGGATCCCACAGGGCAAAAGCATAACTGATTGCTGTGGTTAAATGAATTGTGGAAATTAAGAAATGAAATTTCAAATTTAACCAAAGAAAGGCTAAAACAGCACAATTTCTTAGAACACTTTCCTCTCTCCACATTTTTTCCTCACACTTCAGTTAGACTTTATAACTGAGAAGTCATTAGGAAAGGTGTTAATCTGAGTTGAACAGTGAAAAGTAACTTCAAGTGCATTATTTTCTTAGTACTACTAATCTCTATTTAACTATAAGTTCTCCCTATAAAAACTGACTAACAGTACAAGAATGAGTAGAAGAGCCCTGATTGCCATTTTCTTTCTCTTTCACTTTCTCAATACTGCTGTGATGTTGCTTAAACCATGTATTTAATGATGTTATTTAAAACCTGCATAACTGACATTATGTAGATAATCTTTTACACACTTTTAGTCAATTTCAAATGAAGCTTGCTCACTCAAGAAAGCAAGAATATGCACATTTTATCTGTCTTGACAATCACTGTTTGTCCTAGCCTACCAACATGGATACCAGCTGCATCCTTCATATTCTGTCTCCCCAACTCTAATCTCGTGACCACAATTCACTCAAAAAAAACATAAAGGGGGAAAGCATGTTATAACTGATTTTAAAAATACAAATGACAATGTCTTTAGTAACTTATTATATTGCTTAAAGAGCATTCCTAAAATACCAGTCACCTCTTACAACTTTTTAGCCTTCGAGGAGCACCATGACCCAACTTCCATTGTCTGCATGGCCATTGAGTCCACAGATTTCAAACCACATACAAATTAATAGAGGCTTAAACCTCTGCTGTTTGCAAATACATGTCATTTTATTTACAAATTTAGTATAACTGATTGCAAATGTTTTCAGGTATTTTTAATTTATAATCTTTAAAAATGTGCTTCTCCTTGAGCACCTTCTTGTATCTTAATCAAAATACTAGCATTATTTCTGTCTGTACTGGCATCATTTCTGTAGCACCATGCTTTGCTCTTCTAAGTATGTTTTGATCCTCTGGTCTGCTTAATTTGAATCAGAAGTAGTTCTTGGATCACTAACCCTTTTCCCAAAACTATGGCTAGCAGAAAGGCTTAGTGGTCTACTTATTTGCTCATTTAACTAACAAAAATATGCTTGGTTCCAGAAATATGCAGTGCAACCCTGTTAGCAACGTGCTATTTCAGTATGCGTGCTGTATCTCTTAAGCATTCAAACCATTGCTTTGCATATTGTAGAGATCAATGACTTGCTCTTCTTCACTACTTCTGGGAGAATTAAATGCTCCCTTCAGAGCAAAATGTTTCAGGAAGAAGACTTTGGTTGCTAATGCTTTCATGTTAGTCTGTTATGGGGTGGGCACAACTCTGTCTATACAGAGTTTTCTTCTCTATAACATAAGCGCAGTTTTTCCACCTTTTCTGTTTACATTCGCTCGGAAGTTTTCTCACTTCAGGCTTCTTCCCTCTCTGTCCTTCTTTCATTTATTTTGATATAGATTGCACATTTTCTGCTATTAACAATTAACTGACACTCAGACAACGTATGAAACAATAGCCACTGTCAAACATTCAGAGTTTCACAGCTTGCTTCAGCTTGCAAGACATAATACAAAGTGAGGACACTAATGAAAAGGCTAAATTTAAATTCCACTTTATCCTGAAAGATGATGCCACATTAAGATGTTCTTCTGAGATTGCTGGGACCCACTGGGTCTTCAACTTTGTTGTGATCATTTTCTCAGCTAGCTAACTACGCCTTACATGTCTGGAATTTTTAAGGGTGCAACACATGCTGACTTATTTTACTTTTTCAGGGAAGCTGAAGCTTTTACAGGGAAAATGCAAGAGGCTACAGTTTGTACTGCAAGCACAAGGGATTATGCCCATCTCTCATGAGCTGCAAGAGGCAGCAATGAACATCAGTTTTCTGGGAGTGTTCTAATTCATGGTCACTGTCTTTTAACAAAACTACTCCCATACACAAGACATTTAAGAAAAATTCTCCTGGGCTTTATAAAGATCTTGAAAAGATGTAGCCCATTTATACTCTAAATAATTAAACAAACCCATAGAGTATGGATACGGAGATAGAAATGACTATGCTATTACTCTTTCACTATTTTAACCGTTCATACTGTAAGTGTTAAAAATAACCTTAAAAAGTTATTAGTCTGTAGCTTCGGTCATTTAGTATACTTATAGTAGGTACCAGCCACAGCTATTACATGGCATTGAACACTAAAAGACTCACTAGCTATCTCAGGGGTATTACTTTTTTCCAGACTGTTTTAGAAGGTCTATGTACTGAGACAGATGGCCTGACAGAATGAGAGCAAACAACAAAAAAAAAAGGGAATTCCAAAGAAAAAAAGTATTCTAGCCACTTCTTTTACAATGAAATATTGCCTTTGCTGAAATACAACCCCTATGCATGTGGAATGAGAACTACAACCATATACTATCCATGAACTACTGCTTGCAATTACACCCCTGAATTCATAGGTGTTTCAAGCATATGAAGATAATATACCATTTCAAGCCACACCTTCAAACAAAATACTTATTTGAAAGACTCAAGATCCTATTGAAGATTCATGCAGTTATTATTACCTTTCTAAATTTGAAGAATAATATTATATGTCTCAGCTCAAGGCTAAGGATTGAAGGCTATTTTCTTTCATATTTTCATTATATACATTGCAGTACAATACTGGGCTTTTGAAGACTCATGCAAATGTTATTTAGTAATGATGACTATGAGTTAATGTGACTTCATCACACTCGGTAGTAAACTCTCTACTTTCATTAACAACCCTTCTTGTCCTCCAGTATTTTATCGGTTATCTTCACAAGTCATGGCCTCAAGTAGATATTAGTCAAAGGCCCTGGGCAACAACTTGTCACTGAAAGGCTGATGAAACAAGATGGAAGAAATACTATTATGAGAGTGTATTTCTGATATAAATCAGAAAGCCATTTGCTTTCTTGGCCACCTGGACACACTGCTGGCTCATATCCAGATACTGGTCAACCAGCACCACCAGACTCTTACTATTACTATGATCCTTGTACAATGACTCAACAATAACACATAAAAATAACTACTGTAACTAAGAAACACATCAGAAATTTCAGCAATGTTGTCTACATTGAAAGCAACACTGTAGGAAACATCTGTTAAGATAAGTTAGTCTTTATAAACCTGGTTCTCCTTACTGTACTCATTTGGCCTAACTTTTCACAATGGGGACATTTATGTTGGATATTTTAAACAGGAAAAGAGGCTGACACAGGACAACACAGATGAGAAGGCAGAAGGAAAGACAGAAAAAACTGTGCCTATTAGAAAATGCTTCCTTACAGAACGTGGCAGGAAGATTCCCAACACCCATTTCTACATTGCTGAAGACAATACCAAAGTCCACAGGCAAACCTTTTACTAAGCCATGCTACTATGCAAAAGATGACAAATTTATGCTGTCTTCATTTATTCCATTAGCTCAAATAGCAGAGAACTATGGAGTAAATGAGAAATTACAGCACTCCCAATGATCCCTGACAATTTGTTTTGAAAAAAGATTTACTTGCACACATCAGAAAAGTGCTAAAACATTTGTCAAGTTGCAAAGTCTACCTTTATAAAGTTAGGAGATGTTGAAAAGTCAGTATTTTTCCTTGGTCTTAGTTTGCATCAGCTTTAATACAGTGCTGATCACAGCACTATTTGTTCTATGGGGCCTTTGTATCATTCAGTCTGAGTGAGAAGAGTCAAGGAATAATTTTGGCATTTATTTCAGTAGAGAATATTAGTAGGACTGAGGATTTTTTCCCTAAAAAATAGTCCTGTAACAAAAAAGTCAAAAGTTTTCCATTGCCTCTTAACCCAGTATAAATACTTAGGTTGCAAATATTGCCAAAACCTGCATTTTAACACTTCTGTCAGCTGAAAGGTATCATTGACTGTACCGTATAAGATGGAACAGAGGTAGAAACAGGTTACTGCCAAAAGTGACCAACAATTTAGGCCCTCGATTTGCCATGGTTCAGGGTGTTTAGCACTTCACCACTCAAGTTCAAAGCCATTTCTATTGACTACAATTGCACTTGAACAAGTTTTGCTGATCAGATCCCATGGTTTCAATTTAAGTAGTTCTGAAAATGAGGACCATATATTAATTAGCATCTGTGAAAAATCCAGGTCAAGCCATTTGCCTAAGACCACACAGACACTCTAATTATTTAAAAGGTTACTTTACTCAGTAAAAAATATTCTTCCTGTTTCCAGTCAATTCAAGGCACTATGTAAGAATTAGGCCCTGGAGATAAAGTAGTTTATTACCATATAACAAACTCAACCTTTTCTTCCAAGAAGCTGCCATTGAAACTAATTATACTTTGTAAAGGCAATCAATAAAATAAGAAAACACTCATAAACATAGTTTCTAACCAAATAAGTGTTTTTACTTCAAAAGAGAGGGACCCAAAAATCCTTCAGATAAACACAAGCAATTGGTTATGCCTATTAATTTTTCATTAAACGTCCCTACATATTAAGGTGCACATTAAGACATACCATAAGGAACATACAGAGCGAATTTAATTAAATGACTGTTTTCTTTTCAACCAGGTCAAGCTACCTAAGGAAATGTAGGAGGCAAAAAGGAAAAAAAAACCTAAGAGCAAGAACCCTAACAGCAACTTTATGGCATCTTGCACACGTAAACTATTCTTAAAAATCAACCAATTAATCCTTACAAACCCTTATTCCCATCTGATGCAGTAAAATAATATAAATCTGCACTGTAGAAGAGTAAAAGAGGACAAAGAAATCAAAAGCTGTATTTCCAAAGTGTCCATTAATTCTGTGCATCAGTCTGGATTAACCAACTTGAGACACTGAAAAAAGTGCTAAAGGTATTATGAGGTCCAGCTGAATTACAGGCTTGGAATGTATGTTTTTCCATATTATCTAAACCCTTTCTTCACTCCCAGAAAATGAGGAAATAACAATTAGGCACTGAACATCTCACATCTCTTATGCAACAACACATATCTTTGACACTACCTGTCAAAACATTAGGTCTCAGCAAGTCTAACAGTGCATGTGTTTAGTAATTTCAGCTGATAGACAATTATATTTATTTCCTCAGCTGCTGCAACAAAGCCTCATGCTTGTGTATTTTTAGTAGAAAATGAAATACTGCTGGAATCAAAGAGGTTAAGCAGTTCATCCTTCTTTCTCGAGCATAAATGAAGAAAACTAGTAGGAAATCAAAACCCATACTGCAGAGATCCATATAATACATTCAGAGATGTATATAAACACACAGCTGTGTAAAGGATTCCAGTTTCTAAAGGAAAAAGTTTAAAGTACATTCCTTAGACCAGTCTCATTTGTAAAGCACTGAACACAGTGAGCTCCCTCATCCACCATTCTTACCAGGCCATTCCACAATAACCCTTCTCTCCCTCATCCCAATCCATTTACAAAGGTTACGAAGAACTCAATTTCTTCTCTCAGCTACAAATAAAAAAGAATGTCTGCTTGCAAACTTTCTTTTTTTTCAAAGAAAGGAAGGTATTTTGTCTCAGCGATTCAGAGTACTTCACCGTTCCAGAAGCTGGTCTTAATTATTTGAGGCTAGGGTCAGAAACCTGTGGTTTGAAAGCCACATGTAGCCCTCCAGCAGCACATGTTTAGCTATTTGTCCTCTGGCACCAGCCCACAACTTTCAACAGCACACACGTGCAACTGGAGATTTGATTTTTAAATTGTTTTCAGTTTTTTCCCCAGTCAGATTTTTAATGGATGTGCAATCAACACATCTCCAGCAGTTCTTTCCTGTATCTGCTAAGAGCATATCAAAATCTCAAAAGCAAATTTTCGCAAATAACATTCCATCAACTTTGCTGAAACACTGATATGCACACAAGACAAGAAATAACTGAAGAAAATCACCACAGCAACTGCTTGATAAAACAGCAAGCAATAGTTCCTAAAGAGTTATAATTCTGCATCTCGTGTGCTGGGAATTGTGATTTATTTTGTTAAAAAAAGCCCTGCAGCTATTGCTATCCCTTATAGATTGGCTTGCAGCAGGAGGCACTTTGCCACAAACTCAGTCTCTGCCTTGTTTTTGTCTTGGTACTGCACAGTGTCTCCAGATAAAAACAAACTTGCACAGACGCACATATGAAATATGTTTTCCTTTCCTTTCTGAAACTTTCTGGAGAATAATTAATAAATGAAAATAAAAGGAGAATGTAGGTGCCAGAACAAGAGAGATACAGTTTGCAAAGCGTGCCCTCCAACACTGGTACTGCAGTTCAGCCTTGTGATCAAGTTGGTTGCCTCCAGAACACCTGTTTACAAGCTGACAAATGATGAATCCAATTTCAGAATCCAAAACCAGAAAAAAACCAGCATAATAAACAGCTAACAGAAGAAATACATGTACTTTTCATAAGGAAGACAAATCACTCATTCTCACTAAGAGCTTCCAACAGGAACATTAATTCCATGTTTATTTACAGAGTGTATGTCCAAAGCAGTGCAGTAAAAAAGATCTCTAGCAGCCTACTGGTTTGATTACATTACTCTTCACCAGTGTAACAATAATAACAAAGTAACAACAATAATAATAAAAGAGCCTCTACAGATGGAAAACCTGCTAGTAACACATGTGGGATTTAACTTTTTTGTTTTTTCTTTAAGAAGGTTTATGAGGTAGATAGTATTTTCAACAATTTTCACCAAGAAATACCTACAAAATATCAGGGTCACTCAGCAAAGGCATTAATGTACTTCCCTTCAAAACAGCAGTTATTTTTATTAATAACTCCAAGAATACACTGCAGGATTCTGTTCAATTTAGAGATCCAGTCATGTGATTTTCCTAACACTAGGGGACACTAGGTAAATTGTAATGTTGTTCCAAGCTAAACACAGCCCTTTTTTAAATCCAGGATGTTGATGAATTATTATTTGCCAAGGACTAAGCTAGCACAGAACACTACAGCTACTTCTCCTTTTGTGCTCTCAGGAATTATGGATGGAAAAATGAGGCAGGAAAATATTTGGAGACCAGCAGGACTGACAATCTAGCAGATATAATCAGGACTGTTTTAATCAAACTGTGAGAAAAAGCAGCCCTATTATTCCTCTAGTCTTCTTCTGTTATTATAGACACAGAGCATGGAAAATACCGCATTGCGTTTCTCTGAAAATTGTAATATGTCAAAAAATAACAGCCCACAAATCCTGGGATGCAAAAAACCTACTATTTCAACTAAGGCTGTTTCACCTAAACCCTGACTTACCAGTTATGACCTGTTTGCGATGCCAACAAAGATGATGCAGCACAGATTCATTAGTTTTAAGTGCAAGGTAATATATACCTCTACTAGAGTGGCTGGATTACTTCTATCCTGCTATCTAGTGCCACGCATATTCCCTATCATAATAACATTTACTCACAGATCACAGATAACAAAAACCAACAGATATGCAAGTTTTCAAGAATTTAACAGTTACGTCTATAGTAAGATCCAATTAGCTGTTTCACAGGAGATGGGTTGCACTGTCTGCAAAACATATGTGTCTATTAAACTGTGTCTTCACTTAAGTAACATAGTTACTGTACAGTAACTATGACCTCCAGGTCTTGTTACCAGCATTAGCAGAGCCTTCTGATGGAGGAGGAACTAGATAGAGAAGGTAAGATAAGCTAGCTGCTGAGGCAGTTAATTATTGATATTTAATCACTGCCTTTAGCTTCCCGCACTCACTGATCATGCAATCAGTGCAATCCAAACAGACCTAGCCAAAAATTTTTGGCATAATTTTAAGACAGCTTTGATAAGCAGCAGAAAATGGAATGAACCTACCATCTGAGCTTCCATCACTGGCTGACAAATCTGTACTTTCCATACCCTATGCTGCACAGAGGGCCTGGTATGACATCGCAAAACAGCAACTGCAGATGACTGAGTCAGTGAGTGATGCAGCATGCTGCACAAATGTGCACTTCACAAGCCAGGCAAAGACGCATCACTCACAGAAGCAAGACATCAACTCCAGGGCTATGAATCCTCTGTTATACTAGTCTACTGCTCATGCCTATAAATACATACAAAATAAATGAGTTAATTAATGTCTTTTTCAAAAATTCTTCTTGGGAAAAACAACAGTGATAATGCCTGGGAATGGTGTTAAGTACCTTCTTCTCACAAAGATATAACACTTTCTTCTTTTTCAGCTTTTACATTTTCTTGAAACATGAGAGTATGGAAAAAACAAATGTACAGTATCTCAGAAGTCATACAGAAAGGCTTAGAGGCAATATAAAATTACTGCAAGTTTTTTGTGCACTGCAACAAAACACATAAGGTGCCGTATCAGCTGACATACCTTAGGAACTACAGGAAGTAAACTGGTGGTCCTTCATCCAAGCAAACATATGGAAATGCACAGGAGCTGCCATCCCTTTTGAAATAAATGCTGGAAATAGTCTTTTGCAAAGAAGAGCATAAATAAACTGATCTGCCACTTCACTCTTTCAAAATAAATGCTTTAAAAGCATTTATTTTAAAAGACAGTAAAGTGGTCTAGTAAGCTGAAACTTTTGTGCTGAAACTTTGCGATAAACACAATCTGTGAATGAAAGGTAGAATTCAAGAATGTCTCTTGCAGTTTCATCTAAGCCTATCAACCCATTTCAGAGGAACTTATAAAAATATGCCCAACCTTGGCTGTACTCATAATCTGCACTGGTATGCAAATGGAAGCCAGTTCTTCCTGTTCTGACAGAAGCTTCAAACTGAGCTGTGACTGACAAATAGTCTCTCTTCCTGCTGACCAGTCCTCTTTAAAATGGCGGTGGCAGACCCTGACCATGTGTGGGACCCAAGACGGAGACCAACCGCATAGTCGCGTCAGCAGAAGCCCCCTTCCAACTCTGCAGCTGTGGCAGAGAGGATTTAATGACCCTCTACTGTCCTCTCTCCTCCTGTCTCAGCTCCAGGAGGAAAAAGAACCCTTTCGGCAAACTGCAAATTGCTGAAACGGCTGCTCCATGGTGGGTGGAAAGTGGTAAATCAGCACCGAGGTCTTGCTTCTCCTCCCCCCAGCAGAGCAGAGCCAGGGCCTTGGGGTCCGGGGTCCAGGCTGGGGTCCGCGCTATGCGGAGCCGCCCTTCTCCACCCTGCCGTTTACAGGAACAGACCCACTGAGCCCCCTCCATCCAAACTCCAACATGGAAAACGGGGGAGGGAGCCACTGGGAGCCAGGACGTGCAGTCTTCCCTACCACCCCATCCTGGGAAGGGGTGGGGGGAGAAGCCAGACCCTGAGCCAGCTGTGCCATGCAAGGACAGAAAGACCCCAGTCCAAAAAGGCAGGGCTCTGGGTAACCAGCCCTTTTATCTTCTCATCTAGCAACACCTTTTAAGGGCTGATCTTGGGACAGTGTCACCTCTCCCCAGGACAGGTCACTGCGTGGGGGGTGCTCTTACAGCAACATAACATTGCTCAAGCACATCAGAGAAGTAAAATTTAACCTTCAAAAACCAATTCAGTTAGAAGTACACCATGTATTTATTTTCTACATGCCACAACACAAAGAGTTTCTTCCTCTTTGCCTTCCAAACAAACAAGCTAAATTAAAACATTGTGATTGCAAGAACACCTAGGGAAAAATACCTGCCTTTCCTTCCATATATTTAGAGCACAGTTGTTGTCTGCTTTCCATCCTGAGTATTCTGGTTTCATCTCTTCTCCTGGACAATACAAGAGTTCTAATGACAAAATTTTCACACCTCTCCAGGAGACAAAAACCAGACATTTCTTTCACAATTAAAGAATATAATGCATCATTTTCACTCATGGAGAAATGAAAATACATCCCCCATGTACTGGCAGGAGAAGACTAAGACGCACTTCCTTTCAAAATAAACACGCAAACCTGATCTATGGAACTACAGCTTAAACCATGCCACTCACACAGGCAGAGCCTCCTATTCCTGGCAGACAATACTGCACTCGCTACCACTAACAGGAACATTATAGAATAACAGACTCATAGAATCATTAGGGATTGGAAGGGACCTTGAAAGATCATCTAGGCCAATCCCCCGACACAGAATTATCACCTAGACCAAGTCACACAGGAACACATTCAGGCAGGTCTTAAACGTCTCCAGTGAAGGAGACTACACAGCCACCCTGGGCAGCCTGTTCCAGTGCTCCGTCACCTTCACTGTGAGGAAGTTCCTTCTCAGATTGACGTGGAACCTCCTATGTTCCAGCTTACAACCATTGCCCCATGTCTATCACTAGATGACATTGAGAAGAGCCTGGCTCCATCCTCCTAACACCCACCCTTCAATTATTTGTAGACATTAATAAGGTCACGCNTCAATTATTTGTAGACATTAATAAGGTCACGCCTCAGTCTTCTCCAAGCTAAAGAGACCCAACTCCCTTAGCCTCTCCTCATAAGGCAGGTGCTCGACTTCCTTCATCATCCTCATTGCCCTATGTTGGATTCTGCCCAGCAATTCCACATCCCTCTTGAACTGAGGGGCCCAGAACTGCATACAATACTCCAGATGTGGTCTGACCAGGGCAGAGTAGAGGGGGAGAAGAACCTCTCTTGATCTGCTAACCACCCCTCTTCTGATCCACCCCAGGATGCTGTTGGTCCTCTTGGCCACGACAGCACACTGCTGGCTCATGGTCATCAGGACCCCTAAGTCCCTTTCTCCTACACTGCTCTTCAACAGGTCAGTCCTCATCCTTACGTGTATCTGGGGCTGTTCTTGCCCAGATACAATACTCTACACTTGCTCTTATTGTACTACATTAAATCTGTCTCTGCCCAGCAATCCAGACTGTCCACATCTCGCTGAATGGCAGCACAGTCTGCAGGGGTGTTGGCAACACCACCCAGCTTTGTGTCATCAGCAAACTTGCTGACAGTGCATGCCAATCCCTCATCTAAGTTATCAATGAATAGATTGAACAGGGCTGGTCCCAGCACCGATCCCTGGGGCACTCCACTAGATACAGGCCTCCAACTAGATTCCGTCCCATTGACCACTACTCTCTGACTTCTATCCTGCACCCAGTTCATGATCCACCTCACTACCTGATCATCTAGACCACACTGCCTCAGTCTGGCTGCAAGGATGCTATGTGAGACTGTGTCAAAGGCCTTACTCAAGTCAAGATAGATCACATCCACTGCTCTGCCATCATCTAGCCACATGATTACGCCTTCATAAAAGGCTATCAGGTTGGTCAAGCACGACTTTCCCTTTGTAAAGCCATGTTGACTGTCCTTAACGACTCTCCTGTCCTTGATGTGCCCAGAAACAGCCTCTAGTACAAATTGTTCCATCACCTTTCCTGGGATGGAGGTAAGGCTGACCGGTCTATAGTTACCTGGGTTCTCCATCTTTCCCTTGTTGAAGATTGGAGTGACATTTGCTACTTTCCAGTCTCTAGGCACCTCTACTGATCCCCATGACTCAGAAAANTACTTTCCAGTCTCTAGGCACCTCTACTGATCCCCATGACTCAGAAAAGATGGTGGAGAGTGGCTTAGCAATTACTTCTGCCATCTCCTTTATTACGTGCGGGTGCATCCCATCTGGGCCCATGAATTGTGTACATCCAGCTTACTCAGCTTATCCCTAACCCATTCCTCATCAACCAAGCCAGGCTCCTCTCTTGCCTTGATTTCCTCTAGACTCTCAGCAGTCTGGGTCTTGATATCAAGACAGCCCCCAGAAGTACAGACAGAGGCAAAGACTGTGTTCAGTATCTCTGCATTCTCTGTATCCTCTGTCCCCATTGCATACTATTGTCTCCATTGCATATTATTATTAGCAATGTTTTCCTCTATATGTTGTAGCTAGAAGTTCTTCCTTCAGTATAAATTGATATTTGACTTTGGATAGGACGGTATTTAGGATTTCATTACAGGATTTCAAACTTAGTTATGTCATCAGTGTGTGCCATGTCTTTAACAAAAGGATAGGACAGCAGTTTGTACAGTGCATTTGCATTAACTTAGTGCGAGACATTTTGTTTGTATGAGCAGACAGAGGAAACACTTTGCCTTTACTGGCTTTAAAAAGGTCAGTATTAGATTTGATAAATTCCCTGCCAAGAAAGCAAGCTCCATTTTCAAAATTTTAGCAGTAGTACTCCATGGGTGCCTAAGAATTTCAGCTTATTGCTAGCAAGCTATGATGATTTCTACACCTGTGCATTTCCCCGGTTTGAAAGCAGCCCAACTGATTCTTTTCTATACTTTGCATTATGTCAAAATACATGAGATGAGTTCATAGAATCATAGGATCATAGAATCACTACAGATTGGAAGAGACCTCGA
>VXBP01003697.1:0-12568 GCA_013400115.1 Rhinopomastus cyanomelas
CTGCCATCTGCATCAGGAAATTGTCACCAATGCACATGAGAAACCTTCTGGACTGTGGGTGGCTGGCCAAGTGGGTCTCCCAGCAGATATCTGGGTAGTTAAAATCCCCCACGAGAATTAGGGCCTGCAGTTGTGAGGCTGCTGCCAGCTGGCTCTAGAAAACTTCATTTCCTCGGGAAATGAAGGCCCTTCGTTGCTGCCACGCAGTTTGAATGTGGCGCCGAGACTCCAGTAGACACAATACTCCAGATATCTCATCAGGCTTCCAACTAGACTCTGTCCCATTGACCACTACTCTCTGGATTCTATCCTGTAGCCAGTTCATGATCCACCTCACTACCTGATCATCCAGTCCACACTGCTGGAGCTTGGCTGCTAAGGTGCTGTGGAATACTGTGTCAAATGCCTTACTCAAGTCAAGATAGACCACATGCACCACTTTGCCATTATCTATCCACCTGGTCATGTCCTCAGGTTGGTCAAGCATGACTTTCCCTTGGTGAAGCCATGCTGTCTGCCCGTAATGACCCTCCTGTCCCTGATGTGCCTGGAGACAGCATCTAGGACACTCACTCACTCATAGGCTTATGCCTTATTCTGTTACATGGCTTCTGCTTGGAATTTGGTGCAAAGCCTTTCCTGTTAACATCACAAGTGTATGTGAGGCAGAAAGAAACTGGCAGTGAGAAGATGGCGTAGGGACTAATGTTGGAAAGTCAAACATTTCTTTAAAAAGACAGCAAGGAAAGGACAGAGGGTCACACAGTCTTTATCTTTTAGATACCCAAACTAAATATTAGCCTGAGCACTTAAACTTTTCAGTCAAATTGTTCATATATGCTTACATTTATAGTAATATGACAACTTGCTACTGGACAGTGATGTTATCCAAATTTTATTACTGCTTTTCTGGTCTGGCTGTATTAATAAATCAGGTGTGCATTGAAGCGCCATGCTGATATTAGAAGGAAAACATAACATTTTATTATGTGGTCTCAAAATGCCAAATGTGAAATTTCTCGTCCAAATGCTAAAATAAAGAGAAGATGAGCATTGTTCAGGATTTTCCTCAAAGAACCTTGTAGACTATCTATTTAAAAATTAATTTATAAAGCTATTTCCTAAGTGACGTACATATCAAGCCAAGTACGTTTCTAAAAGCTTCCACATAATCCCTAACACAGCCAGAGAAGCTGGCATTTTACAACAGTTACTACATGACATTTTTGGCAGCAGTTCTACAAGCAGCACATATTAGACTAATTACCATTAAACTATATTAGTTTCTGGTGATTTCCTGGCTAATAGTTCAGAAGATCTTACCTTTTCTATGTAATGTACTTGCCAGGTTTTACAGAATTCTCAGGACTTTGTAAGTAATATAACACCTTGTGTGAAGTCGTTTTAATACAGCAATTGTTTTGTCACAGAAGTGATCCTCAATCTGGCTCTGATGTAAGAATCATTTGTGAATGCCACTTTGCCCTTGCCCACCTGTGTTATGTTACTCCTCCTCCCCTCATCTACCTTTTCCACACAACAAGACAATCCAAAGCGTGGGCCATTTAAGTGTCACTGGGCCTACAAGGTTTGAAAAGGTCTCCTAGTTAACATAAAACAAAATCACTGTCGGTTCTGTGGAATCATATTTCTTCACTGCAAAGAAAGTTGAGAGGAGAGGGAAGGTAGCTTTAGAGAAGGGTTTGAATGAGGACACTTTGTGAATGTGAATGGAAACTCTACATTCTTTGTTATTTTAACAGGCTGTGTCTGTTCTCATTGAAAGAAATTGTATCAGAGAAGATTAGATTAAGTAGTTTTTATTTTATTTCAATGTGCTTGTGCACTTTAACAAATATCAACTTACTTAGCCATGTAATAAACTCCTGTTTTACAATAGTACTAGTGCATATTATACTACTGTAGGTATCTACAAAGTAGGGAATCAGAGCAGGCAAACAAAACATTAGCTTCTTTGGTGAATGAAACATATATCGTTACCTTCATTCAGCACGTCAGATATAACTCAAACCTTTGCAAGTGAGTCAGAGCAATGCTGAAGTGCCATTTAATCAACTTACAGCAGTTTTCACCTTTAGATCAATTTCTGACTCTTTGCAATTTTTAATTTGATAGATTAGTGTTTAGATTTCCTACTCCATCACTCCTGAAGTTAAGCAACATAAAAAACCTGAAACTTAGAGTAGAAAAGTCTTCAGTCTAACTAAGCCATAACAAAATTCTCCCCGAACACCATTTTGTTACAGACATAGCTGTCATCTGCAGAAATTAGTACAGATATTCAAAACATAATTAGCATTGTTATTAAGTTATGGGCAATTTATGTCTTTTAAATAACTCATTTAATCTTTCACCAAATTCTAAGACTGTTAGAAAGTCTTTTAACATTGTGAAGATTTCCTTTTTCTGGCTCCTTTTAAACAGGTTCTAGGGGAAACGGTCTATTCAGTCAAAGTTATTGCATTAAGTTACGAATTAATTTTAACAATGCGATGCAGCTGCTGTAGAGTTTAATGGAAGTAGGTCCCGGAGAAACAGCATAAACGATGGTTCTGTAAAAAGGTTATGAAATAAGAGGCCACTAGATGCAAAATATGCTAAGAACTAATTCTGGGTAAAATAGGTATGTCTAAAGAAAAACAGCATAAGAATTAAGCTGTAACGGTTTTTATATATTGTGTTTGGAAAGATGAAAGAGGTTTTCTGTGTTGCATACACATTGTTCTGGACTTTTTTACCTTCTACAAACAAACTTAATTCCTATGAAATAAGAAATATCTCCTTTTTTTAAAAAACCTTTTTAGTGGACTCTAAATTTAGACTAATGCTGTTTAAATTTTGACTTAAATTGAGTTTCATAAAAAATGTTTTGATTCATGCAAAGAACTGTTATAATACGAGAAGTACCTCATATAGTTATAAAACAAGACTTACTGACTGAATAAAATAAGAATGTGAGAATTCCCAGTGTCTAAAGACGTTCACTGTGATAAGCAGATTGATGTTACTGTAAGCAGGAAAAGGATAGAAGAGAAGAAAAATTCCTTCATTTTACGAGAAATATCTTTAAACAAAGTTCATTTGGTCTTTCAAAAAAACCAAAGTTTCTATAGGGCAGATGAAAAGACATAGATTGCATGAATATAATTTACTTGAACCATGGAGAAAAAAAGAGTTTATAGGGATCAAGCAAGATTATTTATGACAAATTTGCTGAGAAAGAAATGATTGTATTGTATTATTGTATTGTGTTCTCATTGTCTGAGGTGCGCTAGAGAGATAAAGTACTACATGACTCTGTGAGCAAACTATTTTTAAAATTGTTTGTCTCACAAGAGCAGAAGAAAGAGAGAAAATCACCTCTCTTGATCTGCTACTCACAAATAAAATATTGAGATATGGTTTTTGTTTTTCCCAGTTACTTGCTGTGATGTTTTTTCTATTTGTGTTTCGTCCTTGTATTTTAGGGAACACAAAGAACCATAGAATAGTTTAGATTGCAGAAGACCTTTAAAATAATTGAATCCTACCATTAATCTATCTGTATTGAGCCCATCACAAAACTGTGTCTCTAACTTTCATATCTACATGACTTTCAAACATGTGCATGGATGATGATTCAACATCCTCCCTGGGCAGCCTGTTCCAGTGCCTGATGACTCTTTCAATAAAAATATTTTTCCTCACGTCTAAACTAAACTGCCCCTGGTGTAATTTGAGGCCATTTCCTCTTGTCCTATCACTTGTTACTTCTGAGAAGAGACCAACACTCATCTCCCTACAACCTCCTTTTTGGTAGTTGAGCCTCCTTTTCTCCTTTTTCTGAGAGTCTCGGCTCCTTCAGCCTCTCCTCGTGAAGCTGCTTTTCCTGACCAGTCTTGTTGCTCTTTTTTGGTACAATATCTATGCCTTTACATCAAGACATCAATCTAACATCAATCTGTACTGGATGTAGTAAAACAGCATATGTGTTTCAGCAGATATGTCCTTATTGCTATAAACAGCAAATTCAAGATGGTAAAAATGATGAAGAGTCACTGTCATGTGCCAAGGAATGGAGCACTGTGCATTCTTCACAGTGAGGTAAACATTGTGGTTGAAAAAAAACAACTGAGGCTTCTCAGTATGTTTGGTACAGGGAGAACGCCATTGTAACAAGAGTGCAGCACCCTGCAGACACTCATAAAGAACACTCCGCTGTTCACAAGTTGCTCTGGAAGTTCTGGCAAGTTGAAGACAGTTAGGAGAGGGAGCCAGGGAATGTGAGTGTAATCTGAAGAATTCTTCATTCAAAAAACATTCTGATTACATTCTACTGCCAGAGGATCATTTCTGTGTATTTATTAGTACTTTCAGTTAGAGCCATATGTGTAATCAGCAGAGCAGTTCCACCCCCTGTCTTAGTTTCTTTCAGCAATGCTCTGCAGTTTGATTCAAATCCAAAATAATTTAGTTTCAAGTAATTTCATCATGAAACACTACAACTAACTGCAGCTGATACATCCACCTGTGTAGCGTATTCAGTGGCACGCACTATACATAGAATTTGCACAGACACTCTTAGGAACATAAATTTGCCAAGGCGAAATCTTATTTTTAGCCTATGTCTACTGAATCTCATGATGTTGACAGCAGAGTGGGTGACTGCAGGAGTTCTGAGTTTTCAGCTCTGATTTGCTGGCAGTCCTTAAACATCTTGCTCAGATCCTAGCATGTACTGGTTTGAACTTGGATTGTTTACTCATTTGGCACATATGCAGTAGGAGTTTTGCCTGAATACATCTTCAGGATTAGCCCTAATACCAAGAATCTACATAATGAACTGTCACAAAGAAATGCTGGATTTCTCAACCTTTCACAGCTGTACTGTGCATTAGCGAAACAATAAAACAGTCTCTGTTGCCTGGTATTTATGCACTGAATGATGTATGCCTGCCAATTACCATGCTTGCAAAACCATATAGGAGTGGTGTGGTTGTAAAAGGCTGCTGCAACTGGTGTTTAGTGGAGTAGTCTCATAAAAGGAAAATCTTATTGTCCCTTATATGTACACTGATGGTATTTCATCCTTGAATCAAACTGATCTAGGTGCATGTGACTGTTTTTTTAAGATGAAGCTATTTACTTCCAGTGCTTAGCATTTTATTTTGTACTCCCAAGCCTTCTCCGTTTTAAGGAAAATAAAACTAAAAAGTACTAGAAATGTCAGAATTATATTATTTGTTGTGGATTTCTGGAGCAACGCATCCATAAGTCTACACAAAATTTGACTAGTCATACTTTTAGAAATCTGCCTGGGTCTGTAGCATGGGAATGGTAGGACATTTACTTTTTCACTTGTATTCCAATTCCCTAGGGAGTCTTGTGGCACCTGCTGTAAAGTGGTTTTTTTTTTAATGAAGTATAATCCTGTAATTCTTTATTGCATGTAGTGCAATGCAGTTCACTGAGCGACTTTCACCACTGAATATAATAATATTTGCCCAATTGTCATTATACAAGGTAGAAAAAAGACTGCAAATTCACGTACTCTTTCTTTGTCTTGTACATTTCATTAAAACACAGAGGTAGGTTCCTGTACTCAGCTGGTTTCTGGGCTCTCAAGAAAGCCTTGCCTTAGAAAACGTAAAGTGCTTCACAAATTAACATCAAACATAACATAAAAAATGCACCTTCATTCAGTTACAGCTAGTTTTCTGTTATTGCATGTGTCTCCATTGTACAGGTTCTTCAAAGCGCACAGCTGGTTTTCAGGCCCTGCCAACAACTAGTTGCAGAAAATAAAAATATTTGCCAGCTTTGCTTTAACGACATTATAACAACAACTTTTATTTCTTTATAGTCTATGTACGTGAAAGTAACATTGCCACACCGCTTCCGTCACAGGAATCTGGTAAGATAAAATACTGCCGGCTAGCAGCCAAGAATTTTGTGTAGACTACTAGTAGTGGCAACAGTTTTTATTGGCAGAGAATTTATCTTCAGTTTGATCTAAAGCTAGAAGTAGATTGTAGTGATTTTTTTCATGCTGCTACTGTATTCCTATTCCTTATCTTATGTCCATTACTCCCACCCTGAGAGTCCCAGCTCTTTTCATTAAATTTATTTATCAACATAGAAAACTTACTCCTTTCATTCTCAGCAGCTCAGCTTTGCCTAAGACCATGTTACTTTCATTGCTACTTCAGATAGAATGCAGTCCTAGCTCGCAGGAGTTTTCTGTTCTTGTAGATATTGAAAAGAGATTAGGCAGGGCATTCTGTCTCTCTAATTTGAACATCATTTGTCCAGATTAGCTCAGCTGAATTTTGGGCTTTCCAATCTGCACAAGAATCAGTGAGGCAAGCAAATTTGTTTTGAGAAAAAGAAAAATTAATATGTTCTTATGAGACTGCTTTCTCCCTCTAGTGTCAAATTTGAAACCTAGGCCCACATCTGCAGCGTTGCCTCTACTCTGAAATTGCCAGAGGTGCATATGTGTTTAGCACAGTTTGCAGTGCATGAAACTCCTTTTAGTTCTAAAAGTAGATAACTATTTCCTCTCTCAAAATGCACAGGAGTACACTTACTGCATGGCTTCCCTTGTGCCTTCTGTGGTTGAACATTTTTTTGGTAATAAATGGGGCATTTGCACAAGGCATTTGTACACAACAGGATGAATTCAGCTGGATGCTTATCCTACCAATTACTTCGTTTGGAGGGATGAGAAATGCTAATTCTTATCCTGAGGCTGTAAGACAATTCAAATTAAGTCTATATGAGGGTCTTGAGATTTGAGAACATTATGAGAAAAAGAACTGAGTAATGAACTGTTGTAAAAAGTGGCAGATAGTTCTGTGACAGTGAAGGCTGAAAAAAATCAGAAGTCTAAGCTTGTGTGTGTGCATTTTAACCCTGGTTACTGACTTATATAGAAAACTTTTCCAAAACTAGGACTTCATACCAAACCACTGGCCCACATAGAATTCAGGATGAGAAGCACTTATTTTCTAAGCGAAAAAGAGGAAAAAAATTGTGGCTCCCCTCACTCACCAGAAACAGGACATCTTTAACAGATGCACTTTGGCTTTACATCACAATTCTCAGACAAGCTTTTATGTATGATGCTTTACCCAGAAACTTCTACAGGGAAAGGGCAGGGGCACTCCTGAACATCACATCTCTGGGGCACCTGCTCTTGACGTTGGAGGGTGTCTACAGTAGTGAACAAAGACAAGCTAGGGAAGTAAAAAATCTGGTTGACAAATTTTTTGAATAATCTGTTTACTTGTTTACCCTCACCTAATTGGAATTTCAGCTTCTAATTTCCATTTCCCATAAATATTTATTTCAACTCTCTTTATGACACTGAAAAGTTAAAGGATATGGGGAAGGACAAATTCATTTATACCCCATCTCTCAGTATCCTGACCCCCTCAATTATCTTGTCTGATACAACTATGCACTAGGCATCTTTGTGCCAGTTTGCAGACACTGTTAACTCTTAATATCCCTTATGAAACAGTGATACTCTTTGCAGATCACAGAAAATCACACAGGTACTTTGGTTACGTGTAACCAGCCTGGTCTTTGTAATTTAGAGTGTATTGTATAGTCGTAGAATCATAGAATGGCTGAGATTGGAAGAGACCTCAGACATTATCTACGTCCAACACCTCCCACTAGACCAGATTGACTAGAGCAGCACCCAACCTGGCCTTGGACACCTTCAGGAAAGGGGCCTGCACAGTATCTCTGGGCATCCTGTTTCAGGATACCACTACCCTCACAATGAAGAATATAAGATCTAACCTAAATCTACCTTCTTTTAGCTTGAAACCATTCCTCTTGTCCTATTACTAGAGTCTCCTGTAAAAAGTCTCTCTCCAGCTTTCCTGTAGGCCCCTTCAGGTAATGGAGGGTTGATAAAAGGTCCTTCTGGAGCCATCTCTTCTGTTGAGCAGGCTCAACAGCTGAAATTTCCTCAGCCTGCCCTCATAGATTAGGTGCCCCAGCCCTCTGATCATCTTTGTGACCCTCCTCTGGACACAACAACATGTTCATATCCATGTGTCTCTACTTTAGACAAGGATATAATGCAGGACAGTATCAAATGCCTTGCACAAGTCCAGGTGACTGTTGTTCCTTTCTCACCAATGCTTTAATCCCATCCCAGAAGGCCACCAGATTTGTCAGGCCCAATATGCCCTTAGTGAAGCCATGTTGGTTGTCATCAATCACCTCCTTGTTTTCCAAGTACCTTCACATAGTTTCCATGAGTATCTGCTCCATTGTCTTGTCAGCCACAGAGATGAGACTGACTGGCCCCTAGTCCCATGGACCATACTTGCTACTCTTTTTAAAAATGGGGGGTTATGATTTCCAGTTGACAAGAACTTCACCAGACTGTCATGATTTCTAAAATGTGATAGATAATTATCTAGCAGCTTAATCCACCAATTCCCTCGGTACCCACTGATGCTTCTCATCAGGTCTCATGGATTTTTAATCTTCTAGGTTCTTTATATAGTCATGAGCCTAATCTGTCCCTACTGTGGGTGGTACTTCTTTCTCCCAGCCTTTGACTTCTGTGACTCAGACAGTGTGGTTTGAGTGCTTTCCTGTGAAGACTAGGGCAAAATTGAATAACAAAGCCAACTTTGTCCAGGCAGAAGCAGTTCTGCATGGAGAAGTTATTCCAGGTCTTCTCACAGGGCAGGTGCTTTAGTCCTTAAGCATTTGATAGACCTCTACTGTGCTCACACCCTTATGGCAATATCTTACATGGACTGAGGAACCCAAACCAGAGGATGCAAAATCCAGATGCCATCTAAGAAGTTCAAAATCAAGAAGGATCCTCACATTCAAAGAAGAACAATGAAACTGATGGGGGCCTAGAGCACAAGTCCTATGGAGAGTAGTTAAGAGAACTGGGGTTGTTTAAACTAGGGAAAAGAAGGCTGAGGGAGGGATTACTGTTCTGTTGCAAACAAGGAAAGATACACCAGGGGATGTTTAGGCTGAACATCAGTAAGAATCTCTTTACTGAAAGGGTTATCAAACATTGCAACAAGCTGCCCAGGACAGTGGTGGAATCACCATCCCTGGACTATTTAAAAGGCTTATAGACATCATATTGAGAGTCTCAGTTTAGAGGTCAAAGATTACACTTGACAAAGATCTTTTCCAATTGAAGATATTCTGTGATTTTGTAATAGTTTTCTCTATTTCAAATTTCTTACGCATGGCCACGAGGAAACAGATTCTCTTGAAATTCAGAAATACCACCTTAAGAGAAACTTTACATTTAACCTTTTATTTTGTGTAATAATAAGAAAAATTTGAAATTTGCCACTTTAGTGAAAATGCCTGCTAAAGATATTTGGAAGTATCAACGCGTTTAAATCTGGATAAAATGGAAATATTTCACTACAAGTTATTGCAGCAATTGAAAATGATAAATTTCTCTTTGTTATGTTGGGTGCACTGGGTCTTTGTACATTTGATTTCAATTCTCCCAGCTGGATATGGTATCTTCAAGGGTGGTTGTGCCTCCCATAACACGCTCGTATGGCCAGCCTGTTACACATCAGACATGATGTTATAGAAGCGCACACACTTCTGGGATACATTTTTTCCTACATTTCTGTGTGCAAAGAAAATGTTGATTTTTGCTGAATAATTTGGTTAGAGGAAACTTTTAAGATCATCCAGTCAAAGTCCAATATTTTCACTACTTACTAATTAGTGTTTTACTGTGTTTTACTGGGAAACAAGAAACTACAGAAGATGAGTCACAATCTGAAAAATGTCAGAGTATTATAAAGTGCATTGAATTACAATTAGGTTTTAAAAAACTAATTCACAACATTTGACATCATTAATGTGATTGGATCTTTTGGATTAATGTCCTTTTCAGTTAAATATGAGATGCATGCATTTAACAAGAGTATTAATTAGGAAGTATTTCCTGTACAGCAAGGGGTATACATTAATCATAAAATAAATTATCCTGTGTATTATTCTTGACTTCAACATAAGTATAAGGAAGTAACTTATAGTCAACTTGTATCTTACTGGTTGCTATTATTTACCATCCCAGGATACTTGCCCCACTAGAACTGATTTCCTGGGGGAGATGCATTTTATAAGTAGAGAACAAATAAAGTTTTACTTAGCTAGCCAAAACCATGAATGAGTCTCTGTCCCAGTTGCTAAAATAGCCACTTTGGATATGGGAAATCATCTGTGTCATGTGCCAGAAACTTCTGCAATTTAGATGAAACTCTGCATAAAATAAAATATAATCATAAATTTAAATGAAATAATAATATAAAACTAAAGAGGTCTAATACATGAACTTCTTTCACTATATTCCCAATAGGCAAATGTTGTTATGTTTCTTTTTTGTTAACTCAGAAATCTTACTGAGCAAGGCTGTCTACAGAATTAATATTGAGGTTTTCAGACCATTTTAGTGGATGTGTTTTAATGGAAGATTTGTTGTTAAATGCTTATCAAGATGTTTAAATTTGGGCATTGATATTTAAAATAAGCTTTCAGGCCCAGAGCTGAAACCAAACTTAACTATATACAATATTATCTCTTGCTGAAGTGTTGCAGCACAAAAAGAAAAGGATACTCTTCTGGGGGTAAATGAGAATGTAGTCCTGCTTTCTTGCAAAGGAGAAGCTTCCTTCCAGAAAGGTTATATTTGAGGAAATTCTTTTCTGCAGCTGTCCATTTACAACCATTTCATACGTTTCCATGTGAAAAAACTGAGTTAATATAATCTCCAAAATAAGAGAATAGTACACATTATACTGTACTCCTTCAGTCTTGAAGCTAACAAAGTAATAATAACATTTACACTATTTAAACTAGACATAGGAGTCTCAGAAAAAACAATTGATACTCTCTGGGGCTATATAAATTTTGACAAAATGAAGTACACTGGATAAGCTATTTCAGATCTGCTGCAAAATCCATATAAAACAGTAGGCAAATCACACATAATGTTGACATCTCAGTTATCTGTTACTTCTTTTTCAACATATCTTTTTTAGTTCAAAAAAAGCACTCACTTTTATAAATGAAGATATTCTAATACTAGTCATTGGCAAATACACTGTTTACGTAACACTGTCTTTACTTCCTGCAATTTTTTCATCTCAGTTAATTTTTTTATTTTTCTAGGTCTTTCTGTTTCACTAAGGATTCAAAAATGTCCCAAAGCTGTTTTGTTTCAGAAGAATGCAATCAGAACATTTTGCCTATTACCATTAAGGAGGATGTTGTGAAAAATATTTTGAGAGTGACTTATACATAAACCCACACATAGGCTTAATATTTTTCAGTAAAATGTTTTCTGTTTTTAATGTTAATAACTCCTAGCATTTACCTACACTGCTCCTTTTAAAACTAGTTCCCTCTTGATATTTGATTCTGTAGAGGGTTGAATTTAATAAACTGCTCTGCAGTAAGATTTTGATTACATCTCTGATAAATTTGTGAGACAATGAATAGCTTAGGGTACTGAACAGAAATCTATTGAGAAAAAGAGAAAGAAAGGAAAATAAAACCCAGCAAGTTAGTGCAAACTAGAAACTGCATCACAAATGCCATTACACTATCTGAGGAAAATACAATGGGAAGTCACTATCGTTTCGGCCTTGGGTCACGTCAGAGATCTGGACAACAACAAAAGCATGCTAACCTGAGAAAGTGCTACCACTCTCTCCTTTAATGCCCAAATTGCACCCCCAGTGCAAGCGACATGCATTTCCAACAAAACTCCAGTCTCTGTCCTTACGATCCAAGATTAAAGGATTCTCAAATCCTTCTGCTTTTCTTCAACTGCACATGAAGGAGTTCTGCCCTAATCTTGAAGGCGTTCTCCCCCAAACTTTGTTAATCCCCCAGTCTTCCTCAGTGGCAGAAAATGACAAACAGCTTCTCTTCCTGTTGACCAGTCTCTCCAAAATGGCAGCGATCCATCACACAGCCCAGGTTATGTGGGGGATCCAAGATGGAGACAGATTGCATGGTGGTATCAACAGGGCCACCCCCGCACTCCACACTTGACCAAGAGGGCTCTCAACACCCTCTCTTCTCTCCTCTCCTCCTGTCTCAGCTCCAGGGAGGAAGAGAGGGTACCCCAGCTTACCACAATGCCGAGGCTGCTCTGTGGGGCGTGACTGCACTCAAATCTTGCCTCCTAGTCCCTGGCTCAGATCGCGGCATCTGGTTCAGGCTGGAGGCAAAAGGGCTGTGTAGAGCTGGGGGGGCACAGAAGCACGAATCAGGGTCTTCCCAAGACCGCTGAAAAACCATGGCAAACATGGCAGTTGCCTGTGACGTACCGGGGATGGGGGAGCTGTGCAAACTGGAGCATCTCCAAACCCACGGCAAACAGCACGACTGGAAAGCCTGCAACAAAAATCACAGTCAACTCCGAGGGCGGGGGAGAACTACAAATGCGTCCGCCTCAATTGCAGCTGGCATTTTGGCTGGGAGGAGCTACACAAAAGCCGTGTGTCTCTTTTTCCTCAGTGGCAGCGGCAGCAGC
>VXBP01003698.1:5977-30043 GCA_013400115.1 Rhinopomastus cyanomelas
GAAACAGCCTCTAGTACAAATTGTTCCATCATCTTTCCTGGGATGGAGGTGAGGCTGACCGGTCTATAGTTACCTGGATCTTCCTTCTTTCCCTTTTTAAAGATTGGGGTCACATCAATGTCTGAGTCTACAGGCAGTCCAGTGCATGCAAAAGGATTAATTAAGCACATCTTTCTCTGAAATAGTACACCTGGATCCCATTGCTCTTCACAAGAGCTACACCTTCGTACAAATGAGGTGTGAGACAGCAATGAGGTGTGTGCCCATTTGTACTCCTGAGGGAAGACCACAAATACACATAGAATCAGCCCTATCTTGTCTTTGGAGCAGAAGACAACTGGGCTGCTGGTCCATGTGATGAGCTACACAAGGCAGACCTATTGGAGTGTCACTCAAAACAAAGAGGAGACAATTCTTCTGAGAATGTATTCTGTCCAGAGGAGTTAAGAGACCTTATGTCCTCTCCAAAGCAACAGACAGTCACTGTGGAGTGATGCTTTCCTTTTTCTTCATGCAACTTGTTCCAAATGTGAAGTAACAAAATACCAGCACAGAGTTTAGAAAACACAGTTTTCTTAAAGCTACAAACACTCCAATTTAAAGTAACTCATAGCTAGCATTATGACATTCTGCTCCTGTTTCAGCATTTGTGGCCAAAACCAGTTTTTCAGCAGAGTTGGTTTTGGTTTTGAGTTAAAGACATGTGTAGAGTATTGTAGAAAACTGAAAATTTCTTCAGGTTAATTGCTGGGAGAGAAACCCCCAGAGATCCTAAGTTAAAAGCAGACTTGTACATTGGGACATTAATTATTAGCTACTGTGTAGTTAGTAAAAGCCAGGTAGGTCAAAGTCCACTCACTAAAATGAGCACTAGCCATGCATCTCCATGATCCACCAGTCTCTTTGAAGAGGTCACCTGAATATGAACCTTCAAAATGCAGAGCTAGGGTACCAAATTTTGCCAGCTGACCTGAAACTGTGTCTACAGGTCTCAACCTTCAGTTTCAACTGAGCACGGTCTGTGCCAAAAGCCAAGAGAGTAAGCAGGTGCCTACAGGACCGTTCTTTCAAGCATGAGCTTAGCAAAGACGGTGGGTTGCAGAAATGATAGCAGGACTAACAGGTTTGGTGAAGTTAGCTTCCAAAAAGTATCAAAAGTGGTGACTTAACCTTGGACTTGAGGATGTGGGTCAAGAAATGATTAGGAAAAGATTTCCCAGCTAACTCCTTTGCAGAGTAATTATCTCATCCTTTAAATTTCTGAATACAGTATGAACATGGGAAATAATAAAAATGTCTGTAACTTTAAAAAGATTTTTGAAACCTTTTGTATTTCAAGCACTTAAGCATTTTGTAGTTAAGTGTAGACATCCCAGAACTAAATTGCCAATGATCCTACAAATGGCTTATATTTCTTAATGGTATTTAAATGCCTTTAAAACTGATGGGTGGGAAAATTCGTAGCTTCTCTGTCAGTTTACTAAATGTTCGGTTTGAATATTTTTACGGTGATATATTCATTGCATTTCCTGCAAAGCATAAAATAAAAAAGGTCAGCTTTTAAATGGCTCCATAACTGAGGTTTAACTTCTATTGGTACTACTTTGTTGTTCGTCACCTAATATGGCTCACCAGCCACATATGATGTGGCTCACTCATGTCACCTAGTATGGCTTGCCCTTCTCTTCATAAGGGCTTCACTGATCTATCATGAACCTTGTCAAAAGTACAATTACATATGCTGTCAATAGTAAAACCAACATTTTTAAGTATTTCCAGGAATGTGATTTAAAAGGGATAGCTTTTTCCTATGTCTTAAGCAGCTTGATTTTTCAGAATGTTTTTGTTACCAAATTTGTATTATTAGAATGGACATTATTTATGAAAAATGGATCATGGGAACAATGGAGTGGAAGGAAGGATGACTAAATATATTTAGTGACCTGTTAATGTAACTATATGTAAATTTAAAAACCTGATTTTTTTGTTAATGTATATAAGTTCAGTCTCCAACAAGAAAAATCAACCCTTATCCCTAAACAGACCAGCCCTATAATACCAAACAGTAAGCCTTAGATTTGTTTCAACATTTAGCGAACAAGCATATGCCTTCTATAAACACAAGTGATGTCTCAGAAGGCTGGAATTGATAGACTCAGGAGTAAAATAAACATGTGTTAATAATTTACTTTTTTTTGTATGCGTTAAAGAGTAAAGTATTAGTTTTATTTTTATCCATTTAGTTGTGAGGATATTGCCACTGCATTCTATCCATTGAATAACAGAATGGCAAAGCTCCAATAAATCCAAGGGTTGTCAAAAGGTTACACAGTGTTTCGTAATATATGGTGGAACTCATTAGGTGAATTTACTCTCCACTTTACTGTTTTAAAATAAAAAAATTAAAAAAAATAGAAAACTACCTTTTCACTGGTTTAATGTTCTTACAGTTTCAGCTATAGTTTCAGCTCAAAAGTAGTTACCTTTTCAGCTGCATTATCATTACAATCAAAAGTGTTTCTAGTGTTGAGATTACTCTAGATTAGCCTGTATGTTCTTAATTTTCCAAGAATTGAATGTTATCTCTAAGGGGGCTACACAATGCAAGTATGTATTAATGTCTTTTTACCTACTGCAAAGGTTAATTGTGAATAAGACTAATTAAAAGCAGTAGAAAAGAACACTACACAAGCTGAGACCTCATGTGAAAACCTAAATGTTAAATGTTGAACTTTGTATGGTTTTCCAGCAAATGGATCAAAAGTATCTTCTGACATAAAATGTAGTACACTGCAAGAAAGCAACTATATAAGAATTTTGAAGCACTATGTAACTATCTAGAAACTTTCATCTTTTATTACTTTTTTTTTTTTTGTCAGGAGGAAATAAGTACTCTTGATATCTTTTTATCTTGGATGAAATTCTGAAACCGTGGGTAAGCACAGTTCAGACTTTGGTTTTCACTACATACAGTTAAAGATCATGAGAAGATTCTGTAGGTGACAAATGTTTTGGAGGTCCTCAGTTTGAGTGGCAGGTCTGAGAAGCTGAATGACGAAAGGAATAATCCTTGTTCCTTTTAAAAAGGTGGGACAATTTTTATGAAACAGTTTCCAGGATATACAGAACAAGTGGGTTGTCCAGGTACTACTGAGAAAATATTAATCTTAAACAGACATTTAGTAAACCCGCATCTTTAACATTTTACAGCTGGCTGGTTCACATAGAATCCTCCACAGCATGGTAACTCCCGCAAAACCTGTTAAGAGGTACTTTGCCTCCGTCAAATATTAAACAATAAGCTTTGATTCGTACTGGGACTAAATGCTCAAGGCACGGCACTACACTGTTTTCTGCAGATTTTAATTGTTTTTCAATCTTGCCCAAGACAGCAATTTTCAGGCTTCAAACTTATCAGACCTCTTGAAATACTTACATTCTGTCCATTTCCTTCATTTTTAGATACAGGAGATTCTCAAATTACATGAACATGAAAAATATGAGACAAAAAATTATCACATCACTTGCATCACATATATCAAAATATAGTCTCCATATTCCTATTTCCATGTACAAATAAGCAAAGGCTTTCTACATTGCAATTTTAGTAGCAAGGAGAAACTATTCCTTACAAATTACCTCTAAATATCTGATGGTTACAAAGTGGACAAAATAATAATTCTTATTGTGACCTAAACCAGCTTTCATATTCTGTTATGACGGGGTCACTATTCTTCCAAAGCCTTGTTTGCTTTTGGTTGCTAGAGCAGACTATATGTGCCAGTAAATAGCCAGATGGATATCACTGATGAACTGATGAATATCAGACCCCATTGCAGCTGACCTTTTCTGAAGGTGTTATGTAGCCATTAAGCAGTTATTGGAAAAGAACAAAATCACTAGTCTGTTGTGAGGTGCATCTCTGTTGATTCAACTTCATTTATTACCATTTCTGAGTATCTGGCTTTCAAATATAACCTGAGCAACTGCAAACCATTTCTGGAAATGTGAGCATTCATTTAACCACGTATAAAATAGGTGAATTCCCTATGGTCAGTGGCATCAAAGTTAAATGTTATTTGACTAAGATGGGTTGTGCTTAACTATCTGACAAAGACAGGTAAGATATGAAGATACCAAGGGAAAGGCTTTATTAGCTGCCTATATACAATACATTACTAAAATGGAGCCTAATAAGTAGATACACGATGGGCTATTAGACCTCTCATTTAACCTACATTGACTGAAGAAATTTTTCAGATTTGAGGCGGGCAGACATTTTTAAATGCTTCAGGTTTTTTTCTGTGGTACCCAAATGATCAAGGTGGAGTCTTTTAATCACAGTAAGATTTAGAAACTTCTCTTAGAATCATAAAATGGCTTAAATTGGGAGTGATGTAAGAGATCATCTACTTCAAACCCTCCTACTATGGGCGGGGACACCTCTCATATACTAGATGGGAGTTGCTTGAAGCTTTTTTATTAATAGCAGTTCAGACTGTTTGTATTGTTTCAAAAGTGTGAAAATACTTTCTGTGTTAACCAATCTTGACTAATTTGCATGTACAGCACATATCAGTGCATATCATAAACGTCATTAGAAATATGCAGTGTTGCACTAGACACAGTGTCACCCACAGTCTTATCAACAATTTCTTGTATTTGTTATTATACACTTGATAAGATACAGCTTGTAATCGCTGTTTAAGAAATTAATTACAAGGATAAGAGAGCATTAGTTTTGGTCAACAGACGTTGGGTTGCAATGAGTTAACTGGGATCATTGTTTCTGGAGCTGTTCATATCCACAGACTTTTCACAGCCCTGGCAGAGGCTGGCTCTGTAATAAGTCTCACATTACACGTGGATTAGATTTGTAGAAATCCTGTAACTCAATAGGTACCTGCCTATTCTCTCCTGGCGTCAGGCTGCCTGCACTACTTTGCTCTGTAGACATACCTGGCATTCCACCCGTGCCTCCTTGCTGGCTAAGTGGGCTGGAGCCTGCCTACCAAAACATTGGGGTATTGTTGCAAAGGGGAGACCCCCTTGACAGACGAGCAAAGTGTGAAGTTATTCTTGCAATGCCTTATTACCTTCCTATGAAGTATACACGCTGCTCTTTTAAACTTCCTTTATACTGCTGTAACGTGGGAAATGGGATCTGCAGAAAATTTTGGGAGTAGCAGGGAGTGGAGATATGCTGTAGGCAAGGACAAAGCCAGCCCAACCTCAAGCCCTTCCGGCTTCCTCACAGCCACCACTACTGTGTTTGTTTACATTGGCGATAAAGACAACAAAAACATATTTGGCAGTGCATCAAGGATGTGAAATGTCTTGATTTCTGGGAATTTTGCCAGGTATTTTAAACTACTTTGGTTTAACACCGTTCTTCTTTTCACTGCGTATACTATTTGTTAAGTAATTAGCATGTAAATTAATTAGGATTTTTAAAAATTTGAAGAAGATTAAAATATACAGCATTTAGGACTTTTAAAGTGAAACACCAATCACAGTAATGAAAACTGAGTCATGATGTTTAAATTAGAAAGAGAATATTCTCAGTTTGTCATTAACAGTTTATGATTTTTATCTTGCAAAATGTATTCTTGAAAATTATTCTGTTGAAGTTTACAGTAAAATTTATAGACAAATTATCAGAACAACAGATTAGCCAACCTACTAAATTTTCATTGGGTTTTTTCATATTTGGTAGTGGGATTTGTAAAGAAAGTTAGTGAAATTTGAGATCCATAACAACCCTTTCTTCTTCTTTCAGCAGTTCATCATTTCATCCTAGAAGATAATGAAAAGACTCCTAGTGATTTCATGCAGATGTTGAAGTGGGTCTAACAACCCACTAACAGCATTCAACATCAAACATTAATATGGCAACATAAAGGCTTACATTAATATTAAGGGATCTTTATTTTTTTCAAGATTTGTTTTTTAAGAAGAGAAATTTTTGTAAGAGATTACAATCACAGCATGTATGATAGTGATTTACACACACACACATATATATATATACATATGCTTTAGAGTTTTAGCAACTGTTTATACAGACTAATGTCCTGAAGTTTATAGCTATGACTCCTGCGTTTAGTGACATTTTACATCAGTCATCAGACAGAATGATGGAAAAGGGACTGGGAACATAATTCTGCTTCCTAATGAGCTAACAAATACCTTTGTTAGTTATTCAAGAAGATAGCAGACATATCCTTTCTAAAAGCTGCAGTGTAGGAAAATTCCTGCCGTCCTGTCTTGCCTGGTGGCAGTGACTTGTGGGGGCAGTGACTTGTGATGATTCTGCCTGAGTGGTGTTGCCTAAGTATCCTTCATGGCAGGCAATGACTCCACAGGAAAAGAGCTCCCAAGGAATACTTGCTGTTGTAGGAATATTCCAGTATGATACAGGCTTTTAATAGTCCTCTCAGTGCACCCCATCCTCCACATATTTTTACAAAAGAAGTTCCTTTTTTAACTTCACATCTAACAAATAGAAAATAGTTCTAAGCCTTGCACTGTGCTAAAATAGTGCTCAGAGTGTGGATGGATTCAGACTGAGTTTTTTCTACCAGATTTTGAAAAACACTTGTAGAAATAATGCCTGTATATAGGAGTTGCTTGTAATATAAAGAATGTTTTTCTTTTAATATAATTTTACTTCTTGTTACCGACGGCTCACCCAGGAAACAAAACTATGTCATGAAATCAACAAGCTTTGAAGAATAACCTATTCTGTTTCTTTCTTTTGAGTCTCAGGGAAGTAAGGGGAGGGTGGATTTTCTTCTTCTGTTTCAGCTATACCCAAAATATTTCAATTTGCTTGCTCCTTCTACCAGAATACATTTAGGGATAGATAAATTTGTTGGTGAGCAATGCAATTAACAAAGTCCTACTTCTTATAAATTTCTATCCTTTGTCCCACAAATCTCTTCAAACCACACTAACTCCTTTCTCCTCCCTAGTCTGTAGGATGCCTTCACTCACAGGTAGCAGCTAATGCTACAGCTAGTTCCCAAATTGTGTGTGGGCTGATAAGCTGCCCAACACTTCTGTGCCAACTGGCAGACAGCCTGCTGTCAAGAGCAATGCATAATATTTGTTTCTCAATAGGAGTACTGGTTTGGATCTTTGCTCTATTTAAACTGATTTTCATCATATTTACAGGAACACAACATTCTTTAAGTTTTCCACCATATTGCCTTTTGAATATTTTTTAATACAGCCAATTACAAAAAAAAAAAAAAAAAAGCATTAGGATAGGGCAACCAGCAGGTGAACAGCCAAATTTCTGAGAAGAATCAGACTACAAACACAAGTAAAATAAGGAAGGTCATGCGGTAGTCTCAGTATAAACAGTTAAATATGAGTGTGTACACTATTCCACCAGCTTGAAGAAGTTTCTCATTAGTTCAATGGCAGAATTTTGTGCCACTTTCCTACCAAGCAAATTTCAGAGGGCCTATATGACTGAAAAGGATTGAATCTGGCTCTCTCGAGACAAACTTGCTGAAGCTCCAGCCAGGGCTTTACACCTTCCTACAACAGTAAAACGCACCCACGTGTAATAAATGTGAAGTGTCTCTTTGACGTGAAACCCCTGCCTATTAGAATGAGCCAAAAATATTGCAGTTTCACAGAAGACTTTTTTATCAGCTGAACACTTCTCAGCACATCACTTGAGTCAAATTCAAATGTAAAATCATGATACTTGAAGGAAACCAACTGTCAAGAGTCTTGTATAATACTGATCCTCTTTTTCTACTAAAGAAGACCAGTACTTATGTCATTTTCTTGATACTGAAAACTCAAGAATTTTCTGAATTTTGACAATGACATATGAATACGAGATGAAAGGGCCTTTTTTCCATTTTTTACTTCTGCTGAAATAGCTGTGTTATTGTTTACGAATTCCTTTAAATATAAAAATCTGTGAATGTATTTTTGAATGAAATATTTTTTGAAGGTTGAATGCTAGCTCAAGCCCCACTGAAACAGGATAAATTACTTCCCAGAGTTGTGCCAAATTGCTTGTTACCTATTTCTGCAACAGTGTAGGATGATTTCTTTGTACTAGGTTTGTTGTAGCCTTGAGAGATGCTTTCATGACTAATTTCTGAAATGTACATTATCAGAAGCATTTTTATGTTACTGAATATGATTAAAAAGCCAATAATTCATCTAAATGAGTGTGACTGAGTAACCTTTCTAAGCCTATAATTAATAGTTTCCAGATTATTAACTTTTATTAAAGGTTTTTATAAAAATAATTTAAAACAAATGTGCACACATAATTAATTATGGCCTATTTTTCTGTGTGACTTGGTCTAGGTGATCCTGGTGTGGCAGGGGGATTGGACTAGATGATCTTTCAAGGTCCCTTTCAATCCCTAATGATTCTATAATTCTATGATTCTATTACAGAAACTAAGCAGGTAAATTAAAGTCACTCTGGATTCTGGATCTTTCTAGAGAATCTAAAAGAGAAATTAACTTGAAGATAGATATTCTAAATTCCACACTTTTAATGGGAAATTGTGTGGAGGTTGAAAAAATGCATTGAGCCAGTACCAATGAATTAAAAGAGCCTTATTGGGCAATCTTGGAGGTGACTACATGTTTATAGATACATTTCTACCACCTTTTCTCTGATTATCTGATTTTGGACCTTTATATTAGTGTGAATCTGTACAAGCAGCTTGAATCCATAGTTATACCAAGTCTAATTGGTACTGAAACTACAGTGCATTAGCCACAGGTCAGAGACATTCACCTGAGTCTCAGCTTGCATCTCTTTCACACTCTTAAAGTCGGACTCTACATTACAACATTTCCAGCTTGAATTTCCCTGGGGAACCCTATGACCACATTTTGGCAGCCTGGGTTGTCTCACTTCTTGGAAGCAAGAAGAATTAGGGCAAATTACAGCTGATCACCACTCCTCCATTGTGAGCTGCTGTCATTCAGTCAATACTGTTATCTGGGAACTAAAAGGAGGATGAAGGAGTGACATTCCTCTCCTCCCCTCTCCCCTTTGCTCCCCACTTCCAAGCTCCATTTTCTGGGTTCCAGAATATTTTTAGAGAAGAATGCAACACTTAAATAGAATTTATACAAGTTATTCTTTATTTTGTCTTACAACACAATTTTACTCTCCCTTCTCTATTGGCATATGCATCTGCCAATGTTAGAGTCAATGTTCAGACAAAAAGCAAGTGGTGGCTACCACTTTTTTGTTTGTTGTAATTTTTTTATTTTACCAATGTTTATGTGACAGGAGAAAAACATTCTTATGACTTCATTATAAGGCTGAACAGCACAAGTTTCCTCCTCTTTGATCAGAAATAGAAGAGAACCTGTGAAGATAGTGTCAATGACTCACAGAAAGAACAATACTGTTTGGGTTAGCAATCAAAATTTGTAAAAAAGCTTTTCAGAGAGTAAAGAGAAGCAGAAACCCAGTTCAAAGATCTGCAAGGCTGTCTCAGTTAAGGTCTTTCATGTAAACAGTCTCACTGAAACTGTGTAGACAGCTGTCCTTTCATGTGCAACCATATGTCTTTGACTCTCAGATCATGGTAAATCACTCTAAATCTGCATGTTAATTAAAGAGCAAAACAACAGAAATTAGTCTGGAGCAAAAACCCTGCCACATACCCTATTTCCCCTATTTCTGCTAGCTTTTGTTGGAGGAAAGAAAGTTTTTTCATGTTGTCCAAGTACATAAGATAGTTTACTAAGATGGGAGTAATAGTCCTCAGAGAGATGGGTACTGTGAACCACCCTCTGCACTGAAGATATTTTTATTTTTAATCATAGAATCATTGGAAGGGACCTCAAAAGATCATCTAGTCAAATCCCCCTCCCACAGCAGGATCACCTAGATCAAGTCACACAGGAAAAAAACACTTCCAGGCTAAGCAGATGCAAATATGAGTGAGGGTAGTGAGGCACTGGAACAGGTTGCCCAGGTTGGTTGTGGATGTCCCCTCCCTGTAAGTGTTCAAGGACACTTTGGGTGATGTTCTGGGCAACCTGGTCTAGTTGCTCCTGTTTATGGCCACGGCAGGGGCATTGGAACAAGATGATGTCTGAGGTACTTTCCAATCTAAGAAATTCTGTGATTTTCTGTTGTTAATGATGGGACAAATGCCAGTGTGTGTAATCCTGACAATCTTAAAATCCATGTTGAGGTTTTTCTTTAGCCCTCATGTTAGAACTCCCATAGGAGAATGAATATATGCAAGATGCGAACAACCAGATGCTATGATCCATGCAAATGATGGCCAAACAAGCTTGATAGTGAAGGTAAATTGTTATCCAGCTATATTCTATCATACAAATACTTATGCAATTACATATTCTTGGTCTTTATTTGTATTGTTGCCTCTTGAAACATCTTAGAGAATCTGTACAGCATTCTCATTTTTGCTATCAATCAGCAATTTTAATTTCCACATTTCTTCAGACAGAATGCACTGTTTCCTGTAGCTTCTGTTTTCCGGAATGGACATGGCATAACACTCTACTACTCATGAATATTTTATTCATAAAATGGAACTAAAAGTGGATTTGTGCCAATCATATCTCCCTTTATGTTTTTATTGTAGTGTTGTAACATCTGGAGGACCTGAGCAAGGTTAAACTTCACTGCTGTTGTATAGTACATTGATGTTGTCCAGAGTTATTTTCCTTCACATGATCATTAAAAAGATAATCAGGGAAAGTTAACTACAGAAACAATTTTTTGAGATATTAATGGAGAATAAAAAAGCATAGAAATATATAGACAGACAAGCATTCACACTCCACTTGGATTTTCAAAAATTATTTAGAAAAGAACAGGGAATAACAAGAGTAAATGAGGAACAATGGGGAGAAAAATCATAAAAGGGATCATGTTTTAGCTTGTTCAAAATTGTATTAGTTTATTACATTATAACTCTTTGCCCTACACATACTTCATATAATCTCTTACTTAATGTTTTGTGACAGCTTTAATACAACAAAATTAGACATGCTGCTGCAGTAGTCCTGACAGCTACCTGCTTTCCATGCATTAATACTATTGGCTTCTTGCCCAATATAAATAAACTTGAAAGGCTAGAGGGCACATCCAGTGAAATCAAGTAGCCTAAATCCAAAAGGTAAAGCATTATGGAATAAAATATCATTGCAAGAGAAGCCTTTGATGATATTATTTACTGAAGTATTAGGAACAAATAAAAAAAAAAATCTTGAAACAAAGGTATTTAAATTCTATCCACACAGAAGGGACTACTGAGAAAATGCTGGATTACAGGTAGAATTTAAATGAACATTTTAAATTTATTATGGAAACATATTTGCGCACCATACTTTCAAATTCTTCCCCACGTCAAAAATTGATTTAAATATGGCATGGTGCATATGGCATCTGTTAAAAAACCTCCAAAGAATTAATGACTTATTCCTTACCTAATATTGGCACGCGTGTGATTATAAACATAGATACTTTCTGAGCTATGACAGATGGAAAGTCAAACATTCCAATGCAAAAAATACTTGGTCACTATGAATCTTGTATCTCTTAACTCGCTGTCACATTGAACTTATCAGCTCAGTTATATGTAGACTAAAATATGTCAACCTCCAATTTCTGAATAGTGGCGTTATACATTCTTTGTCTCTATTTTAAATTGAAGTACTCCAGACCTTTTATGCATTCCTCTGTTTCACCAGCGACAAAATGGTCCTCAAGGCTTTTCTCTGACTGAATCTCAGTGAAGGGTACCTGAAAATCATAACAACTGTGAGAATTAGAATCTTCCCTGGAATACCAACAGAAAGGTAAATTACAGGGGAATAAAAAAACTCCCAATCAGCCAAACCCTTGTAGGAAGGCAGTCAGACAAATCTTCAGAGAAGTCCCCTGTTACAGAGTAACATGCTTGACGTTCTGTCCTCATCCAAGGCGTAGAGACAATCTAACAGTCTGCTGTCTACCTCTTTCTCACCTTCATATACTAGCATAAGAAGATGTAGTCTTCAAGTCTTACGTGGCCTGTACTTGAGCAGAGGGCGGACCACTGAGCCCTGTAGCTGCGTAGGCCAACTATACTTTCATAACCATTTCATCACTGGAAATGAGAAAAAGGTTTGCAAGTAAAAATTTAGGTCTAATTTGATTAGTTTTGCCGTGACAATGTGAGTATATACATAATATTTATTAGAAGCTAAAAGACTTCTCTTGGTTAGAAGAAAATGAGATAAGCAAGTAGAAATTAATGTTCAGCTACATGTGGAAATACATTTCTCTTCTTGTTATATCTTCTCCATTAATTAGCATATATGAAGAATACATATTCCAGGAATCAGGCTTGTGTCTTGCACTTTTCCTGAAACATCAGCAGGTCTGGCACTAATTGAAAAGCTATGGATCCTGATGGCATGCAACCTCTTTTTAACCTATTTACTGACTCTGGAAAGAGCATGGGGTGCCAATAATGATAATACTTCTGAAATTGCTGTCTATGTCTTCAGCTCATTACCCCTTTCATTCCTGTCTCTTTGCAAAAATTTGAATGTTCTTTTACAACACAGCAAAAACCACCAGAGAAGACCCAAGCAACAAATAAATGGGTTGTATTAATGCTGGGACAAATTGCTTACCCTCACTCATATGAGACATAAGTGCATATAGGAACAGAGGATCTCATAAGCTGCATAATTTTCACATAAGATGCAAAGTATGTTTATTCATCCTGGCTTCTTTAACATAAACACACAGCCTCACATATAAGAATGATAAAATTATAAAATGTACTACCTTGCCTTTTCTTCAAAGAAAGCAGTCCACTATATTTTTCACTCCCTTGGGTGTTCACATGAGTGAACAAATCAAGTGTGGCAGATGTTACTTGCATTCCTAATTGCACAACTGGAAACTGATCTCATCCTGTAACAATGCATACAGAGGACTCTAGAAGGTTCTGAAGAAAAAAAAGAAATGCTTGCGAAATAATACTGCACCATTTGTGAATTTCTTCATCCCCAAAGCAAGTTGCGGTGCTAAAGACTTTGAAGCTACATCATTCTCTGTTCTTTCCTTTCCTAATTCATAAAAAGCGCAAAGAAATTCCAATTATGATGATCCACTGTTTGAAAATGCCTTCCTATTGAGTAAGTGCTTCATATAAAGTTTGTATTTTATGTCAATACCATATAGCCTTAATGTGTCACATTAAAATGAGAATCTGCTTTGTCAGCTGCTTATGTGCTTTACTTATCTTATGCTAGTAGTATATATAGTATGTTTTACCTTACATCAACATATCTGGGTGAATTCTTTGGTTTATTATAAAGTAAGTTGGACTATCAGCTTTAGTGGCTCATTTTGGCTCTAAAATAAATGTGTTTTATTCAGGCATGAATAAAAATCTTACATTTGATAGAATACATTTCAGAAAAGCTACAACTCAGGAAGGAACATTAGAGCACAAATCCAATTTAATTTGGGAAAACTTAAGAACTTTTCTAAAAGGAATACAGTAAATTATTGCATGTGCTTAAAACAGGCATGATGTGAACCACTTAGAACAATCTACTACATGTTTAATTTTTTTAAAAAGGATGTAGTGGTGTTTTTTTCAGGGATAAAAGAAAATTATTACATAGAATTATTACTTATAGAAGTAACAGAAATGCAGGGAGTCTGCAAAATAGTGAGAGATCACTGTTTGCCAAGGAGAGTAATACTAGGCCAATTGCAGAAAATGAACTTTAATTCCATGGCAATGCTCTTTCCATCCAAAAGACCCTTTGTTCTGGTCTTCCATGAGCTGAGATTTTGGATCAGTCACGATGTCTCACAACAGTCTTAGTTGCACATTCTCCATCCTCTACCATTACAGTGTAGAGTGTACAGTATTTTGATTATGCTGCAGTATCACCTGTGTGCATGACCTTTTCCTGCAGTAACTGAAGTTATGAGGAATGGTTTCTTAGTTCATCAAAAAAGGACAGCCTAAGAAGCATTTTCTACGTGGAAAACATGCACAGTTACCATAAAAATAATTGGTGTTCTAGACGTTAAAAACACTCAGTTTTGTGTTAATGTTCTGCTTTTTTTTTTTTTTTTGTAGTTGGATGCAAAGGGTTTTTTCCCTTTATATTAAATTAGCCCTGAGTCTATCTTTGCTTTTATTTTCTCTAAAGTACTATGTGGTGTGTTCAGGACCACAATTCAATATCAAAGAAAGGAAAGCAAAGCAGTGAGGTCTTGATGGCATCTCAGCTAAAATTCACCAGACAATCGATTGCTTAGGGAAACTCCAGAAAGGTTTATTAACACTATAACTATATACAGAATGGAGAAAAGGTTGTGAAAGTCGGTGCACACAAACTAGAAACTGTGTCATAAATGCCATCACAGAACCTGAGAAAAATATAATGGGAGATCACTACAGTTTGGGCCTTGGATCTTCTTCTCGTTTAGAGACCTGGGAAAGAGAGCATGTCAGTCCGGGATGGCCTGACTTTTCTCAGCACCCACACCTGCATCCCTTTGTGCAGCTGCATGCGTTTCAAAGTCTCTGTCTTTCAAATTCAAGATTTAAGGATTCCTGAGTCCTTCTGCTTTCTTTAGATAAGCACGAAGGAGCTCTCCCCCAAACCTTAAGAGCTGCCAGTCTTTTCTCAGCGGCAGAAATGACAAACAGTCTCTCCTCCTGCAGATCACTCTTTCCAAAATGGCAGCAGCCCAGTCACAGGCCCCAGCCGCGTGCGGGGTCCAACAAGGAGACCAACCGCATGGCGTCAGCAGAGCCGCACCCCCCCCACACTCCACGTGTGGCCAAGAGGGTCTTCCAGACATCCTCTCCTTTCCTCTTCCTCCCCTGTCTCAGCTTCAGGGGGAAGAGGAGTAGCCCAGCTCACCAATGCTGAAGGCTGTTCATGGCGGGGGGTCGTGATGGCAAATCTGCACCAGTCTTGCTTCTCCAGTCCGAGCGCGGTGGGGCGGCGAGCAGCGGGTCCGGGGGCGCCGCTTCTTGGGTCTGGGGCACGGCAGCATCCATGGCTTTCTCCGGTCCGGGGCTGCGGCGGCGGCATCAGCGGCAGCGAAGCCGCGAAGCGACGGGACTGCGCACCTGCGGTAAGTTACGGCCAGGGTTGCTTCCAGACCATGCGGCGGCAGGTGCCCGCCAGCGGTGGGGTTAGGCCGGGGCCGTGACTGGTTAGGGAGCCGCAGCAGGTTGCGGCTGCTTCGGGAACCACCATCCCCCTCGGAGCCGCGGTTCCCACCCCCCCCACCGCCCGTTCTCAGGGCGGTGGGGGCGTGCTCCCTTCAGGGCCAAAGCCCACAAAAAGGGGGCGAACAAAGACCCTGCCCCGATTTTTTATAGGCTGCCTTAGCTTGCCTTTCAGGGGCAGGTCCCAGGACAGACGCTTCCGGGGAAGGGTCCTGGGACCTGTGCAACCAGGAACAGGTCCCCCAGAACACAACACAAGTTTTCTTCCTCATGAAAGCATTTCTAAAAGTTCTGGCAGTTCTCAAACTGCAACATACTATTATTTGTAGTGTGGCAACAGCTAGGAACTCTTCTCACAGCTCACAACTTCATAATATAACCTTACCGAGATAAAAACAATGCAGATATGAAAAAACTTTCTTTTTGCATGCATTCAATCTGACAGTTACACAAAAGTGATACCTTGCTCAAACCCCATACAAAATCCTTCAACAGCATCTGATGACTTTTTTTCTATCTTTCCTTAAGTCAGGCCTCTATATGTGAGGTAAAATGTGGAGGCTGCTTTGACCTGTTCTGCAGCTATCTTACTTTAGAGTAACTGTGCAGCCAAAGCATACGTGTTCATATATGCACATATACATACAGACACACTGTGAATCTAAGTACATATGTCTACATATGCACATGTGTATCTACAGATAGAGACATATGCTAATATTTGTAAATAGACAGATTGACGGAATCAGTAAATTCCCGTAAAGGGTGCGACTTGGTCTAGGTGCTCCTGCTGTGGCAGGGGGGTTGGACTAGATGATCTTTCGAGGTCCCTTCCAATCCCTAATGATTCTGTGATTCTATGATCAGTTCAGTTAATTTAGGTTTCTAGTTCCACTTGAAATGATTAGCATGTATCTCCTGGGCTCCTGGTGCTGCTCTGTAAGGGTGTGCTCTCTTTTATGTCCTGAGTCAGATATCCTACCTTCTGTAGATTACTCAGATTCCCTAAGTAATTGAATGGCCCCGGCTGCTGTGCTTCTATTGTTGATTCCCACCCTAAATGCAATCACAGAACGGTTGTATGTGCTCCATCTCTTCCTTCTATTGACTGTCTGCTTCCCTTCCCTGTACAGCTGGCTGATAATTAGCCCTTGTCACATGCAAATGCACAGCTCATTCAGCCTGAAGATCCCAGTTTCACATACTTCTGGCTAGGACAAGAATCATACCAATTACTAGCTACAGCAACTACAATAAAATGTACAAATGTGAGGTAAGGATTAAAAATGTGTGTTTAAATGTGTGAAACTGTTTCATAAGCAGTGGTCGAGGTGGCCATGGGAACAAAAACTATTCTAAAGTGTTTTAAACAGTGTCTGCTGCTCTCACAGGCAACTGCAAGGAGAGAGGATCCACAAGTGGAGTTTCAAGAAGAAATCTGACCTTGGTGTATGCCACATGGTCCCATAGGCTAGACATCTATATATGTGCTAAAGAAGATGTAGAGGCATGACTGTCCAAAGGTTAAACAGGTAGTTAAACTGGTTGAACATGATCCAACAGTGTGCTCAGATGGCACAAAAGGCCAAGGGCATCCTGGCTTGTATCAGGAATACTGTGGCCAACAGGACTAGGGACATAATTCTCCCTCTGCACTCTACACTTGAGGGTCCTTACCTTGAGTGCTGGGGGCAGTTCTGGGTTCCTCACTTCAAGAAAGAGATTAAGATACTGGAATGTGTCCAGAGGAGAGCAAGGAGGCTGGGGAAGGGACCAGAGGGAGTCTGTTATGAGGCGAGACTAAGAGAGCTGGGGTTTTTTAGCCTGAAGGAGACCCAGGGGGGACCTTATCACTCTCTACAACTACTTGAAGGGAAGTTGTAGACAGATGGAGGTCAGGCTCTTCTCCCATGAAACCAGTGATAGGACAAGAGTACAGGGCCTGAAGCTGTGCCAGCAGAGGTTTTGTTTGGATGTTAGGAAGCACTTCCTCATGGAAGGAGATGGTGGAGTCCCCATCCTAGGAGGTATTCAAGAAAAGATTGAATGTGGCACTTAGTGACATGGTCTAGATGATTGTAGTGATTTTAGGTCATAGTGTGGACTTGACGATTTTGGAGGTCTTTTCCAGCCTCACTAATTCTGTGATTCTGTGATTATAAATAGAAAATGAATGGGTCTGTAATTTGGAGAAACAGCATCATTTTCTCTTGGAGACTGAATTTTTCCAGTACAAAATATTTTCAATATATTAGTTAGTCAGAGGTAAAGGCAACAGAATTTAGGCACCAGGTAAATAGTGATGACTTTGAATCTGTATTTTACATACTGCTTAAATATATTTGTGATTTATGTTATCCATATAATATCTGTGTAAATACATAGGAAACCTTTGTATGTTTACAAATATATATGTAATTAGATCATAAGTATGTTGAAAATTCTTTTACTTACAGTCTATCAGTAACACTGTCCTAGAGCAGACGTGTATTTCAGCTAACTCTGATTTGTAACTCTGCTTAGAAAAAGAGTGTAAGACACACAGCAAGAAACCATTCTTCTTGTGGCATTCCCACCAGCATCATTCCTACCTTTGCCATTATTGTTAGAGGATATTCCACACAATAACACAGCTTGAACCATGCCATTTTTCAGCCTCCTACTTTTCTTCCTTCTCCATTCCTATTATGAATAATTCAAGACTGATTTTGAGCAGAGAAAATAATTCAAACAAGCAATTTTCAGCTTTTTCTCTCCCACTTTTTTTTTTTTAATGGAGATTTTTTTGGTTTATTTCAAAGTCTACACTTACTATTTTGGGGGAAAATATAAAAAATGCTTCATTCCTCCTTACCTCCAAAAGCAAGGAAGCCAATTTAAACAATATTCATAAAATCAATGCAAAAATGTATAGGGATACTGGAAAGTTGTTTATCCATTCTCCTGTACAAACCACTAACATCTAACCTGAATTTTCTTTAAAAACTGGAGTGCTTTCTCACATTCTATTGTTCCCATAGCTGTTTCATATTGGCTGATTGATATAACTATTTGCAGTACATATATATATATGTCACACAGCTAGATTATAAATCCCAGTGACTATTTTAAATAAAATGTGCCCTGATGCTCAACTTCCTCAAACTCTTCCTTATTGTCATGTTGTTCAGAGAACAGAGAGTGACAAATTAGACAATAAATTAGTTTTATTACTAAATCTTTGCATCCTGATTAAGTAATTCTTGCTGAACATCCATCTTTTGCCTCACTCCCTGTCAGAAGAATTGTAAAGAATTTTGAATTAACAGAAATCCAGGCTGCACTGCCAAATGCCAGGGCAAGGGCACTTCTGCAGTGATTGGTCCTGTAATTCATGGACCCCTTCCCTTGCCTGGCAGATGGTTCAGTCATGGGGTGACAAAGTGATTTCCCAGTCCAGAAAACTGTTTTTTTCATCCTCTTTTGTTTGCTGAGGGTAAAAGGCTAAAAAATGGTGAAGTTATGGTCATTTTAAAGGAACTTCATCCCTCTTAGCAAGATACTGTATTTCTAAGAGAGAGAAGACAAGAGAAGTAGGGCAGCGCATACAAGGGCAGATGCTGCTGAAAGAAATGAACTTGATGAATCATGGATCAAATGATTGGAGGGCTGGAACACCAGGGGGTTCCAGCTGATGGCTGAGCTTGTTATAGCTTGAAGAGAAGGCTCTGGGAAAATCTTACTGTGTCCTTCCAATTCTTAAGCAGGTCTTTTAAGATGAGAACACTCTAGAGAGGTCTATGTAACAGAATAGAGATAATGGTTTTAAACTAAAAGAAAGACATAAGTAAGAAATTTTTGCAGTGAGGATGGTGAAACAGCAGAACACGTTTCCCACAGAAGTGGTGGACGCCTCATCCCCAGAGACATTCAAAATCAGGTTAGATGAGCCTCTGAACTATTTTATTTAGTTAAAGATGTCCCTACTCACTGCAAGGGGATTGGGCTAGATGACCTATTAAGGTTTCCTTCAACCCAAACACTTTTATGATTGTATTCTTTTACTGTGTTTTATAGCCACTCCCTATACACTTCTGCAGTAGCAGATTAGCTACAAGTAAAAAACAACTGATTCTATTGTGTCTTCTTGTGTAATCGGAAGTGTCTCTGCTAACTTTACTGTGAGGCTAAGAGTGCCTCAGTATACTAAGTGTCCCTGAGTAGACACGAGCTCTCCCCTATTTATCATATTCAGCTTCTTTCTGATGTTAACAGTGCAGGACAAACATGAAGATGTATTATATTATATTAGCTGCTTCTGTGTAACTGCAGAGCTGGTGTGGAGAAAACAGCATGGAAAGGCTTGCAAGCAGGGCTTCAGTCTGACTCTTCCTAATCTGCGTTAGGATCTCAGGCTCATGTGCACACTCTGTGCAGGGTAAGCTACAGATACTTTTTATTTCTGGAGATGCCTGTGCATGGATTGTCTAGTAACAATGCATAAACACTCAGTGCTGTCTGTTGTAGGAACAGTATGAAGCAAGAACAGCTCTCAGGTCCCAGATCTGGGCTTTCATTAAATTCCCACTCTGCGTGAACAGTACCTGACAAATTTCTTTCTTTCCTATCCCTTTCTTCTACTGCTGTACTAGACAGAAAGAACCTATGCTGTACCCTAGCCAGGTTCCCTATCGAGACAAACCAGAACTCAAAACTGCAGTGGACCTGAACTTAAAACTGCAATGTTTGAGTTTATCTGCTTCAAAGTCCAGACATAGCTCAGCCAAAGTTTGTAAAGTGATCAGAGCTATAAAAGTAGTGGATTTTTTGCATTATCTGAACATAATTTCCATTCAAATAGTACCAAATAGAATAGTTTTAGTTCTTTAAAAAAATTAAATCCATTCCTAAATCTGAAGCTTTACAATATATGTTAGTTTAATATTCATCCAGCACAAAATGAGAAGTTTTATGTTTAAGCAAAATCAAACCCATTAATGACTAATTTTAACAATGAAAAACAATTTCATTTACTTGTGATGAGGAATTTTATCATGTGCAATGCTAGAAAAATAAGCTACACTTACTGCATTGTTCACTGTTGGAAGTAGACATTCTTTGTGTGTCCCAGGAGCTGACTGAAATCTCTGAAGCCCCTGAAGGCTTCCTGGACATCGTGTTCATGCTTCCCACTTAGTGAGATACACCTGCTTTGTCTCAGATATCTGAGTATATATTAAAATTATCTTGTGCACTGTGACTTCTATCACATAGAGCCAACGTCTGAAGTTGTGAGTAAAATGCTAACCTGTAATATAAGTGCTGTTTAGGGGATGACATTTAAGTGCTTGACTTCAGAAATAGACCCAAGTTGGAGAAGATAAGCCTGCTAGAGACAGGTCCGGGGAAAACACAGCATTTATAATGGAGCATGAGTGTTTGTATATATGCAACCTAATGATGCCCCGATTTGTATTCTAAAACAACTTTTTCTGCGTGATCCATCAGTTGTTCTAATAATCTAAAGTAAATGGTCAAGAATTAAAAGGAAGACATTTATAGTCTCCTGTTTACAATGAACCCTGTAAATTTGTTGTTATCTTAATATTTTTCTAAAATGTTTATGTGCAAATGATTTTCACTTGAGTATTTTCATCATCCATGAATAAAAATATATGCTTAGCTATCAAAAGATAATTAGGTGAGACATGTATGTTTTGTCATAATTAATATTCTGTCAATAGGCTAGATAAGAAAGCTCCAAGGGTAAATGCTTTCCTGCTCTGTATCTAACATTGCCAGTGAATTTCTCTAACTCACTCCATTAATCCAGTCAGCACAATGGATCAGGTTAGAAATGTGTCTCAATAAATCACTCTCAAGTGCTGGGGGTAGGAGTACTTAATTAATCAGCACTGTCATTATGTTTGACTTGTAGCTGCCTTACTGTGTATGGGATGAGGACTCAGTGTATTTATCCCCCCCCCCTTAAACAGATCTCCAGTAATGATGTAAATGTTAACCCTTGTATGCATGAAGCCAAACCATGTTTCTATAGATGGCAGATGAAAAGTTTCTTACCAATAAACTAATCCACAGGTCATCTGTTCTCCTCCATCCCAAACTCCCAAGGGGCCATTAATATCCTGCAGCATTTTATCTCCTTTAAAACCAAACTTTTGAAATTAAATGTACCACTAGAGTTCAACACAGTGCCCAGGTGTACCTTATAGCTTTTTTCCTCCCACTTCCCTATCCATCCCCTCTTCCCTCGTTCACATTGATCCTTGTCTTGGACCATTGGTACCCAGCAAGGATTTCTGGCTCATGCTTGCTCTCATTCTGGCCAAATCCTCCTGCCCCTACATAAAAGAGGTCAGTTTGAGTTGCACCAGTAATGGCTAGTGCCTTTCCCTCTCCTCCCCCTCCTTAGAGTCTTTATTCCACAGGCTTTCCTACAATCTAAGCACATCTTTCCTAGCCAGCTCTTTCACTCTTCCAGCTCTAGGCAGCAGCTTGCAAGCATTTTTACCCTACCTCAGTTATTGAACTTGTTTAGTATTGTTTTCCTGTCTGAAAATTATTATATACTCCCTATCACAATAATTGTTCTCCTATTACTCCTTCTTTTGTGAGTATTTTGATCTTGACCTCTACTTCAGTTCAGAAATTTACACTGATTCAGTTTTGTGTTATTTTAATATCCATGTAGCAACTACCTAACTTACCAGACTGGCAAGGCAATCTGTAGAGGTACCAGTTCAGCCTGTCTGGAATAAACATTAGCAAAAATGTGATGCTCATGATAAATTCCTGTCTGTGTGACTCCACTGGCATTCATATCATAGCATGGAGAGTAAAGAGGCATGAAACAGCTTAAAGAGAGCACAGCCAATGCTGTTCAGTAGAGCAAATGCTGTTTCTGGTGGTTGTAGCCTGCAGGAAGAAGAGACTGTGAATAGGCTGTGGTAATGAATAAACTGAGAATATGGTCCCTCAAGCATAAACAAGTAGAGTGAAGCATAAAGAGATGTCATAAGAACATACTTGTATAATCATATCCAAACTTACTTAAATGTGCACTGAGCCAGTCACAAGAGGCTCAGTGAATTTACCACTGTATGCAACATGGACAGCATCTTGGTTAATTTAGTCTGGTATAAAGAGACAACTGCTGTGGACTTCCGAGGCAACATTGTGTCTTCAGACCAGCAGAAGTCTTTATTATTTTTCTATAGCATAAAGCAAAATTGTGTCACAACACCCACATTAACGATATATTTTGAAGGCTTTTAGAAATATATATTAAAAATTGCCATTCTGCATACCATTCAACATACATGTTGTACAAACTCAGTGCTTATTATGTTGTGGCTGCCCAGATGGAAAAATTGATGTGACACTAGTATTTTTGTATCTCAGATTTCTTCCTCTTTGAGAAAAGCTGTGTCATCTCATTTTAAAATCATATTGGACAATTAATCATTAATGATGTGGGCACTTCCTGTTAAAGTCTGATCACTGATGAGGAACCCAGGAGGGAATTAACAATCCTGTGTTCTTAAGTAGTTGCATAAGTGAACTAATGGTATGTGTAATAGCACATGGTATATGCAACAGTGCACTGGATGGTGTGGATGATTCTGACAGTATGAACAGGGTCTTTTGCCTATCGGGGAGCAGCACAAAGCACATTATGGGAGAACACCCTGTTTCTGAAATGCTCAGTGCCATCATACAAGGACTTGTATTCATTTAGCAGAACTGCCTTAGTTTTACTTCCATTTACCTAGTTTTGAACGCTTGACTTCTGCAATCATTATGATCTTTCAATTTATGTAGGAAATGGCCTTTGTTGATGAAGACTGGGTTAGGGATGAGTTGAGCAAAGTAGATGTACACAAATCCATGGGTCCTGATGGGATGCACCCGCGCATATTAAGGGAGACAGTGGAGGTCATTGCTAAGCCACTCCCAATCATCTTTTCTAATTCACAGGGATCAAGAGAGGTGCCTAGGAACTGGAGAGTAGCAAATGGCACTCCAATCTTGAAAAAAGGTAAGAAAGTGGACCTAGGTAGCTATAGGTAACTAGGTAACTCAGCTCCATCCCAGGAAAGGTGATGGAACAATTTGTTTTAGAGGTTGTCTCCAGGTACATCAAAGACAGGAGGGCCATTAGGGACAGTCTTCATGGCTTCACTAAAGGAAATTGTGCTTGACCAACCTGATAGCCTTTTATGAGGGCATAACCAGGTGGATAGATGATGGCAGAGTGCTGGATGTGGTGACTTCAGTAAATCATTTGACACAGTCGCACATAGCATCCTTGCAGCAAAGCTAAGACAGTGTAGTTTAGATGATCGGGTAATGAGATGGATTGTGAACTGGCTGCAGGATAGAAGCCAGAGTGTGGTGGTCAATGGGACAGAGTCTGGTTGGAGGCCTGTATCCAGTGGAGTCCCCTAAGGGTCGGCGCTGGGACCACTCCTGTTTAGTGTATTCATTGATGATTTGGATGACGGATTAGGGTGCACTGTCAGCATGTTTGCTGATGACACAAAGCTGGGTGACGTCACTGACAACCCTGCAGACTGTGCTGTCATCCAGAGAGACCTGCATGGGCTGGAGAGATGGGTAGAGAGAAATGTAATGAACTCTAACAAGGCTAAGTATAGAGTCTTGCATCTGGGCAAGAACAACCCAGGCACCAGTATAGGCTGTGGACTGAGCTGTTGGGTGGCAGTGTAGGAGAAAGGGTCTTGAGGGTCCTGGTGGACAGCAGGTTGACTATGAGCCAGCAATGTGCTCTTGTGGCCAAGAGGGCCAACAGCATCCTGGGGTGGAT
>VXBP01003698.1:30287-41478 GCA_013400115.1 Rhinopomastus cyanomelas
ATGAGGGGTGACCTTGTTAATGTCTATAAATATGTGAAGGGTGGGTGTCAGGAGGATGGAGCCAGGCTCTTCTCAATGTCGTCTAGTGATAGGACGAGGGGCAATGTTTATAAGCTGGAACATAGGAGGTTCCACATAAATATGAGAAGGAACTTCTTCACAGTGAGGGTGATGGAACACTGGAACAGGCTGCCCCGGGGAGGGGGGGTTGTGGAGTCTCCTTCCCTGGAGATATTTAAAGCCCGCTTGGATGTGTTCCTGTGTGTTTCTTGAGGGTCCTGGTGGTGAGCAGGATGACCATGAGCCAGTAATGTGCTCTTGTGGCCAAGAAGGCCAACAGCATCCTGGGGTGGATCAGAAGAGAGGCCATTATCATATCAAGAGAGTTTCTTCTCCCCCTCTGCTCTGCACTNTATTACAACATTCATTTCATGTTATATCAGCTACAACTTTCGTACCATGCTGCAGCAAGAGGTGTGTCAACCTATGGAGCCCTAGTCTCCAACACAGCCTACTTCTTCATCAGATGTTCCCTGTTCACTGACAGCGGGTCCTAGCAATGGGTGCTGACACAGCTTGCACAGACAGAGGGGCAAAACCCTCGTGGGAGCAGCAGGTTCAGTGTTTCTGGGCAAGCTCACAGATTCAGAGCAGTAGATTAGGCAACTGACAGTGATGATATTGACGACAATTAGTAGTCTGATATTAGATTGGAGATGAGGAGAAGATTTATCTATTACACTGTGCTTCATCTGTGTGTTGCCTTAGGCAATGTGATCAAGTTGCTGTTTTCAGTAGAGCTGATGTTGTTACGGAGTATCTTTAGCCTTCCTACAGAATGAAACTGCTTGAGTAACATTTTGCCATGAGGGCAAATGTTTTGCTTTCTGTGTATCTTAATAGGGCTGAGAAACAGTAGAACTGAATGGATATGTAGGTATATCAAGAAGCTTGGGGTTTTTTTGTTTGAACTTTCATATATAATATCATTTAATATAAAAAGTTAGAGTTAAACTGAACATGGTAAACATCAATTAAAACAAACAAAAATAATTAATTCCTAAGCTACTTCAAGCACAAAAATGATCAATATTTTAAAGGCAAGCTTACCTGTTGATCCAGCATAAAGATGTCACCTTCCTTTTTTTTCAGTGAATTGTTGTTTTACAGAATCATAGAATTGAAGGATTGTTTGGGTTGAAATGGACCTCTAGAGATCATCAAGTCAAATTCCCCAGCTAAAGCAGGACCTTTGAAAGCACATTGCACAGGGCTACATCCAGTGTTTTAAATAACTCCAGAGAAGGAGACACCATGGATAAACTAAAGGTCCAGCATGTAGACATTCACCTACTGAAAAAATATGTCACTGAGGAATACTATCTTAACCAGCAGCTGGATTAGACAGCCCAGATATTCCAGCTGGACCAAGATTGGGACCACAAAGTGAGACATTTTTAGCTCAGTGGCCCTATAATACTTCTGGTCACCATGAGGGAGATGCCACCTATAGACTGGCCAGGGAGTTATAGTTCTTTAACAAAGGATGTAATATCTCTGGTTATCTATGACTGTAACACCTGTGCCACTATCAAGCAGGCAAAGAGCTTGAACTTCTGTGTTATAGGGTGGTGATAGGTGAAATGCAAGTATAGAGAGGCCTAGTAAATATATTATATTGCCCTTTCTCAAAATCATCGTCTTAAGTGCTATGTGCCAATGGTAGAAGCAAGCACTGGATGGCTGGAGGCTGTGCCTCAAGTCATGGGCCATTCTGGGCCTTGAAAGACAAATCATTTGGAATCACAGGACCCGAGGGAGGATTGAATCTGACCACAGGACCCATTTAATTGGGGCAAAGAGCATGGCATGAAGTGGATTTATTGTATCTTTTATCATGTACTAGACTCTCAAAAAATTGAAAGGCATGGCTTGCTAAAAAGTACTTTGTCTGGAAATCTTTAGGAATTGGGATAAGCAGAAGCCATGTAGCTAGGTAATACTTGGAGATCAGTTGAGCTGGCCCCACCCATTCAGATCCTTTAAATACAGTAGAAATAGATGGGGTTCCCCTTGTGTGTGAAAGGGACTTGTTTGGGAACTAATGCAGGTTTCCACAGCCCTGAGCAGAGACAAACTCACTCATAAGGTAATCTCTGTCCAAGGCTCTGGACATACCTGGTGTGTTATGCCAGAAAATGGCAATATCCAGCGTGTACCTCAGGGAATCCTAACACTAGCTGAATAACTGCCAGCTTAATTAGCAATGTTACAGGATATTTGTAACTACCCCGTCCATATTTCTCAGGTAATGTAAATGTAGATGGTAGGCATATAGCATATATTGTGTATAGTTATATATATTGCATATATGTTCTTTATTGTTCATGTTAATTTTTATTTATAGATACCCATTCACATGCCATGGAAAGAGTTATTGGGGTGGAATGTTATGGGTTAATTCCTGACCCCTTGATGTAACAATACAACTTAGGCAACCACTGAGATTCTATTACATGACCAACATGAGAACCAATAGATATCCCTTCTCCATGACACTGTAAGTGACCTGTGAAAAGGATGAAGTTCCTCTTAGCTCCCTGATTCAGTGTGTAGACCAGGTGCTGCTATCTGCTGCTTCCATCTCACCACATGGCCTAGGCCTTCCAAAATTCCTTCCTCCCTTCCTTCTGAAATTCCTTCATCCCTTCCTTCTGAAATTTCTTCCTCCCTTCCTTCTGAAATTCCTTCCTCCCTTCCTTCTGAAATTACTCCCTTCATCCCTGCCTTCTTTTCTTCCTGCTTTCTTTCCTTCCTGCTTTCCTTCCTTCCTGCTTTCCTTCCTTCCTGCTTTCCTTCCTTCCTGCCACCCTCCCTCCCTCCATCCTTCCTCCCTTCCTTCCTTTCCTTACAAAATAGAGTGAGTAGCTTTCCTTCCAGATTGGTATTTTTTATAGTCTTTACAGCTCTTCCATATATAAACAAGAACTTCAGTGGATAAACAAAGGCTAATCATAATAGAATGACAATTTATATCCCTCAGAACTGATGATGTTTATATTTCTTAATCATTTTTATTGGTGTTGCATATTACATGTCTAATCCCTAGTGAAAGAATTATGTGAAGTAGCTGACAAACTGGCCTCAATCATTTATTTAGCAAAAATAGTTCTACATATAAAGCCCACAGAAAACCTTAATTTGCTAATAATTCTCTGTGAAAAGAGGAGGGACAGAGGAATAGCAAGTCTAGCAATGACATTGAATTACAGTTTCACTTTTGAGTAGCTAATGGTAAGGAAAACAGTACATTTCAGCCTTTAAACTTTGAATGTCTTGGTTTTCCAAATATTTATTTATCCCACACGTGAGAGGCTTTATGAAGAAAAGTGTTCTAAAAGCTGAAGACATTCAGGCTGAACAGTAGTTTACTTATAATTTACAGGCTTGTAGTACTTAATATATAATGCAATAATCTACACTGTGCCATTTGTCATTTGGACTTGGCCACAGATTATAGCTTAGGGCAGTGCATCTGTGCACAGATCAGGCAGGAAATGGCCTAAAATCTTAAACAGCTGAGCATGATGTCTCAGCACAGTTGCAAAATTTAACCTCTGCTCTAAAGGTCACTGCATGCTTCAGTCATGACAGCCCAAATTGTTAAGCATGTGACTAATATGCATACAGAACACAGCCTGCCTGATGTCTGTTGCAAGCTTGATGGCTGGTTAGTGGCTAGTCTTAATTTTATGTGACAATCCTACGTAGGAAGTGCCGGGTGGGTGACTAAATGGAGCATATTGATGTCCCACTGGGTGTAGCCCCTGTTGTTTTGACAAATTCTCCTTAGCATTTATCAATCAGGCCTACAATGGGGAGTGTGCTGAATGTCTAATTCAGACATGCTAGTCAGGACTAATAGAGCAAGATAGCATGTTATTCAATTTGTACTTGTTAGCGATGTCCCACTGTCACTGGGCAATTTACCTTCACACTTCACAAATGAAAAGAGAAATTTGCTAGGCTTCAAACACTTACATGAGTTACAAGCAAAATTTTAATTAGCATGTCATTACAGCAATAATTTATCGCTTCTTTCTAGTTATCCTAGCATCCAGATAGCACTTTTCCTTTTTGTCCTTTAAGGAGAGATGTGCTTTAATATTTATGGGACAGGTACTTAAAATAAAAATAAAAAACCCACCCTGCAGCAATTGGAAAACAGCATAATAAGATACATGTCAATATGCTTTATTTTGTGAAGCCTAAAACACATTTATACTTTTATCATTTTGAGCTTTCCACTTACCAAACATTAATGGATTCATTGTGCAACATTATTTAACAATCTACTTTATTGAACTTTTAAACTGTAATAACATTTTCAAGAGCAATTTTCAGCTGCCACTGAAGGAAATATAAATACAGTAAAGGAAAGAGAAGAAAGGAGGTGTGCCCTCTAGAGAACAGTAAAGCCATGTTTTTATTATATCTAGGTAAATATTAGTGGCAAATTTTCAGTTGACAACTCCCATGTCATCAGCTGAAGAAAGGCTAGCTTTGGTAAATAGTACAAAGATGGACTCTTCACTGGAGTCAATGAGAAGACCTAACTAGATAAGTCTTTAGGGGTGTTTGGGAACAATCTATACTCAGACTACCCTATACTGCCACTGAAGCTGAAAAGGGGTTGTACAGCATTTCACAGAATTGGTTCCTGTGGCCTTCAAACATTATTCCATTTATTTGTATGCTTTGGTTAACAGACTTATTTTTTATTCTGTAAACCACAACAGAATGCAGATACCCAGTGCTTCTAAAGAACTAAAGGAGAGAGTGAAATAAATCTGTATGAAGGATCTCAGAGATTACTTAAATCCCCCAGATATAATGCAGATCTGCCATGGTCTGCACTGCAGGATGCAAGGCAGTGCTTGGAAGACCTGTGGCATATTACTTGGGAGCTATCTAGTAGCAGTTTCTCTAATAAATGGATAAATAAGCAATTGAAAGAAATATGAGCAAACAGAGCACCTTGGGTGGTTTGCACATCATAAGGCATGCTTCAGAATTCTGAGAGAAGCAAAATTAGTTTGGTTCCAGAAGCACTTTTTTCAGAAGTGAGAAAAGATGATGAAGAAGATTTTCTAATTTATTAATTTTATACAAATATTCAGTGGAAACCAATACAAAAACAAAATAATTACCCAAAAAAGAGCTTGCAAGATGAGCTAGGAAATGTTAATTTTTTTGCTGCTAAATGTTATGGTATTTCCTGGCTTTCAATATCCTGAAAGAGAAAAGAGTGGTTTCACAGAGAACCCATAGCATTTAAGGAAAAGTTTTGCTTTGCAAAATTTTTGCCAGTATCAATTATTTTACCCCATGACCAGTCCTGTCAGAGTAACAGTATATTTTGCCCTCAGTTTTGGTCTAATTTGAATTAATTCAAAGGAAAAATTATCCTGTGGAACCTGACTTGAAATCATGTGGAAAGCAATGCAATTTTACTCATAGATCAAAATCCAGGACAAGCAGTATTGTGCAGAAGGTTCAGAGAAAAGAAACCATTGGCCACAGCTGCGTGAGCATGACGCCAGTGCTATTAGCATGAACTTCAGTCCAGCAGCACTAATGATGTGCCAGGAAAGACTTTGAAAACCAGAACAAAATTTGGCTTTTAGTTTCCTTTTGCATGGGATTCATTCTTTGCTAGACTGAGAAGGGAACAGGGGCAATCAGAATGTGAAATGGCACATCGGTACCACCAAATGGAGAAACTCAGAAGACCTCAAGGACTGAATAAACAACTGTGTAAGCACGGCCATAATACAAAAGTATTTTCTCACATGTCTTGCTTGGTTGTGACCTTTCAGAAAGCAACTAGTATTAGTGTTTTATAGTAAAAAACACAATATTTTTTCTATATTTTTTAAAAAATTGTATTTACTACTTAACTTACGAAAAAAGAAAACTGTTTAAATGCTTGTGATCTTACTTTCCATTGTCTTTTCATTGTCTGTCTCTATTCCCCTTCATAGTGTGCCTCCTGTCCAAAGAGCAATCTGTTTTCCCAGTCACTCGCATCTCCCAAAGATTTACAGCTTTAGAAGGATCACATCTACAACCCTTGCCAAGATAGTATTTATTATTATTCGGTTGTAGTTTATATATTTCACAAATCAGCATGTTTTTCTTTAATACTCTATGCAGTTTTGTCTTAGCTGTGTTTTACAGATTTTAAGATCTTTTAATATAATATCTTTTATCTTTGTAGGCAAACATCAAGCCCTAATTTAAAAAATTCAATCATATAATTATACTTCAATGTGTTCTCTCTTTCCTAAATTTGTTTCCTCTCTCATCATCCCAAGCTTGCAACATTTGCACAATACATTTTTTTTGTTGATGGTATGTTTTGAAGACCTGTCATTTAAATCTGCATACAGGTAGCTGTAAGGAACATTTTCCCTAATAGTAGTACAGGAAAGGTATATTTTCTTTATCCAGGGTACCAAGAATCTGACAATTACTTCTGGTTGCCGCATACCAACCAGAGATCTCAGTGAAGGAGCACTACTTTTGTTCTTTTCTTTTGAAAGTATTCTTCCACTTAAAGGAATATTAAATGGTCTGTTTAAGGGAGACTAACACAGCAGAGAGCACAATTGCACAAAACATTTTACTCTGCTTGGATTCTGCTGTTGTGCATTTTGTGAGATTGTATTCATAGTCATTCCTAATCACAGAACAACACATATCCATGCCATTAAATCTCTTTCTTCTACCAAAAAAAAATAGCTTAAACCTCACTGCCAGCTGGGGCTCATGCCTGAGCTGTGCTACTTTCTACTTCTCAGCATTGTTTTGTAGAAGGCTAGTTGCCAGGCAAGGCCAGGGACTTGTCTGATGATACAACAGTGTAATTGCTTTCTACCACTTGCAAATATTTCCTGGGACTGTTTAATATACTGAAATAGCTGCAGCATTTCTCTCCTGGTTACTTTATACTGTTCTTGGCAGTGTTCAAAATGTAGAAGAAAACAAACCCCAAAACTTTTGCATTATGAATCCCTTTATTAATCACTCTGAGTGTATGTGGTGTTTTTCTGTTGGATGCTGTATTACATGAACAACATCTGCCTTGAGCCAGCATTTCTTAAGACATTTAGTCTAATCCCTTTAATGTCATGCTGCAATAGTAATGCAGATGGTCATCTAGTAGTTTTAGAACAAATTTTATTTAGCTTGCTAAAAAAATTAATGCATATACAGAAATTTAGAACCTTGCACTTTCCTTAAAACCTATTCCATACATAAAGCAATTTGAAAAGATCAGTCTAGATTTTGCCTCACCATTGTTAGAGGATGTTTTACTCTACATTAGATTTTAATCTGAATTAACTACTATCTAAGACAATCAATCAATGAAGTTGGTGCTAGTCACTGAGAACTTCCAGGCTTCCTAGGTTTTTTGTTTTTTTCAGCTTGAGATGTATATTACCAACATAAAAATTTATGGATGCCACCATGAATCTCACATTGAGTGATATCTGGAAAGTGGAAAATATAAGAAAACAGAATATGTAACCACACAGCAGAATGTAACTACCCAACTATACACTGCCTGTGTTGATGATAATATTAGGCAATATATATATATTTAATACAATCCTTTTAATAATATAATAAGAAAAAATAAAACTGAGTTACATCATTACAAACTGTAATGCCAAAACTCTTTGTGTTCTAGCAGAATATAAAGAAGCAATGCGTATACATATTTTACATGCATTTTTTTTAAGCTCCGTAAAAATATTCAGAAGTCTGATATAATTTCACTAGTTTTTCACACTTTCTTAACAATTCCCTGTCTTTTTCACAAGTTCTGATTTAGCTTAACTTTTAAGTGAGCTACAGATTTTAAAACATTTACCTTGCCACCAAGCATGGATCCATCCGCAAAGCAGAACTTACTTTCAATTTAGTGGGCACTAGTTGATGTCAAGAAAACTCCACTCAAGTCAGCAAAGAAACTGTTAACTTTTTCTCTCTCTCGTATATTTTCCCTCTATCCAGATGAACCTTTTTGCATTTTAGCTGCAGGTCAGGTATATCTCTTTTAACAACTTCTCAGTTTTTCTTCATGACATTCTAACGTCTCAACACATTTTTGAATAAAAGCCTTTTTTTACACAGGGCCTACTTCTTCAAATCTAAACATTTCTACTGCTAAAAAGCATATGGAAAAACAAAATAGCTGGAGGAATTGAGTCATTCTGGTAATTTCTAAGCTGAAAAGTCTGCTTTCTTCCTTATCTCCCACTTTACATTGTCATTGCAATGGCTATGTCACATACTTGCCTTTTAAAACATGGTGCCACATGAGTAAAGGCCAGAAGGGCTCAAAGAGGGAAAGGACTACAGCTGGGCATGCTGGGCATGTGGATTGTGTGCCATTGTTGAGGGAGAGGTCAGAGGCCCAAATGAGGTACATCAGCACTGGTGCATACAACGTCAGAAGTAAACAGAAAACTTGGAATCTCTAGATGAGGCATATTGAGAGGAGCAAAGGGCATCTGTAGTCATAGAAATAAACAGGATAGGGTAGGAGAAGTATCACAAGGAAATTCCAGATACTTCATCAGGAGACCAACTCAAACATGTCTATGCCATTGCAGGCAGACATGGTGGGATGATTGGAGTATTGGAATGAAGGGATATAAGCTCTTTAGGAAGGACAGACAGTGAGAAAAGTAGGGGTTGTTGCCTTCTATATTAATATCCAACTGGCATATGTGAAACTCCACCTAGATTGAGTTAGGAAAACCAAAACCCAGATAGAATTGAATCTGGCCAGGGACATCAAGGACAACATGAAAAGATTCTATAGGAATATTTGTGCAAAAAAGAAAAATGAAGAAAAATGTAGGTCTCCTTCAGAAGCAAGCAGATGATCCATTATACTGGGATATGGAGAAAACTGAGATGCTCAATAGAATGAGACTATTTACCTCATTCTTCACTGGAAAGTTCTCAAAGCACATCACATGAATCACAGACATCAGAGGCTAGGACTGGGAGAAGGAAGTACCACACACGCCCACAGGGCCAGATAAGGTTTGCAACTGTACAAAAAACCTAAAAGTTCACAAGTCCCTGTAACCTGGTGGGATTCACCAAAGTGTTCTGACAAAACTGATGGATGAAACTGCTAGGCCATTATCCGTCATGTTTGAGAAATCATGGCAGGCCAGTGAAGTTTCTGCCAACAAGAAAGGGGGAAACCTGCCTCCCATTTTTAAAAAGGAAAAAAAATTATGACTCAAGGAAGTACAAGCTGGTCAATCTCGACTCTGTGACAGGCAAGATCATTGAGCAGTTCCTCCAGGAAACTGTGTTAAGACACTTGGAAAATAAGGAGGTGATTTGTGTTAACCAGTGTGTCTTTCTTAAGGTAGATGGTGCCTGACAAAGCTGGTGACCTTCTACAACAGTGTTACAATCTTTGTGGAAAAGGGAAGCAACTGATGTAATTTCTTGGGACTTGTGAGAGGCATTTGACTCTGTCCCACACAACATTTGGCAGACAAGCAGCTCAGTGCACAAGGAGTTGGCCAGATCATCACACTTGAAGAGTTGTAATCAATGGTTCAATAGCCAAGAGGAGATCAGTTACGAACACTGTTCCTTAGGGGTCTGTTTTGGATCCAATGTTTTTTAATTTCTTCACGAGTGATATGGGCAGTGGCAGATTGGCAGATGACACGGAACTGTGTAGTGTGGTTGACATGCAGGAAGAAGGGAAGGACATCCAGAGGCGCATTGATAGGCTTGAGAACTGGACTCATGCAGGTTCAACAAGTCTAAGTGCAATGTCCAACATCAGGGTAGGGGTAACACAAACTCATGTTGGGTGGTTGGAATGAGAGCAGTTGCAAGGAGAAGGATTTGGAGATGTTGGTAGATAAGAAGGTCAACATCAGTCAGCAATGTGTGAGTGCAGCCTGGAAGGCCAACTACATCCTGAACAGTATCAAAATAAGTGTCGCCAGCAGATCAAAGAAGGTAATTGTCCCCCACTGGTCTTCTGAGACCACACTTGGATAACTGTGTTTTATTCTAGAATCCCCAATACAAAGATATGTAGCTACTGCAGTCAGTCCAGATGAAGACCGTGGAGATGATCAGAGGGCTGGAGCACCTGTCCTATGAAGATGGGCTGAGGGAGTTGGGTTATTCAGTCTGGAGAAGAGAAAGTTGATTCTGTGAACAGCCAATGAACACTTTGCACAGACCTGGCATTTTTATTTATTTAATTCACAAGCTATAATTTTCTTTTAGAAAGGACACATAATTCAAGGAGAGTTGTGAAAACAGTACTCAGTGTGAACATTTACTTCTAATACTGATGAATGAAAAGTGCTCTGTGTGGCTGTGCTACAGCAAAAAAAATCTACATTCTGGACTGCTCAAACAGCTAAAATGTCTCATGGAGGTTCAGGGAACATTTCATTCTCCCTATCTGATGCCTCAGCAAGTCAGGGACCACCACAGTGATCTCTTTATGGCAATCAACAGCAGCAGGAGAAGGAAGATTGAAGAAGGGGAATCAGCTAGTGATGTGATCTATTTCTACCTTTGTGTTTTGTGATGACTTTGGACTACTTGGCGTAGCCATAGTCTGCTTGAACTTAGCAGGGACTGGTGACTGTTCTCAAGGTTGAGCTGTTCATTATCCTCCTGTTAAAGTTACCTGGCCTTGTGTTTAACCCTTTGAGCCCTTTTTCTTCCTTGTTTTCCTTTAGTCCTAATCACATAACTGCTCAGAAAGAACTTACAGCTACTGCTGCAGCTGTTTTCCTTACTAGGAGAACAAGTAAGTAGTAGCCAATAAGAGCAATAAATAACTCAAATAAGAAAACACTACACAGAATATGTCTTTGATTGTATATTGAATGCTCTTCCAAAGACTTGTTTCATGAACTTCCTGAGCCACAGGTAACATCTCTGTATTTAATAGTCATTATTGATTCACCTTTTAAATTATTTTGACCAATAACTTTATGCTTTACTCAACTTTTATCATTCCTCCTCTCAGGCTAGCAAATCATCATAGAATCACAGATTCATCATGGCTGAAAGGACCTCTGGGGTCATCAAGTTCAGCCCTTTCTTCTAGTGCCTA
>VXBP01003699.1:0-34412 GCA_013400115.1 Rhinopomastus cyanomelas
CCCTTAATCCTCACCCACAAACTCTCAGCTCTGTTAGACCACGTTTCAGCCTCTTCATAACAGTGTTGGAAGAGCATCAGACTAAACAGTTACCAGTTGTGAGTAAAAGAAAACACAAACTGAAATTTTCCTAGTATTGCTACCATATGATACTATGTTCTCTACTCTGCTCTGAAGCCCTATGAGGGAGAGGCCAGGCTCTTCCACCCCACTGTTGTTGAGACACAGCTGATTTCTGACAAAAGCAGTCAGCCAGCCACCACACATTTTTCAGATACTTTAAACTTCAATAGCACTTTTTCAGCTGTTGGTTTGTACTTGCTAACATCACCTTCCTTACCTTCCTGTTACACATCATCGCTGAAGGTATTTTAGCCACCGCTTCCGCTTCTCACAAGAATTATTTAAATTGTGGCTGTAGACTAGTACACGACTGGAGGAACAGGGGACATTATTAGTGTCTTTAACACCTCAAAGATAGAAGTATTTGTGCTTTTATATTGTACTTTTCCCCGTTCACATATTGGTAACTTACATTTCTTTCTTCTTTCCCAATTAAAAGAAAGAATGGATTGGGTAGCCAAGTCAAAAGCTGCTGTGGTACCAGGGCTGTAGATCACATCTGCTTCTAGAGATTGGGGACAGCTTTCATGCCTGACTGCCTTACCCAAAACCCAAGTCTACTCCTCTCAATGAGCGAACAAGCCTGCTGATACACTACAGACAACAGCCGCTCTTCGACCTTAGGCATTCTTTCTTTACTTTAGCAACACAGATTTTGAGGAAAAAGTTTACCAAAATATTTAAGTCTATAAAAAGTGAATAAGCTACTCTCTGTCAAAGTTCTGCTCAAACATCACACAAGCAGCTGTGTGCCTACATACCTCCCTCTTACACCCCTTAAAGCACCCAGAAGACACAGCATTACAGATCACTTTCCTTTTCTCTTCTGTGCTGTAGTCTTCCTCTCCTTACCAAATGTGTGTAGAGATCAGGTAGCACAGAACCCTTCACAGATTCACAGCACAGCACAGCACAATGAAGTCTCATTTACTTTCTAACTTTGATTATTGGATTCTGGCTACATTTTCCATCCCTATTCACTTCCTCCCTATTCACCTCCTCTGTTACACACAAATCCACGTATAAGACTCAAATTCATTTTCACTTTGTACGTTACAGAAATACAGCAAATCTCAACCTAAGATTAACATCTACAAAGCCATCCAAGATGCTTTTCCTCACTTTTATTAGAAAAGCAATTATTAAAAGAAGCTCACTATCCACAGCCTATCATGGAATTATAGAATCATTAAGGTTGGAAAGGACCTTCAAGATCATCAAGTGCAGTCATCAACCCAATGCCACCCTGTTCACTAAACCCTGCTCCCCGGGGCCTTATTTACACACTTTTTTAACACCTAGATGGACAGTAACTCCCCTGCTCCCTGGGCAGCCTATTCCAACCCCTGACCACTCTGTCAGGGAAGACAATTTTTCTTAACGTCCAGTTTCAACTTCCCCTGGCACAACTTGAGGCCCTTTCCTCTTGTCTTATCACTAGAGACTTGGGAGAAGAGACTGACCCCCACCTCTTCGCACCTTCCTCTCAGGTAGTTGTAAAGAGCAGTAAGGTCTCCCATCAGTTTCCTTTTCTCCAGACTGAACAATCCCAGTTCCCTCAGCAGCTCCCCAGACATGTTGTCCAGGCCCTTTCACCAGCTTCATTGCCCTTCTTTGGACCTGCTCCAGCATTTCTATGCCCTTCTTGTACTGAAGCGCCCAAAACTGAAGGCAATTTTCCAGGTAAGACCTCATGAGTGCTACAGGGGGACCATGACTTCCCTACTCTTGCTGGTCACGCTATTTCTGGCCAGGATGTCCTTGGCTGACTTGGCCACCTGGGTACGCTGCTGGCTCCTGTTCAGAAAACTGTCAATCAACACCTCCAGGTCCCTCTATCTGTGCCCTTCCCTGTAGGCTGCTGGGCAGGCTAACAAGGCCATGTGTTGTCTACAACACTGTGCTGGTAGGCAGCGGATGCAGGACCACCCACACGTGCCATGCTGCAGTCAGAAAGTGCCTTTTGTGTCTGTGTGGAACAGCTGCTCCCCACCTGTGATTTCTCTGCATTTAAATGCTTCTTAGTCACATCAGCAATGCTCCCAGCCACTCTCAGCCTCACATGTGGCTGCTCTGATGCCTCCTGTGTGTGAGCTTCCCTCTTCATATGTTATTACTTGGTCACACTTGGCTCTCAACAGACTGAAAGCAATCACCAACAGTCTTAAAAAAAAAAAAGGGAAACCAATAACTCCAATGAAAATACACACACGAGAAACCCCAAAACAACCTGCAAAATAAAACAAGTAATAAAATCACAAGTGTCAAATGCTATGAAGGAGTACTCAGCAGATGAGACAGACATTTCAAATCTATTTGGGGTATGTTGATACCATGGAACATGCAGCAGTTAAAACTTTACCAAGGGAGTCACTCATTATCAATTTAGAATTAAAAATACTAAGTGGAAAAAACAGAAAGTTTAGTTTTGATTCTATTCTTAATGTCCATAGCCAAAAGTACATGAAAATCCTTGTGCTTCAACAACCTGCAGGCCACTGCAAGGTGACTGCGGGTCCTTCTTGGACTCCCATGTGTCCCACCTTGGGGCACCATTAGGTAGTGGGTCCACCTTGGACCCCATCTTTCCCACCTGGGAATCATTACTGCCATGGGTCAGAGACCCAAACTGTATTTTAACAAAGAACTTCTATCTAAAGTGTCAGACACAAAATGAGGGTTTAACAAACCCAGTGACGAATCTGCAGGCAGTGAAACAACCGACTCAATTTGGGGAAGAAAGGCACCAAGACATTTTAATTCACTCCCTCACCACATACCACAGAAACTCCACACAGACACAGACCCACGGAGTTTGGTCACACTGCTCCTACACTGAAGTGGGATAAAATGTCCAGAACATCCACTGTAGACAGCTCCTGCTTCTTTCTGAAATTGCAGCATTCTTGAATATTTTAAGAGTCTGTCTTGATCCTGCTAAATCTCTACAGGTCAGAATTTCTGATAGCCTCTCCGAGAAAACAGGGGTAAATTAGTAGACCATGACAGTTCCTCCTGCTGGAAATTTTCTTCAGAAGTGATAACACATTCTCTCAGTGGCAGCAATGTGGCTCTGAACAGACATTAAGAAGAAGGCAGAAGCCGCTGGGGGTGGCGAAAGGGGAGGGAGATAGGAGTGAGTTAGAGGGGTTGCAGAAACTTTTCACACTTTTCAAACACAAACTTTTCTGCAGAAAACACACAAATTAAACCTACGGATTCTGCTCAGCTTTTACAGCAGAACAAAAATGCATCTCTCTCCTTTATGGCAACCAAGATTTATTCAGCTACTGTGAACACATCTTGGTTTACACAAACATGTTTCAGCATCCTTTACACAACAGGTTCCAGTTACAATGAATTCAGGACTCACTCATTTTAAAAGTGTCATCTTTTGCACTTCCCGCCTCCCAAATGAAGACTCATTTAGCTCTATAGTGTTAAAAAACCTGAAAAAGAAGACATTTCTATTAGCTTTTCCTAAACAAAAGAAATACCAATGCACACCCCTACAACTTCACAAGGCTGACTGCTATAGAACCAAGTTTCAGGCAAATAAGAACCCCTTGGTCTAAACTCCTCAGTCTTAACTGGCGCTGTTTGGAAACACTCTTTTTATACAATGAAAGGAAAGAAACTACGCTGTCGAAAGGAGCTCTATCTCACTATAGAGGGGACACAAAAACAAGTTCAGCCAGAGCTCCCTGGAGGAGCCTATCGGATGAGCAGCCTGGGCAACTGGAAAATACAGAGCGGACTGGACAGTCAGTCTGCTTTGTTTATACCAAAACATTTAATAAAAAGGACAATAACCTGCAGAACATTGCAGTGGAACATCTCCCTTATAAGGAAAGGCTGAGGGAGCTGGGTCTCTTTAGCTGGGAAAAAAGGAGACTGAGGAGTGACCCCATTAATGTTTATAAATACGGAAAGGACTGGTGTCAGGAGGACAGAGGCAGACTCTGCTCAGTAACATCCAATGATAGGACAAGGGGCAACAGGTGTAAGCTAGAACATAGGAGGTTCCACATAAATATGAGAAGAAACTTCTTCCCAGTGAGGGTGACAGAGCACTGGAACAGGCTGCCCAGGGGAGTTGTGGAGTCTCCTTCACTGGAGATGTTTAAAACGCGCCTGGATGTGTTCCTGTGTGACCTGATCCAGGTGATCCTACTCTGGCAGGGGGATTGGACTGGATGATCTTTCAAGGTCACTTCTAATCCCTAACATTCTGTGATTTACCTTGCCAGAGTACTTGGACCAGAAACAGTCAAAAACTAAATGACTGGGGAGAAAGAAAAGACAAACAAGAGAGAATGCTGAAGAGAAAGTGATTTAGTCAAGACTGAAGCAGACAGGCACTTTCCATTCCAAACTGTTCAAAGAGCTTCTTTTCCAGTCAGGATCATAAAATTAAAAAAAAAAACAAAAACCACACAAGGATTGCAAAATAAGCACAAAGCCAGTAACTCACTGTGGTATGAGAAGCTGATTAATTTTATGTAGCCTTCTGTCATCCCAGAATTGACAACGTTTTAAGCTTGCTACAAATTTGCTATGAAATTATCTTTTCATTTCCCAGTGAGAAATATTTTTCCTCTGTGCTGATACCAGCTGTCCACTGAGCAGGATACAGACACTTCAACACTGTAATAAATCTGTTTACATTCAGAGCTTGATTCTATTCCAAATATTTCCAGCATGACAAAAACAGAAAGAAGGAAGAGTAAGAACAGCTACAATTAAAAACAAATTAAAAAAAACCTTCAGAGGCCATAAACTATCATCAACACAAAGATCATCATCTCAGATGTAACTGGAGGACAGGATAATGTGTTTGGAACACAGGATTTTTATACAAATTCCTTCTAGCCCAGCAATTGCATATTTATTTTCTTTTGACCAGTTTTGTCTCCCTTCTCTTCTCTAAAGGACAGACACATCGTGAATTACTTAGCAAATAAATTTTCTTTAAAGCTTTATTTAAGCAATGTTCTGCTTTAAAAGCCGAGCAGAATCTGTAAGTTAGTGTGTTTTCTGCAGAAATGTTTGGGTATGAAAAGTTTAAAATGCTTCTGACCCCCACCACTGGCCCCTGCCGCCTTCTCCATCTTGGATGTTGTCTTAGCCACTGCTGCTGAGAGAAAATGTTCACCACTCTGAAGAAAATCCATGGTGGGAGAATAGCTTCATCTTGACCAATGACATCTTCTCTGTCTGTTGGGGTGATCCTGAATTTTGAAGATTTATCAAGATCAAGACTGACTCTTAAAATGTCTGCGAATGCAGAGTTTGAGAGACTGATGACTCCCACGGTTTCTGCAGATGTTCTGGGTGTTTTATCTCAGTTCAGTGTAGGAGCAGTGTGAGCAAACTCCATGGGTCTGTGTCTCTGTGGGGTTTTTCTATGATGTGTGGTGGGGACAGTGAATTAAAATATCTTGGCGCCTTTTTTCGCCAAACTGAGTCAGCTGTTTCACTACCTGCAGATTCATCGGTGGGTTTGTTAAATCCTCCCTTGGTATCTGACACCTTAGCTAAAAGTTCTTGGTTGAAATACAGTTGGAGTTTGTAATCCACAACGTTAATGATTCCCAGCAGGGAAGAATGAGGATACAAGATGGACCCACAGCAAGCCAAGCAGCTCAAACTGAATGGTAAAGCCAAGATTACAAAGGACTGTGTTTTTGTTTAAGGAAGCCTAGAGTATTTTCAAAGACAACAGCAGACAACATATAGCAACAATTAAAGCCTGGCTGTGAACTAGGTTGATGAACCCAAGGAGAAATCTGCATGCAAGGGGCACTACAAGGAACAGACAGGAAGAAAACTTAATTATTGCAGGTTTGAGCAAACAGAAAGTTAACCTCATGAACTATAAAGTGTGCTTACGTTAGCTTTGTTTTCTCAATATTACAGCATTTAGTGTCCCTATGAAGTATGTTCACCAGTGACTGACAACTTAGTTTGTTACTAAGTGCCTGGCTCTCTTTAATAGTACAAACAGTCTCAATGATTACGATGCCTATCACACAGCTGTAGCCCCTCCTACCACCCAATCAATTATACAGGAATCAAGAACATTTCCAGAAAACCAGAACCATTCAGTCTCAACCCTATAAAAAGGAATTTCTACTCCACTGTTTTCTACATCCATCACAGATACTTCCAAGGCGTTTATTGCATTAGTATCCAAGCGAACAGTGTTCATTAATTAAATGCACACAGAAGAAACACTGTCTCCCAAAACCAAGTCTTTGAAAAGGGTGGATTATACAGCAACACGCACACATGATTCGTCTGATCTTGTTATTAACGGTAAGGGTGACGACTGCTTCTAATTTCTATGCAATATGCAAGACAACACTGTAGCTCATTTCCTTATTCAACAGCTATGTTATAAGCCCACAGGAACGTTACTCACCTAGTTCCATTTCTCTACAATTAAAGATAGTAAGATATGAAAGGTTACCAACTTTAAATCTTTCTGTAGCAAAGGAAAAAAGCAAACACACATCCCCAAGTCCAATTCTGGACATGTCTTGTCATCTGTCAGTCAAGAGATGTTCCACCAGATTTGTACAGGGACCACAGAGACACATTTAACACAAACTTGAGACAGCTCCCCTTTGCTCACCTGACTCTTCCATTCCTTATTTCTAACAGAAAGCCTGTATCTGCAAGCACAGGCACTGTGCAAGATAAAAATAAAACCAGCCCAAGCTATTGCTCTCTGTATGACCCACAATGTTTGGCTTGAACAGATTCTTTGCCACCGATAACCACTGTCTTAGTTGGCACCTCTCCAGAGTGCCCAGACTAACCAAGACTACTACAGCAACAATACTGACAGTTCATTACCCATCAAATCTGCTTTCCTTCTCCCTATACAGAACTTGGAGCTTTGCCCTCAAAGAAAACACATACTTCCCATCCATCCCCACACAGAAATTTGCTTTCTGTTGAAAAGAAGAAACATTTTATCCTGAAGAAGTTTTGAAAGAGTTTCCCCACACATTCTAAAGCCTGTAGCCTACCACGGGCTTATTGTGACCCATGTGCAGGAGCCTCGTTGACCCTGGTCTTGTTGAACCCCATGCAATTAACCTTGCACCATCAATCCAGCCTGTCCAGGTCCCTCTGCAGAGCCCTCGTACCCTCCAACAGATCAACACTTCCACCCAGCTTGGTGTCACCGGCAACTTTACTGAGGATGCACTCCATCTCCTCATTCAGACCATTGATAAAGATATTAAAGAGAACTGGCCTCAGCACTGACCCCTGGGGACACCACTGGTGACCAGACACCAGACAGATTTAGCTCCACTCACCACCACTTTCTGGGCCCAGCCATCCAGCCAGTTTTTTATCCTGTGCAGCCTATGTTTATTCCAGCTTTGTGCTCTTAAGTTTCTGCAGGAGGATGCCGCAGGAGACAGTGTCAAAGACTCTACTGAAGTCCAAGTAGACAACATCCACAGCCCTTTCCTCGTCCACTAGGGGTGGTCACTTTGTCGTGGAAGGAGATCAGGTTAGTCATGCAGGACCTGCCCTTCACAACCTCTGCTGACTGGGCCCTGGATCCTCTGGTTGTCCTGTATGTGCTGTGTGATGAGTCTCAAGATGACCTGCTCCATCAGCTTCCCTGGCACTGAAGTGAGACTGACAGGTCTGTAGTTCCCAGGATCCTCCTTCCAGTTTTTCTTGTAGACAGGTGTCACATCTGTTGATCTCCAGTCAACTGGGACCATTCTGGTTAGCCAGGCTTGTTGGTGAATGATGGAAAGTGGCTGAGTGAGCTCTTCCTCCAGGTTCCTCAGCACCCTTGGGTAGATCCCATCTAGCCCCATAGAGTTGTGTCCATCTAACGGCACAACAGGTCACTGATTATTTTCTCTTGATTATGGGGACTGCATTCTGCTCCCCATCCAATTTCAGGGGGCTGGGCACTCAGAGAGCAACTGACATTCCTGCTGAAGACTGAGGCAAAGTTGGCATTTAGGAGCTTAGCCTTTTCCTGAGTAAACTTCCTTTACAAAAGCACACAACAAAACAGCTGGGTTGCTGACAGGCTTACTGTGCCTGGGATTTATCTTCCACTGAAGAAAAACCTAAGAAAGAGCTGAATATCACATTCATGTGAGAAAAAAGTCAAGACAAAGCTAGTCTAGTATCTCCAGCCTCTGCCCAAAAAGACAGATTTAAGAGAAACAAAATCAATTTAATTTAAACAACAAAACCCACCATCAATCAAATACAGACAGTTCTGAAACAGAACTTCTCCCCAATCCTCTCTTCCTCTCCCACTCAGCTATGCTACCTCTTTCCCCTGCAGCTGCACAGGGCAGGCAACAGGAGATGGGGGTCGCTTTGCAGTTTCTTTCTCCTCAGGGAGAAAACCCCTCACAGTTCTTCCCAGTGGCAATGGTACATCTATCCACAGGACACAGTCCTCCACGAACTTCTTTGACTGGCATGGAGGTCTCCTGCAGACCTGCAGTTCTTCCAGCACCAAACCTCTCCAGCACAAGTCTCCCTCAGGATCACAGCCCAAGGATCCATTCTATGCTTCAGCATGCTCTCCTCCATAGGCTGCAGGCACTCTTCTCTGTGGGCTCCAAAGGTTCAAAAGGCACTGTCCCCACAAGCCAAAAGGGAATGGCTGCTCCAGTGAGTCTTCCTCCCAACTTCTTTCTTACTGACCTGGGCATCCATTTGGCTGTCTCTCTCCCAAAGCAAAAGGGAGCTCCCAAAACAAAAGCCCTCCAAAAAAATCAGGAAGTAAACACCAGGTTTTCTTTCTCAAATACGTTTATACATGGAGGTGCTGACTGTCTCAGTCTTGGTCAAATTCAGGTGTGACTCAGAGCTGAGATAAGCTTTCTTGAAGCTTCTTACAGGGGCCAGTCAGCACACAGACACCAATGACAGACTGTATCTCATGGTCACTTGTCCTTTAAGAAACAGAAGGTAGTGAAGAAAAGACACCAGGAGAATCCTGAACTCCTTCAGTTACGGTCAAGCCAGGTGGACCCATTACATAATGGCAACTAAAGGTGGGACACATGAGGATCCAAGATCTCACGATACAGTCCCACAAGAAAACACCACTGTGGGGCTTAAACTGATCTGATACACTGAACAGACAACTTCTTCCATAGCTAAGACATGTAAGACAGTGTGTAAACCTAGGTTTCTTAAGACAAGCTAATAGAATGGAAACACTGCACCAGGGAATCTTGAGTGTGCATCCTTGGTGGCAGCACATACACTGGTTTCCCAGAAATACAGCAGCTTTTAATGAAAGGAGCCAAATTATAACAGTTTTCCTAAATGATAACAGCTTTCATTTCCCTACAGGGCTGCAGAAGAAAAGTTTTCCAAAGAACTGCTAAAAGCTATGAATTAGCAAAGGCCTTGTAATTTCAAAGATTGGACTCTTGATTTGTTCTCTCAAGTAACCAGCAATCAGTCAATACAGCAAACTAAAGCTCAGTGTAGTATGACAGGATAACAGAAGCAGCACAAACACAAAACCTTTAGAAGTCGAATTGACAGTCACCAGACAACTGTTTCTGCTCTGTACATCATCCCCAGTTTCATTGAACTTTATTGCTGCTACAGAACTACAAATTTGGGAGGGCAGAAGTTTTAGCTCTGCAGAGCTCAATCACTTGCTGACAAGAATGAGTTTTACTTCACACAGAAGAGAGCTACAGCTTTACTGCCGCTGCAGCCATCAAACACATCTTTCTAGGCCCAGCTGTACCTGCCTACTCTTTACCTCCAGTACTTCTGCCTACACTCTTTCAGACTGTTGTCTAGTTGGGGAAAGAGTAAACTAGCAAACATGAAAACTAGAAATAGATGAAACATAAACTAGAAATGCATGGAAGGTAAAAAGCTCTGTTTCACTAACTTAAACTTTCCTGGCTCAGAACCTGCCAAGGGCCAAACCACTGTGCTGCATGTGAAAGAACAGATATCCTTTGCTCCCTAAGCTGAGGTGCTGCCGCCACCCCATCCCCCCCCACAATGAAGTTTGGGATAGAATAACGAGTAAATAAGTATCTTTTTAGACTGCTGTGCAAGGCCATTCATAGCATAGGCACTGCCACTAGGTACGTCTTCAGGAAACAAGAGTAATTCCTGAAAAAACATCAAAACACAAAACACACTTTATTTCAGGAACACAAAAAGGCTTAGTCACTGGGGGTAGCACTTTCACCGGTATTTAAATTACTTAATTGTACAGTCATGTAAAGTTTTACACAACACGAATATACTAAAGAATTTAAGTGGCCTACAGACACAAAGTCTTTAAGCATCTGGCCATATTCCTGGGGAAGAAGTGAATTTCCTAGAAGCCAGACAGGTAGACTTCAGTAATAGCTACAAGCAAGGTGACACAGAGTCAGAGCTTGTCTTCTTACCTTTTCCTTCACTTCCTTCTACACCACTGCCTTCAGTACTTGCTGCTGAGACTGCACTAGTACATTTTGATTTTCAGAATGCTGGCAAGGAAACCAACTTTACACAAGCTTTTTCTTTCTTCATTTTATGCTCCTACAGGAAAAACTCACAACTTCCATCCAACCTAATACGCAGGGATTTTTGCTTCTCCATGGAGTCACTAGTTTCCCAGGTGGCTTCTCTGTTTGTTTTTCCACCAAGCTCTACAGCCATTTTCCCACCCTAATGACTTCTAAAGAACACAAATCTATAGGACAGTGGTATACAAGAGCCCCAGGTCACTCTTCTCAGCATTAGGGCATGCAGCAGAAGACAAGAATCACAGAATCACAGTACATCAGGGATTTGAAGGGACCTCAAAAGATCATCTAGTCCAGTCCTCCTGCCAGAGGAGGATACCCTAAATCAAGTCACACAGGAACATGTTCGAGCAGACGTCTCCAGAGAAGGAGACTCTACAACCCCCCTGGGCAGCCAATTCCTATCACTAGGGACGTTCTCCTTCTCTACAACTTCCTGAAGGGAGGCTGCAGTCAGGTGGGGGTTAGGCTCTTCTCCCAGGGACCTAGCGCTAGGATGAGAGGGCAGGGACTGAAGTTGCCAGGGGAGGGTTATATGGGATGTTAGGAAGCCCTTCCTCACAGCAAGTGTGATCAGACCCTGGCACAGATTTCGCAGGGGAGTGGTGGAGTCCCCATCCCTGGAGGTACTGAAGAACAGACTGGCTGTGGCCCTTAGTGCTCTGGTGTGGTCCATGTGGTGACATTAGGTCCTGGGCTGGGCTGGATATGCTCAGAGGGTTTTTCCAGCCACAATAACTCTGTGATTCTGTGAAAATACACATGGTCCTGCAAACCTGTGCTGGGACATTCAAACACAGAAACCTCTGTGCTGTCCAGAGCAGAGCACAGCAGGCTAATGAGGTGTTCAATTGCCTCACAGTGCATCTTCTCATCATGGTTTATCAGGATTCAAGCTAGCACTCTCGAGACACAAATTTCAGATCCCAGATACCCCTGGTTAAAGAAGCAAATGCTGCAGAGCTAGAAGCAGATGGTGCTTGCTTCAGAAGGGTCAGAAGCAATAGCAATACCTGCAACCAAAGAAGTCGACAGTCGGTTTGGAGAACAGACTTGTAATTCTTTAAATAAGTCTGAACAACGCAATAGTACTCAGGATATACATACCTAAACGCATATCTACTTTAATTAATGTTGATATTTATGTACTCTTCCCATACAACGGCACTTCAGAAACAGGAGCTGAGGAAAGCAGATCATCTGTAGCTTTTCCACTGCATTCAACTGTTTTGTACTTCCACCTATGAACCTGCATTATTCATGTTTTAGCCCACAGAACAGAAGCAGAGTAGCTTCAAGAACAGAGCACCCAGTTAACAATAGTGATACAATTCCTGTCTTCTCTTCATTAACACTTAAATGACCTTATTCAAGATTATCACCCAAAACCTACCATTATACGCAGTCATGAAACTAGGATTTTGAATTCAAATCCAAGAGAGAACTGGATGGTGGGGAACTAGGAGCGAGCTGTCTGTCAACTCTGTTAGCAGCAGGACATTGCAGGGAAGGAACACAGACTTGTCACCAACAGTAAAAACCTGTGATGTCTTTACCACCCTCAATGCAATAATGAGAATCAGGGAATAACAGAATCACTCTGGTTGGAAAAGACTCCTGGGATCATCGAGTCCAACCATCTACCCTACCGAACCAGTTCAACCCTAAACTAGATCCCTCAACACCTCATACAAATGATCTTTAAACACATCCAGGGATGGCGACTCAACCACCTCCCTGGGAAGCCTACTCCAGTGCTTGACCACCCTCTCTGTGAAAAAATTCTTCTTGTAACTTGAACCCGTTCCCTCTTGTTCTATCACTAACTGCTCGTGAGAAAAGACCAGGACCGATCTCTCCACAACGTCCTTTCAGGTAGTTATACAGGGTGATTCTGTGATTTTTCCCTAGTTTGAGGAGACAGAGGGAAGGTCAAAGTAAAACAATCAGCAATAGATACTTCCTCCCCAGCTGAGTATCAAACAATTTAACCTTTTTCTCACATCCATCTTGCCTGTTTCAATGTTGTAGGCGATTGTTACCGCCTAGATATTACTGTCCAGTACTGCCTAAGCAGTGCTACTTCCAGTTTAACTATTACCTGTAATATTATTCTGAAGTGAACCCCAGAAGACACACAACAGCACAAGTTCCCTGCTTTTACTTACAAGTCAGTTGGGCACTTCGTACATTTTCTCAGCATACAACAAGCATCATCACCAGTGGTCAGATAAGACCCTCTAGTGTCAGAAGAGGCTATGAAAGTGCTCTTCAGTGCAAGCCTGAAGTCAGTATTGAGACCAGAGAAGCCTTTCTCTTCTCATCTCCTCTCAGTTCTGTTCATCTAAGTGAGATCCCTTGGAAAGGAAAGGTTCTTCACTTTGACGGACTCCAGCAGCCCCATTGTTAGAGTGTTCACTGGTTGCATCTGCTCAGTGCCTTATCCTGTCAAATAACAAACACCTCCATGGGTCCCCTCTCCTGGGGAGACTCCCCAGGCTGCTACTCCATCTCACATTTGATCATCCTGGTGAAGAAGAAATTTTCCTGGCTGGAATCTTCCCTGATTCCACTTTTTGCTCCTCTAAGGGCCTGATGTCCGTAACAACGAAAACCAAACCCACCAAAGAAACCCCCAACAGAAGCCAATACTTGACACAATCCTGTAGACTTAGACCTGGCTTGGAATTAAACAGCTATCTTAGTGCTGCTCAATATAAACCACTAACCTCTAAAACTTTTAGGGACTGAAAAGCAGCTGCACCAATGAGCTTGGTCACCAAACTCTCACCTCTGCAGCCAACAGCCGCAGCTTTGAGCCTGCCCTTGTTTTCCCTACAGAAGCAGCCCGCCTGTCACCTCCACACTCTCACCAGTCTTTCCTGTCCTTCTCTGTCCCCAACTCCACTGCTTCGTCCCTTACCTCGGATCGCGCAAACCCGAACTCGCCCCACGTTGGCCCCCGCAGGGGTCCGGGCGCTGAAGGTAGCCCCGTTCACTGAGAACTTGCCCTAGGAGGGCACACGGTCACCAGGGCGCCGGCGGCCGCGTCCCGGAGCGTGGAAAACGCGTCGGGGAAGCACTGGCAGTGGGGGAAGAAGGGAATCAGCTCGGGGCGCCGGGCCGGGCAAAGGCTGGAGGACCCGCCGGAGAGGGAAAGGCGGTGGGACCCGCCGTGGAAATGGGGCGGACGGGTCGGCACCGCCGCGGCACTCACCCGCCTCATGGGGAGACACCTTCCTGCAGCCGCCAGCAGCAGAAGCGCGAAGCCAAGCGGCGCCGCCCGCAGGGACATGTCTGGGGCGAACCCGCGCCCAGCTCCCGGCGGGCGGCAGCGCCGCAGGAGTTTCGGCGGCAGCCTTTTGTAGCGAAGGCGGGGCCGGGCCAGGTGCGGTCGGAGCTACTCGGCCGAGCGCGGGGGCTCGGCGGGCGGGAGCGGTGCGTGTCGTCAGCGCCGAGGAGGGCCGAGTTGGGAAGGGGAATGGACAGAAAAAGCCGAGCAAACGTGCTATCCTGCCCCCCGCCTTTTCAACTTTTCTTTTACTCGTTGTCCAGGATCGGACAGCCTGAATACTGTCTGTGACTGTACGAATTGCACGGCTTGCAGTCTGCAAACAAGTTTCATGGAATCACAGAATGACTGAGGCTGGAAAAGCCCTCTGAGCAAATCCAGCGCAGCCCAGAACCTAACATCACCATATCAGCCAGACCAGGGCACTAAGGGCCGCAGCCAGGCTGTCCTTAAACGCCTCCATGGATGGGGACTCCACCACTGCCCTGGGCAGTCCAGTCCAGGGTCTGATCACTCTTTCTGTGAGGAAGGGCTACCTGACACCCAACCTAACCCTCCCCTGGCAGCTTCAGGCCCTACCGTTCCATCCTGGTGCTGGTTGTCTGGGTGAAGAGCCTGACTCCCACCTGACTACAACCTCCCTTCAGGGAGATGGAGAGAGGGAGAAGGTGCCCCCCGAGTCTCTTCCAAGCTAAACACCCCCAGTTCTCTCAGCGTCTCCTTATCAGACTTTCCCTCCAGTCGATTCCCCAGTCTTGTTGCTCCTCTGAACCCACTCCAGCCCCTCAATCTCTTTCTTTAAGTGAGGGGCCCAGAACTGGCCCCAGTACTTGAGGGGAGGCCTCACCAGTGCCCAGTACAGGGGGATAATTACATCCCTAGTCCTGTTGGCCACACTATTGCTGTTCTAAGCCAGGATGCCATTGGCCTTCCAGGCCACCTGTGCACACTGCTGGCTCCTGTTCAGCTGATTATCAACCAGTACTGCCAGGTCCCTCTCTGCCAGGCCACTCGCCAGCCAGTCTTCCTTCACTCTTCAGTTGCCTGGGAAAGTAAGAGCATACAGAACTTCACTCATGGATTAATAAAGAAAGGGAAAACTCCATTATAATGTGAAAGATAAATATCCCAGATGGTATTCAGGCATAGTACTGTGTAAATTGTGTAAAACCCTTAGAGTTTAAGTTGGGAATCACCTCTCCTCTTGCACATATGGAGACCCTTCTCCTTGGCCTGGACATTGGCCAAGGTCAGTTTTCTACACCTGAGAGCCCACCTTTACCTGGAGAGGAAAGCGAATATTTAGCAGGAGGTAAGCCTGAAACTGCTGATGGTCAACATGTTTATAATATTTACATTGCTGTGGTGTATTCTTGCTCTTAAGGTGTAAAAGGGCATTCTTCCATAGTCTCCCTATGGAAACCTGTACTGCTGGCGTAAAGACCATAAGTCTAATTCAAATATGTTGATGTTTGCTTAAGCCATACACCTGTGAACAAAGCTCAAGTAAGTAATTTTGTCACACCTTGTACTGCAGTCTCTTTTTCTCCCTATGACCTACAAGTTTTATTAGCTTTTAAACTGGACACAATTACCTGTTTTTAACATGAATTAGCAGAGTTGTGCATCAGAATCACAGAATATCAGGGGTTGGAAGGGACCTCAAAAGATCCAGTCCAACCCCCCTGCCAGAGTAGGATCACCTAGATCAGATGACAGAGGGCTACATCCAGGAGAGTTCTGAATGTCTCCAGAGAAGGAGAATCCGCAACCTCCTTGGGCAGCCTGTGCCAGGGCTCTTGTCACCCTCACCATGAAAAAGTTTTTCCTTATGTTCACATGGAACCTCCTCTGCTCCAGCTTGTACCCACTGGCCCTTGCCCTATCACTGGACACCTCTGAGCAGAGCCTGGCTCCATCCTCCTGACACCCACCCTTCACATATTTATCAACATTAATGAGGTCACTCCTCTGTCTCCACTTCTCCAGCTATATAGACCCAGTTCTCTCGGCCTTTCCTCATCAGAGAGATGCTCCACTCCCTTCACCATCCTTGTGGCTCTGTGCTGGGCTCTTTCCAGCAGTTCTGTGTCCTTCTTGAACTGAGAGGCCCGGAACTGGACAAAATATTCCAGATGTGGTCTTACCAGGGCAGAATAGAGGGAGAGAAGGACCTCTCTCCATCTACTAACCACCCCCCTTCTGATCTGCCCCAGAATGCCACTGGCCTTCCTGGCCACAAGAGCCCATTGCTGGCTCATGGTCATCCAGCTGTCCACCAGAACTCTCAGGTCCCTTTTCTCTCTACTGCTCTCCAACAAGTCAGTCCCCAGCCTATACTGGTAGCTGGGGTTGTCCTTTCCCAAGTGCCAGACTCTGCACTACCCTTCTTGAATTTCATTCAATTGAAATTTCATTGAAAAAAAAAGTCATTGAATTTCCTGAGATCAGAGCTTGGTTTCTCAGATGAAGCTGGGACACAGGTCAGTCCTTGCAGTAGTATGATGTGCAAATTTGAGGCTTTATAATGCTTATTTGCCTATCCAAATAAGGCTCTGAAGTGGCTCTTTACTAGATTCATATTATACTCTTTGTTTGTTCGGTTTGCACTGACGAGTAAGTCAAAGTCTTCACTAAATCACATGTATTTGGCGAGATTATGCAGCAGAATTTGGAACGAGAAACATACAGAACCTAACCAATTTAGAAGGGAAGTGCAAAACTGAACTTGGAACTGTGGGAAAGATTTCACATCAGTCTGTTAGATGCCACTGGAATATGAAGATGTTAATAGCTTTAACATCCATGAACATTTTAAGAGTCAGTCTTTATCCTGATAAATCTCTACAGTTCAGACATTCTGACAGCCTCTCCAAGCAGACAAGGACAAAGTAGCAGACCAGGACAGTTCCTGCAAAGATGAGGAAGTGAATGGGAGCCAAACCACTCAAAACGTCATTGCTGGATCCTAGAGTGATGATCTGGAACTTTTTTCCCTTTTTCCTTCTCTTTCCCCCTTTTCTGCCCCTTTCCCTCTCCTCTTCTCTACTCCTTGAGTTCAGCATCTGGTAACTTTAATAAATGTGATTTATGTGTGGACCTGTGGTGTCAAGCTCCTTAATTCAATCTGAGAATATCCATGAACCCGAGTCACTCCCTTTCCCTTCTCTGATCAATGGGGATGTGACAATCTCTCACCAGACAAGGCTTCCCAGAGCTCCATCCAACCTGGTCCTAAACACTTATAGGGATGGAGCAGCCACAGTCTCCCTGATCAACCTGGTTTAGTGCCTTAGCACCGTTGCAGGGTAGAATTTCTTCCTAAGATCTGATCTAAATCTCCCCTTTCTTTAGCTTGAACCCATCCTGCTGTTTTGGTGTTAGACTGCACACTCTGAGGCATTAGCATCACAAGTGTTAATTAGCTAACTTCTCGAACAACCACTCAACTGATCCGAATTTGAAATATAAACACTGATAGGAGGAATTCTTAATTAGTGAATAAATGCAGGAAACAACAACCGTTCTTTCTTTGAAGAGATGCTGCCTAGCTGGCTGTGGGAAAATGAGCTATGAATTACAGAAATAAACCTGCTTGTACTGTAGGACATGAGAAGGGTCATGTCTGCAAGGAGTTGGGGAGAAAGGAAAAGGATCAGAGAAGACCTTCTTTAATTTCAGATTTAATAGCAGAAAGAATAAAATGTATTGTTTTTCTAATATCCAGAGAGCAGAAAGACATTTCCCTGGAGCTGCATGAGACTTAAGGGGAAAAATCCCCTAACTAGATGTTAATTAAGGTAAATGTGGTGTCGTGGTTTCAGTCTGGGCAGGCTGGTTACCCTGAGGGACTGGGCAGTTACTGTGGCAACCTGTGATAAAGCAGCTTGGAATTCCAAGCTGAATTTGGGCTCTGACAAACTGCTATGACTAGGAGCTTCTGGTTTCTGACTTCTTCTGGAGAAGTTTCTTCTTGTTTGGCCCTTGTTCAGAGAGGAGCATGTCACTATGCTGGACACGACAGGGCCATTCTGCCCTTGGAATGAGGTGAATGGAGAGATCAGGAAGTTAAGGAGCCTCAGAGATCTAAGGAGAGAAGGTTTTGCCTGTGGATAAGGAATTGGTTGGATTGTCAAATACAGAGGGTAGTGGCCAATAGCTGAAAGTCCAGATGGAGAGCAGTGACAATGGTGTACCTCAGGGGTCCATACTGGGACCTTCACTGTTTAATGTCTTTATCAATGATAACAACAGAATTGAGTGCACCATCAGCAAGTTGGCAGATGACACCAAGCTGAGTGGTGGTGTCAATAAGCTGGAGGAATGGGAGGCCATTCAGAGGGACCTGACCAGGCTGAACAGGTGGGGCCTGGGGAACCTCATGAGGTTGAATGAAGCCAAGTGAAGGGTCCTACCACTGGGGTTGGAACAATCCTCACTGTCAGTCCAGGCTGGAGGAGGAGGGGATAGAAAGTGGTCTTGAGGAAAAGGACTTGGAGTGCTGGTGGATGAGAAGCTGGCCAGGAGCAGACTGTGCACTTGCAGCTCAGAAGGCCAACAGCATCCCGGGCTGCATCAAAAGAAGTGCGGCCAGCAGATCGAGAGAGAGGATTCTGCCCTGGTGACACCTCACCTGCAGTCTGTGCCCAACTCTGGAGTCCTCAGTACAAGAAAGACAGGGAACTGATGGAGCAGGTGCAGAGGTGGCCACAAAAACTGTGAAGGGGCTGGAGCCCCTCTGCTACCAGGACAGAATGAGGGAGCTGGGGTTGTTCAGCCTGGAGAAGAGAAGGCGCTGGGGGGACCTGATAGCAACCTTCCAGTCCCTGAAGGGGGCTACAAGAAGGCTGCAGAGGGACTGTTTCCAAAGGCTTGGAGTGACAAGACGAGGGGCAATGGTTTCACATTAGAGAAGGGCAGACTGAAATGGGATGTTAGGAAGTTATTCTTTAGCAGGAATGGGGTTGAACACTGGAACAGGTTGCCCATGGAGGTGGTTGAGACCCCGTCCCTGGTGATCTTCAGGATGAGGCTGCACAAGGCTCTGGGCAACCTGATCTAGTTGAGATTGTCTCCGTTCACCGCAGGGGGGTTGGACTGGATGACCCAAGACAATTTTAAGAACGAAAGTTTAAAAAAACCCAAGTTTCTAACTGGCAGAACACAACCACTAATACTTTTAGACTTTTGGGAATGTTGTATTTCAAGTATTTGTCCTTTTCTGATAATTAGTTAAATATTTGTGTTTTGCTGACATTGCATTCTCCTCTTTGTCAGTTCATGCACCCCAAAACGGTCTCACAGCTTGAACAGCAAGTTCTCCTGAAAGGCAAATGAGCATAGAAAGACACAGGAAGTAACTAGTGCAGTAACTAGAAAAAAAAAAACTGCTGGAATTAAGTTAGAAATTTATTACTGGTTACAATATTCTGGATGTAGAGAGAATTGCCAGGTGTGAAAAGTCTTGAAGTCCTGCAGATTATGTCAGCCAGGAGGAATGAGTTGTGCTGATTTGAGTAATTAGCTGCTCCTCGTTAGGTGCATGAAGAGCTAGCTGTAAACAAATCTCGTGTGAGAATACTATGCCATGTGTGACTAGGACAGAGAAATACTTAAAGCACAGAGGTAAAACCAGAGCCTTCTGAATAGGCAGTCAGTTGTTGCTGTCAGAAAGTGTTGATTATTTCCATCAACTAATCAGAAAGCTGTGTGAAAATTCACCTTCATTGTGTCCTGGAAGGGGTGAGCTAATGCAAGGGGCTGAGGAAATGCAACACAACAAACCCCTAGACAGGCTCAGAGCAGACAGGAAATGGTGGCTGCTGCCTCTCAAGTATCTGATGCAATAGCTGAGATTAAGAAGCTACTGTCCAATTCTATTCTTGATATGATACAGGATGGAGAATAAAACCTTCTTTGGTGTTAAATGATAGAATTTAGCACATTATTAATTTGCCCCTTCCCTAATATTTTCCCCTATTAGACTTTCAGCTGCAAAGGTGGCAATGCGTGTCTTCCACCTGTGGAGGTATTCACAGGCTTCCCCACTGTAATGAGACTGACAGGCCAGACCAGGAGGAAAAAGCCATAGGTTTTTCTGTCAAGGAGTGCTCTTTTAGAGACAAAGAACTGCTGGAGAGTCCTGCAGAGGGCCACAAAGATGATAAGGGGGTTGGGCCATTTCCCTTATGAGGGAAGGCTGAGCAACCTGCATGTCTATAGCTTGGAGAAGACTGAGAGGGATTTTTAGCAATAGTTTAACTATCTAAGGGGTGGGTGTCAGAACTCTTCACAGTGGCATGCAGTGACATGGGAAATGGACAGAAACTGGATTGAAACCTAAACGAAGAAGAAACTTCTTTACCTCAAGGGTGGCAGAGCATTAGAACAGACTGTCCGGACAGGTAGTGTGCTCTCCATCTCTGGAGATATTCCAAACTCATCTGGATATGTTCCCACATTATCTGCTCTAGGAGAAGCTGCTCTGGCAGGACAGGTGGACTAGATGATCTCCTGAGTTCCATTCTAACCCCCACCATACTGTGATACTGTGATACCATCAAATCATAGGATCATAGGATGTTAGGGGTTGGAAGGGACCCAAGAGATCATCGAGTCCAACCCCCCTGCCGGAGCAGGACAAAACTATCTAACACAGATCACAGAGGAACGCATCCAGGCGGGCCTTGAAAGTCCCCAGAGAAATGCCCCAGGCCTTCATCAAGCAGTAGCAGCAGTTTGCCACAGCAGGTCCATTTGACCAGTCATAGGGTCTAGGTAAAAAGTGGTGTTACCAAATAAAGGTAACTGAAGGAAGAACAAATGTTATGCAGATTATTAACATGATGAAAAAATTATTTATGCTGATTATGAAATTATTTTATGGATATGTTGCTTAGTAATTATGCACATAATTAGTTTAATACTGATTATGTCTGGAAAATTCACAGATGTTCATCAGATTTATTCCAGAATTATGCTATAATTCTGTAATTCCACTCTAAGATGAGATGCAATAACGGGAGCTGGGATTGTTTAGCCTTGAGAAGAGGAGGCTCAGGAGAGACCTTATTGCTGTCTACAACTACCTGAGGGATGGTTGTGGCCAGGAGGAGGTTGCTCTCTTCTCTCAGGCAGCCAGCACCAGAACAAGAGGACACAGCCTCAAGCTGCGGCAGGGGAAATTTAGGCTTGAGGTGAGGAGAAAGTTCTTCACTGAGAGAGTCATTGGCCACTGGAATGGCCTGCCCAGGGAGGTGGTGGAGTCGCCAACTCTGGAGCTGTTCAAGGCAGGATTGGACGTGGCACTTGGTGCCATGGTCTAGCCTTGAACTCTGTGGTGTCAGGTTGGACTTGATGATCTATGAGGTCTCTTCCAACCTTGGTAATACTGTGATACTGTGAATTAGCCTTAATCTGCTTCTCTATTTTAATTGCAAAAAGTCCATATTAAAGAGTTGAGCTGGTTTGCTTCACCCCAATGTCACCATGACCCTTATCTCCTATGCTCTGCTTCTGAGCTAAAAATCATAGACTCATTAGGGATCAGAAGGGACCTTGAAAGATCATCCAGTCCAATCCCCCTGTAAGAGTGGGATCACCTAGACCAGGTTGCACAGGAACATATCCAGGTTGGTTTTAAACATCTCCAGAGCAGGAAACTCCACAACCCCCCTGGGAAGCCTGTTCCAGTGCTCCATTACCCTCACTGTGAAGACGTTCCTTCTCATATTTAGGTGGAACCTCCTATGTTCCAGCTTGCACCCATTGCCCCCTGTCATATCACCAGATGACACTGAGAAGAGCCTGGCTCCATCCTCCTGACACCCACACCTCACATATTTATAGACATGAATGAGAATGTACTAATGGTGCCTCTGGGTGTGATGACTGCATTCGGCTCAATACAGATTCAGGCAAAACAGATAACAGCACCACTAGCTAAGGGCTAAACTGTGCGCAAGTGCAAGTTGGCTACGTAACTATGGCTCTGAGCCAGTCATCTTACCCCCATCAATAGCTGGCAGCCTAAGAGCCCTTGAACCTCACCTGCAGGGCAGCTGGCTGCACACCAGGATCTCCTCTTGGGCAGGGACGTTTGTCAAGGACACTCCTTGAGGCTGAGAGATTCTTTACCACAGCAGCTCCTCAGTAAGTGATACAGCTAAACTGGATAGAGAATGTCTCAGTCAGCGATTCCAGAAACATGGACTTTTGCTTAATCTTTATAGTTTCACAAGAAGTAGTGAACCGTGATAAGTCTCCCACAAAAATAAGATGGAACCAATGTACTTTTCTGTCTAAAACAGAGTTTCCAGCATGTGGTAGTGGACGCAACTTCAGGCCTAAGACATCATAGCTAAGGAATGCTGCTAGCTGGTGGAGAAGAAACAGGTGCCATGGAGATGAGGTAACCAAGAAGGCCACAAGAGACAAGGATGGGGCACCTGGGTGCAGAACAGGGGAAGGTCTGCCTGCTTGCCAGCAAGAAGAGCCAGTTGAAAGCCAGCTAAAAGGCGTGATTGTCTTGTGAGCAAGATATCACTACTTATTATTATAACTTGCAAGATCACGTGGAGGGAGAGGTATATAAAGGAAAAGCCTGAGAACTAATAAATGGCTTCTAGTTTGATCACATTGGTCTGTGTGGAGTCTGTCTTCACATGAATCCCCACACCTGCAGGGTCAAAGAACTATAAATATATTGTGCATTTTAAAATTGGGTATTTTAAAACTTCACAGTATCACTATCACAGTATTATCAAGGTTGGAAGAGACCTCATAGATCATCAAGTCCAACCTGTCACCACAGGGTCTAGGAGAACCTAAATGTTGTAGTAGTAGCTGAACTACACATGAAATTGGTCACATACAACTTATATTCTCCTTCTGTTAGGGTGTGATAAACAGTTTATTTGATCTCACACAAGAAAGCCACTCCCCTCAAAATCCAGTCGGGTGGAGACACTACTGTCTGTAAATAGCTGACAGTGATAGAGTTGAAAATCTGTCCTCTTGGGATTCCTGTACAGAGAACAAACATAAAGCTGGGGATTCTTACGGCTGGTTGTGTTCACAGCAAAGAGGAGCACCATGGGCAGCTGGGCAAAGAGAGCCTTGGGAACAGATTTGGTCAGTCTGCTGTTTCATCCATCCCAACCTGCACCTTCCAAGTAGGCGCCGTAGATACATACTCCTTCCTGTGTGAAAAGTAAGCAGAGTAAAGTGACTATCTAACTCAAAATGTTAAGCAGAATCTATGTTTTATAGTAAGAAATATCTGGCTCAAAATATTTTCAAACTATTTCATTTTAAATTCTAATATGACTTGTCAAAAGAAGCTATTGAAATGGATGGCAATAAAAACTTTTTAATAAAATCCATTTGCTATGAAATGAAATCTAACAGTATAAATTCAAAAACTAAAGAGGTGATGCAATGAAATTGTTCTTTTAATAACATAAGTTTGTACCTGCAAAATACAAAAATAGAATCTTCATATTTAGTTATTGATCGTCTATGCTGAGCAGCAAGCAATGGGGTGAAGGCAATAGGAACTCTTTCCTCTAGCAATCCAAAACAACTGCATAATGTTCATTCAGACATGCATTCAGAAACATCTTTGCATGTTGTACCTACAGGGGAGGTGCTGCAATTTCCTTTTTGTTTTGCCTTAGTACTTTGTTGTGTATTGCAACTCCATCTAAAGCCCAGCCCTGATGTGCTCAAGTGGCTTCTTGTCTCACTGCTGTCAGGAACGCTTGAGAAATTAAGCCAGAGGTTTAGTAAATATCTCACAGGACAAAATACCTTGTTGCTCAGTTATCTGCATGGTTCTGCACTGGAGGGTACAGACAGTCTGACTAATGAGAGCAAGCATTGCTGTGGGGACAAAATAGGAAGCAAAGTAGAATAGAACATGATAATACTGATAATTTCTGACATTAGACAAAAACAAACCTTTAGCAAAGTAATATTACAACAGGCAAATGACACAAATCCTTTCCCTTCTATGTTCTTCCAGATTCTGCTCATCTGGATCTTAGACACTTCCCAAATCACAGGTTAAATTCGGACAGTCATGTTTATTGCTGCTGTTGGACCTACTTCCCAAGGCTCTGTCCAGTCTCCTTTTTGAGCTCATTTATCTTTTTGGCTTCTATAACATTTTCTGACAGCTACAAAAACATATCTTCCAGGTGCGATATTAAATGAGATATGTAGGAAACACCACTAACATGTAATTAAACAGATTATTACTCAAGTCCTTTCAGTACCTTGTGGATTAAAGAATCCAGGAATTCAAACCATGTTTGGTCTTCCTTCATGTTTGCAAATAGAAAATCAAGTATTTCTTTCCAAAAGTTCAGAAAACCAGAAGCCAAGTGTTGGAGAATCCCAAGAGAGTCTTTTCCATACTTGAGGAATTCGAGCATCACACACATGATCAAGTACACCTCTCAGATTCAGGAGGAATGAAAATTATACTATGTGAACTAAAGCAATCAAGGCAATTCTTCCAAAGACAGTATTCCATACAGAGTAGACATGCTGTACTCACCTCACTCATAACAATAGTTCCTTCTACGGCCAATCTAAGATCATTCAAACTGTCACATACTGTTGTGATTGTCTTCTGCATTCGATCAATTTCTTGCAAAAGAAAAATATTCCTGGAATTAAGATGTCCCATTTGAATTAAACAAGCTCTTTGTTAAAGTACAGGAGTACAGAGGAGGGAATGTAATTCGGTCTGAACTGCTGAAATACTGTTTTCTTAGAGGACATCTTCACTTTCTTGCGCTCAGAAAAGCACATAGCAGGCTTGTCCTTCACATTATTGAACTAACAACGTTTCCCTTAAAGCTTTTGCAGCAACTTAATAATTTTTTTTTTTCTGATGCTGTCCAATGATTGTGCTAGAACAGGGCTTCACCTAGAAGGTCTTGGAAACTACTGTCAGAGAGGGTCAAGACTGATTTGTTTTGTCTTTTCACATGTAGCTTTAGAAGTCCAAGCATAGTCTCTATGATTTATCTCCATAGTTTTATGTCTGGACTTCAAATACAAGACACTCACATTGATTTATGCTGATAGCAATAAACATTTTGGTTTCTTGCATGAATTGCTCCTAGCTGTGCTAATCTTTCTTTACAGTTTAGGGTTTCCATTTTGGAATGTCTAGTATCAAAACTCAGCAAAGAGAACCATGGAAAAGCAACTCAGATCAGCTTGCCTCATGAGCTGTGTTGTCTGGAGGAAGCTTCGCTAGCACGTCTTCAGCTAAATGAGAAACAATTGCTTCGTGAGTTTCTCCAGCTCCTCCACCGCCTTCTTTTGGCTGAATGTCGGTAATAGTGTCAAGAACATCAGCTTTGACTGCTGAGGGAATAAAAAATACCCGATACAGGATTGTTTGGTAATAGTTCAATGATATTCTGTAGAACACACAAGTTGAATGTTAAGGAAAAAAAATACTGTGTCATGAGGTTAAATCAAAACTCCCCAGATAAATGATTCTCCTTTGCATCCTCCACCAGGGTGAACACACTGATCATAACATCTGGTTTGCCATGGTTGGAAAGAACAAGAAGGTCCCTCCATGAACCTCATTACACTCTTGCTGTTTTTCTAATTGAGGGCCAGGAAAGAGTTCTGCAAGCTAAGAATGTGAGGTACAGAAAAATCTCTGGGGTTAAGAGGAAAGAGAAGAAAAAGGCCTGATGTTTGCTGGGAAGCAGCCACAAAAGTTTTAGAACAAGGAAGATTATTTCCCGCATTTAGTTGCTTCTTAAAATTGGAATACAGAAGCAAAAGGTGAAGGCTCTGCAATGCACCCCTTTAATAAATTCATTCTGCTTTAGTATGTTTCGGGACTGATGATAAAATGGCTACATTCACACTGTTGGAGATTAAAACCTGCTGTTCCATTGTACAGCATGTAAACTTACGTTCTCACTTATATTAGGGTTACAGGTTAGGGTTAGGCTTAGGGTAAGGGTTTACAGTTAGCGTTAGGGTTAGATTACGGTAAATTTTGGTTTGGGCATTAGGATTAGGGTTGAGTGTTAGGGTTATGGTTACGGTTGAGAGTTAGTGTTAAGCCTTAGGGGTAAGAGGCTAGGGGTTAGGGTTAAGGTTTAGAATTAGGGTTAGATTTAGCATTACGGTTAGAGTTAAGGTTTGGATTATGGTGAGGATTACAATTAGAATTATGGTGAGGGTGAGGGTTAGGGTTAGGTTAGAGTTAGGGATAGCATTAGGGTTAGGGATAGCATTAGGGTTAGGTTTAGGGTTGAGTGTTAAGGTTAGGGGTTAAGGTTATGATTAGCGTTAGTGTTAGGATTAGGGTTTAGGGTGTTATCATTTAGGTTTCAGGTTAGGTTTTAGTGTTAAGGTTAGAGTTAAGGTTGGAGTTACGGTTAGGTTTGGGTTCGGTTAGGGTTGGGGTTAGGCATTAGTGATTAGAGTTAAGGTTAGGGTTTAGGTTTAGGGTTAGTATTAGGGTTACAGTTTTACGGTTAGGGTTATGTTTGTGGGTTAGCGTTAGTTTAAGGGTTTACATTTAGGGTTAGGGTTTAGGGTAAGGATTAGTGTTGAGGGTTCAGGTTGGGGTTAGGTTTAGGGTTATGGTTAGGGTTAGTGTTGAGGGTAGGGTTGGGGTTAGGGGGTTATGGTTAGGGGTAGGTTAGGATTAAGGTTAAGATTAGGTTAGGGTTATGGTTAGGATTAGGGTTAGGGATTAGTGTTAGGGTTAGCATTAGTATTAAGCTTAGTGTAGGGTTAGGTTAGAGTTAGGGTTTAGGGTTACATGTTAGGGTTAGGTTTGAGTTAGCATTATGGTTTAGTGTTATGGTTAAGTGTAAGGGTTAGGGCTAGGTTTAGGGTTAGTTTTATGGTTAGGTTTGTGATTAGAGTTTAGGGTAACTTACAGCTTAGGTTAGGGTTAGAGTTAAGGTTAGCCTAAGGGTTAGGTTAGGGTTGGGGTTATGGATTAGGGTTGAGATTAGAGTTAGGTTTAGATTATGGTTAAGGTAAGGGTTATGGTTAGGTTAGGGACACGGTTTCATTTAAGGGTTAGGGTTAGTGTTTAGGGTTAAGTTTAGGTTTATAGTTAAAATTTAGGATTTGTGTTTGTGTTAGGGTTAACTGTGTGGGTTAGGTTTAGGATTAGTGTTAGCGTTAGGGTTAGGATTTGGTTAGAGTTAGGGTTAGATTTTAGGGTTAGAGTTATGGTTTAGGTTTACGATTAGGGTAAGTTTTAGGGTTTAATTTTAGGTTTAGAGTTGAGAGTTGGGAGTTATATTTAGGTTTAGGATTAGGGTTAGGGTTTAGGATTTTGGTTTAGGGTTATGTTTAGGGTTAGGGTTTAATTTTAGCTTTAGAAGTACTGTTTGTTTTAGAATTATGGTTAGGTTATTTTTACGGTTAGTGTAATGGTTAGTGTTAAGGGGTTAGGGCTATTGTTTATGTTTAGGGTTAGGAATAGATATAGCGTTAGGGTGAGTTAGGGTTAGGTTTAAGGTTGATGGTTATAGTTAAGGTTAGGATAAGTGTTAGAGTCAGGCTTATGTTTGAGGGTTAGGGTAAGTTTTAAAGTTAGGTTTAGGTGTTAGATTTAGATTTAGGCTTTAGTGTTGGGTTTAGGATTGGGTTAGTGTTATGGTTACTGTTAGGTTTAAGGTTACCATTAGAATTAAGGTTAGGGTTAGGTTTAGGGTTGGCGTTAGTATTACGTTAAGTTTTAGGGTTAGAGTTAGTGTTTAGGGTTAGCGTTGACAGTTAGTGTTAGGCTTAAATTAGTGTCAGGATTAGGTTTAGGGTTAGGGGTTATTGTCAATGGTTAGCAGTAAGGGGTTAGAGATTAGAGTTAGGTTTAGGGCTTAGTGTTAGTATTAGGGTTAGGGATTAGTGTTATGGTTAAGGTCCCTCAGACAGTGTTGGGGGCCGGGCTGTAGTTTGTCCTGCCTGGGAGTGGTTTAGTGTTAGGTTTAGTTTAGAGGGTTAGAGTTAATATTAGGATTACCATTAGGGTTATTGTTGGGGTTATGGTTAGTCTATGGTTAGAGTTACTGTTTAGGATTAGGGTTAGGTTTGAAGTTACTGTTACGTTAGGGCTAGGGTTAGGGATTAGTATTATGGTAGTATTAGGGTTACGGTTAGGATTTAGGGTTAGCATTAGGGTTAGTATTAAGGTTACGTTAGGGTTAGATTTAGGGCTTAGGGTTAGTGTTATTCTTCGTTTCATTAAAGCCAGTTAGTTCTCCAGTCTAATTCTCTCTCCTTTTTTCCTTCTCCTTAGGGAAGGTGGAGGGATTGACAGAGAGCATCTCTCATTTGTGTAGTGGCCAGCTCGCCCCTAACCCTAAACAAAGTGTAATTTGAGTCCAGATCTGTTTTTAAACAAAAAATCCAAGCTGTGAGGAAATACCATACACAATTAATTTTCATTTAGCTTAAACCAGCCTAATGAATCAATTCTCTAAAAATAGTAAGCTGGTTGACAGAAATATGTGTTCCTACTGTACTTCCATCAAAAATCTTCAGCCTAGTGACTGTGTAAGGACTAAAGGAACTATTTTCAGTTTCAAAGCAGCTATTCTTCACTTTAAAATGCCAGTATAAAATAGAATGCTAGTGTTTTTTCTTACCATATTCAGTAACATCAAACCCATACATCATTTGACTGCTCTTGGGGGCAATATCTGATAGGTCTGATGTGTTATCATGAGCTCTGATGAAAGCTTTAAGAAAAGATTAAGAAAAGATTGCATCATTTATTTTCATTCTTATTCAAATTACTTATTGAATATTCTTATTTAATATTTAAATATGTAGTTCTATATGCACACACATTATTTATATGGATCCAAACTTGAAATCACCCTCTGAAAACCAATACAGCTTACAAAACAATAAAGCAAAATTCAGAACCACAAACTGCAGAAAACTGCTTCTATGTAAAGCTGGATCAAAATGTTGAAGTCAAATAATTTGATCATCAACTTATCCTTTTAAATCATATTGCAAATGAAATTTAAGAGCTAAGGGAAGAGAATAGCTTTAGAAGGGATTTTATAACACCTTCCACTTGGAAAGCATGGAACGTTCGGCACGTCTAATGTATTTATCTCCAGTACAGTCCATTCATCTATCACATTCACTTCTACTTTTGTTGTTTTAAAAAAAAAACAGGCTTAAATATCCTATTTTCTGATGACTTCACTTTGTTTCTAAGCAACTACACTGCAGAAATCTAGTAACTTCCTGATCCTGAGGCCAGAAGTTTGAGGGTCTTAGATAATTATCATATGCAGTGTAGGCAGTAGTGTAAGTAGTGCAGTAGCACAGGTACTGGGAATGCAGTGGCATAAATAGTGCTGTAGATAGTGTCAAGATCATTGTTTCAAAATAGGCCTTTTTAACCATAAACCAGATTTGCTGTCAGCTCATGAGGACCTGAGTCTTAGCCACATTCTGTAACAAATTTGTGAAGAAAGAAAACAGAAAAAAACCCCTAATATTAAAAAATAAATGGTTACAACAAATCAGGTGAAAAGTTCCACATGCCCAGCATCTCATCTACAGGAGTGACCAGAGGTGGACAGTTAGAGTCAAAACAAACCAACAATGCTCTTTGGTTGTAGTGCTCTATTTCCTTAAAACTTTTTGAGATTGTTGACGAACATTCGGAACAGCAAAGGTACCCCAGGACCCCTGGTAGCCTCTCTCCTTCCTAAGAACTGAGGAAGAACTGGTGAAGCACTCGAATACCTTTGTTCCTTCATGCATACCATATCGATCTGATCTCCTTTCACTACAAGTTTACTGACTTGCCCAATGGGCTTCTAAGGCAGTATAAGCTACACAAAGGCTCTGTTGAATCTCCAGGGATAAATTGTAATTGCCTAACTAATGAGGCAATCCAAAGGATGGCAAACAGCTAAAAAGTCAGTGGAAATTACAAGGAGAAAAGCAAAGCTGAGGTAACTTTTTATATAAGACAACTATGAAGCTGTTGTAGTTAAAACCCAGCTTAAGATTGTGAATGCTAGCAAATGACAGATAATTGGGTTCACGTGCACAGATCAGAAGGCTGACGACATACAGTGCTGCTGCACATAGATGGTGTAGTTATACCCATTTGATTTCATAACCAACGTTCATCTTTGTAGCATTTATTGTCACTACAAATTTGCAGAAAAATCCTTTACACTATTGGAAATCTGAAGCCGAATCCCTAATGAAGTAAAGAGTGCAAATTAACAACTTTAATAATAAACTGAAGTGGTGTCCAAAATATTCTCTTGTCTACCCCTCTTACTTGAGGGTACTACTGAATTTACTGTGAAGGTGGCAATATGAAACTGAGATTACAAGGACAAATGGAAAGCCTGGAAACTCAGAACCTGCAGATAACTACATGCAGTACAGGCTTTGCAGTCTTGTAAAATCTGCCAAGCACACCATCACTTTATTAATAAATCACTGATAAAGCCTGAACTCCACTCAAGGTAGAATAGCAACTGATAGGAAGGAAAAATTACTACAGTAACTTTGAACGAGATACCTGAAAGAATCACAGCTACTGCATCTGGAAATGTAAAGATAATAGGAAGTATTCTTCACTCCCTCTGCAGCCATTACCAGTAGGGTTAGTCTGACCTGTAGTACAATATGTTTAGTATTAAAAGAACTGGAAAGAGACTACTAGCTTGTTAAGCAGATGCTTCTGAACACTTGATGAAGCCTGCCAATTCCAGTCAACAGCAGAGCAGCCTACAAATGAAGCAATAAGGAGGAGTCAAAGTTCCTCCTGCACAGCTCTGACAATTCTTCTTAGGTCGCCTAAGAAACAAATATTGAGTGTGAGGTTTTCTTTGTGAGCAAACACTCTTTTCAAATCAATGTAACTACTATTAAATGTTCTCTTTGCTATTTCTGCAGCTTCCTACAGCCCCTCAAGTCAGATGCACTTACACAGCATCTGTCCTACCGCACAACGTAGTTACACTCCAGAAACTTCTTGTTTGGATGGAGATTCAGGCTCATGTATGTGTATGCTGGTTCCAACATGCTATCACAGAAGCTTTGTAGAACTTCAGTTTCTTGAGAAGAACTATTTCAGCCATGCCTGAAAAACATCCATGACGTTCTTCTGTACAGAACATGTAATAAGGTAAAGTTTGAACTCCTGGGCAAACTTAAACAGAAAAAGCAGCCTACAGAGGCTGGAAGTGAGGACAAGAGGCTGGGTGGAGTAGAGAGGTATTGTCTGCAATGCCAGGGATAGGCAAAAAGTCCAGACAGATTTGAATCTGGCCAGGGACATTAAGGAAAACAAGACTCACTTTATAGGTCTGTCAATGAGACAAAGAAAAGTAGGGCAGATGTTTCCTTCTGTCCACGAAACAGGTGACCTGGTCAGCTGGGATATGGAGAAGGCTGAGGTAATCAACGAATGAGGCAAGAACGCAAACTACACCAGCCAAGTCACAGAGCTTAAGGACTGGGACTGAGTGAAGGAAGCACTACTTGGGCTAAAGGCAGATTAGGTCTGTGACCTTATAAAGAACTGAAGATTCACAAGACCATGGGACCTCCTGGCATATAGCCATGGGTTCTGAGGGTCTCTGGGGGACCTTATAGCAACCTTCCAGTACCTGAAGGGGCTACAGGAAAGCTGGAGAGGGACTATTTACAAATGACACTTATAATAGGACAAGGGGGATGGTTTCAAGGTAAAAGAGGGCAGATTTAGAATGGATCTTAGAAAGAAATTCCTCACTCTGTGGGTGATGAGGCACTGGAACAGATTTTTCAGTGAAGTTTTGGATGCCCCCTACACAGAAGTGCTCAAGGTCAGGTTGAAAGGGCCTCTGGGCAACCTGGTCTGGTGAGAGCTGAAGAAAGGGACCTGGTGGTCCTTGTGGACAGCAGGATGACCATGAGCCAGCAATGTGCCCTCGTGGCCAAGAAGGCAAATGGCATCCTGGAGTGTATCAGCAGGGGCTTGGTTAGCAGATCGAGAGAAGTTCTCCTCTCTCTCTGCTCTGCCCTGATGAGACTGCATCTGGAATATTGTGTCCAGTTGTAGGCCACTCAATTCCACAAGGATACAGAAATGCTTGAGAGACTCCAGTGCAAAGGCATAAAGAAGATGGAGCAGAGTATCTGCCTGATGAGGAAGGGCTGAGGGATCTAGGTCTCTCTAGTTTGGAAAAAAGGAGAATGAGGGGTGACATCATTAATGTTTATAAATGTGGAAAGGGTGGGTGTCAGGAGGATAGAGCCAGGCTCTGCTTGGTGGCATCCAGTAATGTGACAAGAGGCAACAGACGTAAGATTAGAGCCAGGATGTTCCACATAAATATGAGAAGGTACTTCTTCATGGTGAGGGTGGCAGAGCACTGGAGTCTTTGGAGATGTTTAAAACCCACCTGGACATGTTCCTGTGCAGCTTGGTCTAGGTGATCCTGCTCTGGCAGGTGAATTGGACTAGATGACCTTTTGATGTGCCTTCCAATCCCTAGCAGTCTGTGATTCTGTGAGGTAAAAACATCAAGATCACTTTATCAACTCCTGTGGCAGGCAAAACAGACTCAATTTGGGGAAAATGTATAGCAAATAAGCACAGTCTGGGATGGCAACAAACGAAACAAAGGATGAAATCGCCTTTACCTTACCCCATTTTCTCTTTCTCCAAACTCAACTTCTTCTTTCCCAACAAATGTAACTCTTCCTACCCTTACTCTTCACTCCTGAGCAGCACAGGGGGATAAGGAACTGCACATTTTCATGATAAAATAAGGGTTCTTTGGATAACTAAACCAAAGGTATTGAATATTCATGGCNTCCCAAGTTGTTTCTCACAATCCACATTTTTTCTTTTCTTCCTTCATTGCACATCTTTTATTGTTTCCTTATTCTTTGAGACCTCTCCCACTTTTTCAACAGTCTGCAGGCTTCTTCCAAGTCCTTTCAGTCTGCCACTCTGATTACCAGTAACTGGGGAGGTTGTTCAAGTGTTGGTCCTTTCACTGTGGCTTCAAACGTCATTTGTTTTATTGTTTTCACAGCCAGTTTATTGACAAGGGGAATTATACATGGTACCCCCACAGGGCTACAAAGAATATCATTATTCCTATCAACAATCCTTTTAAACCCCCACTACTTATTGTTCCACCACTTCTCAACTCCCAAATTGAAACCATTCCATGGTTGTACTAGTACACGAGCAACTGTGGTGGGTTCAAGACCACAATTTAAAAAAAGAAAGGAAAAGAAAAAGCAGCTAGGTCTCGATGAGATCTCGGATACAATTTGTCAGATAAATAACAATAAAAAAAATAAAATGAGAGATTACTACCATCTCGGTCCTTGTTTTTTTGACATTAGAGACCTGGGGAAAGCATGTCAGTCAAGGAAAGAGGGGTACAACCACGCTCTCTTCTGTTCATTCTGAGAGACCTTGCACATGAGTCGCACACCCTAGCCATTCCAGATCAGCCAATTCTTCAGCGTAGCTTGTCCGGCAAAACACTGACCGGACAGGCCTGATTCCTCAGAACCTAAAACTGCATCCCTCAATGTAGGAGACATGCCTTCAAAAAGAACCCAGTCTCCTGCCTTGCCCAAGGTCTAAAGGATTCTCAAGTCCTTCTGCTTCCTTCAGAACAGACAGTTCAGTTAAGCACAAAGGCTCCTTCTCTCCTCAATACTCGAGGATCCCCAGGTTTTCTCAGTGGCAGAAATGACAAACAGTCTCTCTTCCTGCTGAACACTGGCTCAAAGATGGTAGTGACTGGCCACATGGCCCCGGCCACATGGAGACCTCAAGATGGTGACCGACTGCAGGTCTAGTGTCAGCAGGAGCCTCCCCCATGCCGTAAACATGGCCGAGAGGGTTCCATTCCCCTCCTGTCTCTCTCCCTCTCCTCCCACATCAGCTACAGAGGAAAGGGAAGTATTCTTCAGCTCACCATGGATCGCTGGATAGTTTTCCCACCGAGAAGAAATCAGCATTCTTTCTTCTCTGGTCCATGGTGCCAGCTCAGAGCTGGGCCAGGTCAAGCTGGAGACAGGACTGGGATGGGTCAGTGGGACCTACTTTCTCAGGCCGCCTCTCCCAGGCAGAACACGGGCCCAGGATGGAGGGTAGGAGCCTGGGGTGCCCTCCGGGAGGGCAAGGAGCCACTGCCCCCCTGTCTCTGGGAGGGCAGGTGGGCCATGCCAAGCCGCCATGTCCCCCTCCTGTCCAGTCTCCCTTACACACACTTCTGGGTGGCAGGGGGGAGGACAGAGCCCCTTGCCAGTGTGCTGGGGCAAAGTCCCTAGAAGAGAAAAGGGCTGGGTCGTATGCCTTCTTTTATAGTATCACCTATTGCCCACCCCTCCCAGGACAGGTCACAAAATGCACATTTTTCTTCATGAAAGCACAAATC
>VXBP01003703.1:0-25214 GCA_013400115.1 Rhinopomastus cyanomelas
CTGATACAGGCCAGGATGCCATTGGCCGCCTTGGCATGAGTTGTGGCCCACATCTATGGAGGGATCATGTCTTGGACATGACCCTTGCCCCTCTGCCATGTCAGAAACAGGTCTGACTGGACATAGCCAAGCCTTCCATCAGGTTTGTGTATCTCTGATTTGCCACTTTTGGCGGTTGGAGGGAGTGTCCCTCCACCGATTAATACTCAGAACACTTCTCCAATCAGCCCCAAGTGATTTACACCTTAGTAATTTCTGTTGAATCCTCCGGAAGTCCCTGCAGCCCAAAGAAGTGTTTGCCAGACTCTAAAGGAAAATGGATCCTGCCCTCTAGCTGCTGAGTGCACACACCTTCCTGCTTCCCTCCCTACAGCAGGCAGGACTTAAAGCAGTTTTGTTTTTCTCCTCATACTTCCTGGGCTCTGCTGTTTTCCGCCCTGCTCATGGGCTCCAGCTGGGTTTGCTACGTGGTTCCTCTGCAGGCACACGCGTGACCACCTGGACGACTATGGACTGATAAGGTGAGACTGACTGACTTTCACACCATAAACTTGATTCTCCAAGTTCAGGACTGAAGTTCACCCATGTTGCTTTCATCACAGTGAGGAACCGTTCACTGAAGGGCAGGACATTTCTCACTGCACTCAGGATCTGGTGATGCACAGCACCTAAGGTCACTATCTGAATTTAGATGAGGTATGAGACAAGGACTACGGCCAGAATAGGTCCTAGTGCTAGTTCAAATAGAGAGAGACATATTATTTGGATAAAAGAATCTTGAAAAATGCAGGAGAAAGCAAGAAGTCACTTACGTTCCAGGGGACAGGTAACTTTCAAAGCATAAGGCTCCTGAAATTCCAGAAATGTTCAGCATTTTGGAGTCTTGGCTTGTGGGAAGTCAAACCAATGGTTTTACTTGCTTATATACGCTGGCTCAAAGGCACTAAAAAAACAGGCTGCTGTGCAAAGCAGTGGTGAGGGCTGTGGATTGAGCAGCTAATGGCTCAAGGCATGTGTTGCTTCAAGAGGTGGAGCACACCTTGAAAATCTTCTGGCTGCCAGGACTGAGTATCTACACTGACTGTCTGGAGACCATAATTTGAAGTGCAGCTGGACAGGGAAGTAGTTTAGAAAAAGCAGTGGAAATAGGGAAGGCTGTATTGAAAGGGTCTTTCTGTGGTGTTTCCTCACTTTCTGCCTGTTGTTCTGGAGTTCATCTGGGAGGCCCAGAATACAGCATCAGGAGTACAGCAGAATCACAGAACATCTTCATTTGGAAGAGACCTTTAAGATCATCAAGTCCATCTTTGACCCAGCACTGCCAGGTTCATCAAATAGATCATGATATGGGAAAAAAAAGGAGAAAATGCGGTTGGAGAAGAAGAGAAAAAGGAGTGCTTTTGCCCTCTCATGCTGGGCAGGAGCTCTGTGTAGTCTGCTTGGCTACACTGGTGAGGGGAAAAGTGATTTTAGGGCTGGGAGTGTGATCTTCGAATCATAGAATCATTAGGGATTGGAAGGGACCTCCAAAGATCATCCAGTCCAATCCCCCTGCCACAGCAGGATCACCTAGACCAAGTCATACAGTCAGTCTGGGTTAGAAGGGACCACAGGGTCATCCAGTTCCAACTCCCTTGCCATGGGCAGGGACACCCCACCCTAGATCAGGCTGGCCAGAGCCCCATCCAGCCTGGCCTTAAACACCTCCAAGGACGGGGCCCCAACCACCTCCCTGGGTAACCCATTCCCTCTGGTCCTGTCACTACCTGACATCCTAAAAAGCCCTTCCCCAGCCTTTTTGTAGGCCCCCTTCAGATACTGGAAGACCACAATGAGGTCACCTGGGAGCCTCCTCTTCTCCAGACTGAACAGCCCCAACGATTCTTTCCTCATCGTCCATGATGAAGCCTGGCAGCGGCCATTCACTAACACAAAGACATTTCTTCCAATGGTCTGAAAGGAATAAATGGCAAACCACTTCAGAAATGTTGAAGAGTTGCTTCATTTTAGTTTTTCCAGAAAAAACAGAGGGTTGCAGAAAAAGGGAATGTCTGGCACTTTCAACATAAACTATTCTGTTGCCAAGTGTTTGAAATTAAAGACAATAATTTAATATTTGGGAAAAGTGACTTTGTTCTTATTCCTGATGCTGCCTAATATATGTGCTGAAGATAATGTGAGTTGGGTCTGGATCCCTTCTTTCCCCGGTGTGACTTGGACACCCATCACCTAAATTTAACGGTGAGGAAGTTCTTCTTCCTTCTGTAGCTCCACATACATGCTCTGTGTCCTGTGACAAGGCATCCTGGCTGGAGCCGGGCTCATCCCAAGCGATTGTGGTGGTAACAGTGCTCCAGGGATTTCCAGTGACCTTTTCTGCAGACACTGTCTCACAGCATTCAGGGGCTGACCATGCTGAGAAGTCTAATCCAATGAACTGCTCTGGAGACAAGACAGAGTTCTTCACCAGAACTTCCTGTTTCTTGGACAAATGGCCTAACAATAACACTGTGGTGTTACACCTTTATTCTGGATGAAAGTGGTTGTAGAAGACTCAAAAAGTAGCTGTTGAGATGAGCAATGAAATCCTCCCTGACCCTTGTAGAAAGGTAGGAAGAGGGAAACCTTTCTACCTTTTTTTTTCCCCCTTGGAAAAGTTGGATTTTAATTAACCTGTGAATTTTAACACATCTGTCATCACTGACTGATTAAAAGTAAAATGTACAGGAGACCAGACATTTGTTTAAGGTGTTGGGGCAGAGGGGAAACACGGGCAGTCAAAGGGGTGTCAGGTTCCGGGAAAGCTTTGAGCATGATGGGCAAACAGGAAAGAGCCGTAAGCAAAGCCCAATGTGAGGAGGTCCCTGAGGGTGCAATGAGGACCAGGATCTTGCTGGAGCTTCTGAGAAGGGGCCAGTGGGAGGTTTGCAGTAGTGCTGAGGGTCAGTGCCCTGTGCCTTGGCTTCTTCCTGCTTCTTCACTAGCAAGGAAGAGTTTCTGTATTGAAAGGATTTTCAGGCACTGGAACGACTTCCCCATGGCAGTGGTGGAATTACCTCACCCTACACCCCCCCCCCACCTGCGATATTTGTCTCCAGGGTCCAGGGTGTAGCACTTAGGTGTACGGTGTAGTTGTGGACTTGTCAGTGTTGGGATGATGCTTGGACTCGATGGTCTTGAAGGTCTTTTGCCATCTGTGCGCTTCTCTGATTCAGGGGGATTCTGTGGTTGAGACACCGCGAGAGTCTTGTTTAACCAGGAGCTTCCCCTTGGAAGCCACTAGGTGGCAGCTGAGCTGTAGCAGAAGGGAGCTCTGGCAGACCCAGACAGCTCTCAAGGGCTGTCGAGACACAACATGCTCTCTGCTGCTTGAATTCTTGAGCGGATTGATAAAGGAATCAACAATTTAGAAGGTTTAGGAGAGGCTTGCTGGCCTGACTACGTGTGCTTTTCTAGCATGAAGATGGGCTTTTCAAAAGAGACCAAAGTGACTGCCATTGTAATTTCAGCATTAGATGTCAACACATCCCTTTTGGTGGCTCTCTTGTTCTTGTGGTATATGGGCCTGGGTGGCTGGCTTTGGGCTCTGCAGTTCAGAAAAAACCCCATGTAGATCTGCACAAAATCCACCTAAACAAGCTATTGAGTAATTGATCCGTTTGTCTAAGGACACAGGCTCAAACATCCAGGAGTGTGGGAGCTCTGTATTTTTCCTAGTACAGCTCTATTGTGTGGGAGCAGTGACAAACCTAGACTGTAATAAATATAAGAAAACATGCATAAAAATATTGAGGTAGTATTGGATTTGCTGTGAAAAGGCAAGGAGTCCAAGCTGCCTGTCTCCAGTTGTCATTGCTGCCTGCACCCTACATCCAGCATGTTGCCTTCTCCTTCCCTTCTTCAGCATACTTCAACTTATTTCCAGATCTGCCACCAAGTGCTTCTCCAGCTGAGGACCCAGCTGCTACTCCAGTCCTGTCAGATAATGAACATGTCCTTAGCTTTTCAGGTCACGTAAATTAAATGCCAACTAACTCACCGACTAGGGAACCAGACCATGTAATAAGGAGTAGGTAAACCCTGTGTTTCCCAAAGTAGAAGAGAATTTACTCTTAAATGCATTTATTTTTGACATGTTGATGATGGATGCTATAACCATACAGGCATAGAGACTTCCTTGGAGCATAAACAAATCTCGGAGCAGAAACCTTTATGTGGAGCACCCAGATGGAGATGGTTTTGCTCTCACAGATGTCTGAGATATCAGAAATATCCACTGTCTGCTTTAGGATGAACACAAACTCCTAGGACCTTTGCTGTTTAACAGAAAGGTCATAGACATAATTTTCATTTCTATAATAGCCTAGAGGTCACCAACAATGCAATGACAGACCAAGAGTCATCCTTGCTGCTGCCTGATTTCCAACTGGAGCCACCCTCTTGGCAAACACCCAGTAGAGTGAGGATAAGACATGCTGAGGAGTCCCCCCTTCTTTGAGAAAAGCAGTTCCACCTTGCTCTGATTAAAGTTTGTTTGCAGAAAGCTTGAGTCTTGCTTTCCTACTGGAAATTTGGCTGGTCTCCTTGCATGTCATCTGCTCTCCCAGAACTGTGTATGGTCTCTATTGCTTGGAGTGAAGATTTTTCGCCCACATTTTTGTATCACTGTGGTCTTAAGTTGGTTGTCAGGACTGATCTTTAACATTTTTAACATTTGTCCTTTACTGATGAGCTTAATCTGTTCCCAACAGAGTCAAGTTCAGCTGGACTTTGACAAAACCGGGCTACTGACTTAGTGCTAGTAGGTGGAGTTAAAGAAACACAAAGGGGACTAGAGGAAGAGACCTCACTTTTTAATGTAAGGAAGGATGCTACAAAGGACTGACCGGGACCCCAGGTTTGGGCTGTGGCCATATTACATCTGACTTGTTCTTCGGAGTCTTGGCTGGATAAGCTGGCCTTCAAAAACTCCATTAGGTGTGAGCAGAGGGTTTTTCCGCTGCTGTTGCAACACACGTTCCCACAAGAATTCCAGCTGAGCTCACCGCTGTTCCACCCAGACTCCCTGAAAAACGACCGTTCTGGCCCCACTTCTGGAAACAGCTTATTTGCTCCTGAGAAGCTGGTGGCCTCCTGAAATCTTAGCAATGTAAGGCACGGATAGGGACAGACCCTGGTGTTTGGCTTCAGGCCACACCAGCAGCAAGGATGTGCCTGGGTTACTCTGTTAGCTGGGATTTTTTTTCTATGACAACAATATTTTTGTCTCAAAAGTTTGTACAGTGGTGACTCAGTGAATTGCCGTAACCCACACTCTTAGCCAAAACACCTAATCAGGTAAAACTTAGCAAAGCAGAGGCAGATCGAGGGTTTTTACTTTGCTATTGAAGTATAAATATTTCTTGGAACTGCAGGAAAAGAAGAAGGTTCCTCAGGCAGCACTAGGCTTGGGAGGTGTTTCAGCAAAGCAGCTCATCATCATGTACCTGCTTTTGAATTCAAAGCTCTGAGCGCGTATTCCTTGTCAAAGGCTCAGCTTTCTGGGTGCTGTGTTGAGCTCCGTGGTAGAAACCAAAGGCAGCTCGCTCACAAATAATGGAGCAAGAAGTTGCAGATCACAGAATCATAGAATCATTAGGGATTGGAAGGGACCTCAAAAGAACATCCAGTCCAATCCCCTGACACAGCAGGATCACCTAAACCAAGTCACACAGGAATGCGTCCAGGTGGGTCTCCAGTGAAGGAGACTCCACAACCCCCCTGGGCAGCCCCTTCCAGTGTTCCGTCACCCTCACCGTGAAGAAGTTCCTTCTCAGGTTGATGTGGAACCTCCGAATTAGAATGAGATGACATTTTAAAAAGATTTGGATGCCTTCAAATTTTGTGTGTTGAATGCTGAGATCTTTTCAGTGTGAATGTCTTGAATGTCCAAGTATTTTTATTGGACTATAAAATGAAAATATTGTGTTCTGGGGGTGCCAAGGTAGAACTTTCAGCTTGCTCAAATGGCTGTTTACATTTTTTTCCTAAGAGATGTCACTGAATTCTATATCCTGGGGGTCTGGGTTCCGACACAACAAATCTTCCCATGCATGCCATTCTGTTAGAAACCTTTCAGCTCTTTCCAGCTATAACCATTGGCCAATATAGAATCTATTCATCTACCTGCTGTACGATTTTGCTCTAATAAAATCCCTCAATCACAGCTGTTTAATAAAAGCTGCACCATTGGATGTGTGTTTGAAATCTGGTTGGAAATGCTCTGAGAGAGCGTTACCGTTACAATAAAATCTCTTTCATCTGTGACCTACTTTACAGTAATAAATCCATCAGAAAGTGTGAATCTGCTGAATCAAATCTGCATATTACACTTTTTATCTTGATACTTCAAGTTTGGCTTAATGAATTGACCTCTCTGAATTCCAGCTGGCATATTACACAGGGTGCTGAGGTGGTGCTCATTGCATGTTCTGGGCAATGGAGGCTATGGCAGAGTCTGCCACACTTGCCACTTTACCCTGCAGGATCACCAGCAGAAGCCTAGTTTTCCAGAAGCTTGGGACAGTTTTGTTTTACTATATGGGTGCCTTTTCCTGAAGTTAGTCATGAAGCAACTTGATAGTGGGGAGGGATGGGGGAAACTCTTCTGGCATGAAGACTGAAGAAGTCTGAAAATCTTTTCCTCTTTTTCAGTTCCCATGCAAACGGTCGGTCTGTGTGGTGCAATGTTTTCCTGCAAGAGGTAGGAGATTCAAACTGTAGTGTGCCAGGAAGTGAGGCAGCAAAGAGGAAAAGGGAAGTCAAAACAGTTCCAGATCATCAGCCTGCCCTTGAGCACTGCTGCCCAAACGTGATGCTTGTGCTAGCTTGTATTTTTAGTTTTCCTTTATCACGAGGCAGAAGAGCTGGACAGGCACCAGGAAAGCTGATGGGCTGTGCCCATGGAGAGGCACAGCCCATGGGAATGGGCCCTATGTCCTGACTGTTGGAAGAGGTGAAGGAGGGGGAGGCTGTCGTGAAACTGCACATGATGCAGGAGGTGACAGAAGACAAAACATCTTTTTACTTGGAAAAGTTATCCTTTTTAGGAGGCCTTTTTCCCTCCTGCAGTGATGCGGCAACAGCTTGTTATAAAGACGAATAGGAGGATGAGCAGTAGATGCTAGTTAGACAGACAGAACTAGCCTCCTGATGCCACAGAACAGAAGTGCCTTTATCAGTGTGCTTACACCTCCTCAGCAGATGTGCTGGAAAGAATTCTCAAGGGCTATTCGTTTGTGTTTGCTTTATTGCATTGTATTTTATTTTATTTTATCTTATGTTATGTTATTGGAGCTTTAGGAGTTGAAGTTGTTAGTAATGTTAGTAGCCATAGGCTGTAATTACTACAGTTACCGTTCTGGTTTTGGTTCAGATTCCTTGAAGGGGAGGCTATTACGAGCTGCAAGTCAAAGGCACTCTGAGCCCTTTCCTGGCTTCCAGAGTGTGATCAGCAGTGACAGCTAAAGATCCCATCTATAATTTATCAGCTTTATCATAGTTTGTGCATTTTGTCCTTTGTCTCATGCAGGCTTTGGAGTGGAGTACTAAAACACCTCTGCGTGGGAGATGATTTAACATCATCTGGTTTGATCCAAAATTAAACCTGACCAGCATCCAGGTGCAGGGAGCATGGACACCAGAAGCTTTATGGATGACATGGATTGCCAAATGCTGGGGCTGCTTTATTGATTGCTTTCCATGATCATAGACTCAGAGAGTCACAGAATTGCTAGGGTTGGAATGGACCTTAAAGATCATCTGATTCCAACCATCATGCACAGGCAGGGACACCTTCACTAGATCAGGTTACTCAGGGACCCATCCAACCTGGCCTTCAATTCTTGCAGAGATGGGGCAGCCACAACTTCCTCGGGCAACCAGTTCCAGCATCTCACCACTCTCACAGGAAAGACTTTGCTCCTCGTATCTAACCTAAATCTCCCCTCTTCAAGTGGGTAACCCTTTCCCCTTGCCTCTCGCTATGCACCCGTGTAAAAAGCCCTAGCCCATCTTTCTTATAGCCCACTTCAGCTATTGGAAAGCTGCTATGAAGTCACCTCAGAGCCTCCTCTTCTCCAGGGTGAACAACCCAAAGCTGCTCAGCCTGTCCTCACAGGGGAGCTGCTCCAGCCCTCTGGTCATTTCAGTTGCTCTCCTCTGGACACGTTCCAGGAGCTCCATGTCTTTCTTATGTTGAGGACTCCAGGACTGGACACAGTGCTCCAGCTGGGGTCTCAAGTGCAGAGTAGAGGGGGAGAATCACCTCCCTCATCACTGCTTGTTTTGATGCAGCCCAGGACATGGTTGGCTTTCTGGGCCTCAAGCACACACTGATGTTAAACTTTAGGTCCACCACAACCCCCAAGTCCTTCTCCTCAGGGCTGTCCTCAAGTGTTTCTCCTCCTAAACTGTATTCATCAGAGATGTTTAAAACCCGCCTGGACTTGGTCTAGGTGATCCTGCTGTGGCAGGAGGATTGGACTGGCTGAAATTTCAAGGTCCCTTCCAACCCATAATGTTCTGTGATCTATTCTGTGATTCTGTGAACAGTAGCAGGACAAAACAATAAGTATAACTTGAACACAGGTGGTTCCACCTCAACATGAGAGAAAACTTTGCTGTGAGGGTGACAGAGCCCAGAGGTGTTGTGGACTCTCCTTCTCTGGAGACTTTCAAAAGCCACCTGGGTGCAGCCTGGTGTGGCCTGTGCTGTTATCCTGCTTTGGCAGGGGCATTGGACTCGATTTCTAGAGGTCCCCCTTTCAGCCCCCAGTATATGCAGTGTTTCATAGATCCTTTGACTCTCTGCTTACAACTTCTTGCTGTATTTGTGGACAAAGACAAGGCCACACTGGCAGTGTAATTGCTCATATGGGAGCTGCTTGCAGGCTCCTGCATGACAGTGTGTTGGTGACATTGGTTCTGTGGCTGTGGAGTACCCCAGCATGGGAACACGGTGCCCATACACATGCAGCTGCTCCACGGTCACAGTCACCATGCCAAGGGCTTCCCTGCACCCTGCTCTCTCACAGAAGCTGTCCTGGTCACCAGTTTAATTGACACGAGTGGCTGTGAGTGTGTTTGTCTTTGGGCACCAGTTGATTCATAGAATCATAGAATCATTACGGATCGGAAGGGACCTCGAAAGATCATCTAGTCCAATCCGCCTGCAACAGCAGGATCACCTAAACCAAGTCACACAGAAACCTGTCCAGTTGGATCTTGAACATCTCCAGTGAGGGAGACTCCACAACCCCCCTGGGCAGCCTGTTCCAGTGCTCCGTCACCCTCACCGTGAAGAAGTTCCTTCTCAGGTTGATGTGGAACCTCCTGTGTTCCAGCTTACAACCATTGCCCCTTGTCCTATCACTACATGACACCGAGAACAGCCCAGTGCCATCCTCCTGACACCCACCCCTCAAATATTTATAGACATTAATGAGATCACCCCTCAGTCTCCTCTTCTCCAAGCTCAAGAAACCCAGCTCCCTCAGCCTTTCCTCATAAGGGAGCTGCTCCACCTCCTTCATCATCCTCATTGCCCTACGCTGGACCCTCGCCAGCAGCTCCACATCCCTCTTGAACTGAGGAGCCCACAACTGGACACAATACTCCAGGTGTGGTCTCACCAGGGCAGAGTAGAGGGGGANTCCAACCAGACTCTGTCCCATTGACCACCACTCTCTGACTTCTATTCATGCTGGTGTGGTTTTGGTTCTGCAGCTACTGTAGAAAATAGGGTCTTTATCCCGTGTCACCCCACCACAGGGGAGTACAAAATGCTGTCAAACCAAGAAGGGCAGCCCTCCTCCTCCTTGGTATTCAGGATGCCCCAGTGCAAGTGGGCATGAGGTGTGTCCAGGCAGACCCCTCCTGCCAGTGACAAGTATTTAAGCAATGACAACAGACCTGTGGTGGGGACGTAGCTGGGGCTCAGGCAGTGAGCTCCCTGAACACTCAGTGGGTGCTGGATGGTTTTCCTTGCTCGCTTCAGTGCAAGCCAGGGAGAAAAGGGAATGGTAAAGAGACATACAGAGCTACATGGGGATCTCAGCCTGTGGTGCTGTGAGGCTGTGGCTGGCAGACAGTAGTGGTTGCCACCAGTCATGCCTGGGTCACTGTGTTTGACGGGTTAGTGTTTGCAAAGCACTGGTCTCTCAGCTCACAGTGCTGTTGCATAAAGGCTCCAATGCAGGGAGAAGCCCTCCCCACTCAGTGCTTTAACATCTGTTTGTCCAGGATGACTTTCTTTGTCTCACTAAGAAAGAAATATCTTAAAACAGAGGTGCCTTAACCTCCACAGAGGGTCCTCACCAGTTAGTCAAGCATGTCTGGAGCACGCAGCGCGGCTGCTCAGGCTTCAGAAATCAGATTATAGTTTCCTTTTTAAAATGTAAAAGCATGTCTTCTTGAGCTGTAAGTCACCTTAACTCCAATGTCCTTGTTCAGACTGATTCTGCTTAAAAAAGAAGGCCCGAGCATCAAACAGTAGCAGAAGGTGGAAAGGGACAAACAAGAACCTCAAGGTGCCTCATCCCAACGCACACCCACTAGCAAGGTGTATCCTGCAGCAGGGTGGCTCCTGCCCCACAGGTATGGCACAGCGTGGAAGGAGGCCCTCAAGTGCTGTGGGAACCCACAACGACAGGATATGAAATCAAGTGGTGCTTTTAATATCTGCCCTACACAAATGGCTTTCCCTTGCAGCTGTCAAATGAACCCTTGGCTTGTGGATTGGGATCAAGGGCCTTCTCCTGTACTTGCACCACTGCATCCATTGCTTCTGCCTCCAAGCCCCTTCAACGGCCCAGCGTGCCATTGGCATGGCTTAACCTGCTTCCATGCCCTGCAGTAGGACTTAATGTCATGACCCTGACCCTGGTGTGCAGGAGGGTGGTGAAGGCTGCACTGGTGTCCAGGTTGTTCCCCAAATGAGGTCCCAGACCCTGACACAGCTGATAGCAGGGAGTGCTGCCTTGGGGTGCACCAAGAGCTTCTCTTGGAGGTTAGACAAACCCAACAATGACTCCAAAGGGAGTTTGGGGCACTAGGAAAGGATCATGTTGGATGTGATTCAATGGCATGAAAGCAGCACTCCCCGAGGAGCTGTAGCCAAGCGCTACCCCTTCCCACAGCCAGCTCCTGCCCTCAGCAACCAGCAGCGCAAAATACTGGCACAGCAAAAAGAAACCCTGAAAACCACTCCTTGAAACACAGCCTGAGGTCAGGGGAAGGTGCCACGTTGGCAGCATTTTTTAGTTAGGTGACAAGTGAGCAGCAGTGATCTGGTGAACATCTTCTAGTGGTGTCCCCTGACTTAGAAGTCCCCTGCTTGTCTGCAAGAGAGGACTTCGCACTTGCGTAACACAGCCCCGCTTTTACTCAGCCAACTCCAGCCATGCATGTTCTGGTTTCACTTCTGATTCGTATCACACAGGAGCCAAAACATGTTTTCTGGCTCCTGCTGCACAAAAGTCACGCTGTGTTATTTAGGTTCAGGTAGTAGGACTCAGACCTTTGAGCAGCAGCAGCCATGTCAAACAAATTGACTGCAGTTAATATTTACAGGATCAAAGATCACAGAAAATCAGTAAAGCTTGTGAGATGGTCAAGAAACAACTTCAAAATCAGAGGTAAAACTTTCCAAACTAAATGGCCAGCAGAAGACCCACTGGTGTCCAGCAGTGTGCTTTGCTTCTTTCCCTTGCACTTGTGCAGCACTGCATGTACAGTCTAAGTGGAAGCTTCTGACCCCAAAATTAGTCCTTGCATCGCGTGCTGCAGTGAAAGGACTTCAATGAGGCAACGGTGGAGCCAGGCTAACCCCAGTGCTATCTAGTTCATGGAACGCTTGCCTTGACAAACCTGGTGGCCTTCTATGAACAGGTCACAACATTAATGGATGAGGGGCAGGGGACTGATGTAGTTTACCTGGACCTGAGCAAAGCCTTGGACACTGTCCCGCACCACATTCTGGTCTCCAAGCTGGTGGAACATGGCTTTGATGGGTGGACCACTAGATNTTTGTGGACGAGAGGCTCAGCATGAGCCAGCAGTGTGCACTTGTGGCCCAGAGGGCAAACCTGATCCTGGGCTGCACCAGGAGAAGTGTGGCCAGCAGGTTGAGGGAGGGGATTCTCCCCCTCTACTCCACTCTGGTGAGACCCCACCTGCAGCACTGCGTCCAGTTCCAGAGCCCTTATTACAGGAGGGATGTGGACGTGCTGGAGCAAGGGCAGAGGAGGGCCATGAGGATGATCAGAGGGCTGGAGCATCTCTCCTATGAGGAGAGACTGAGGGAACTGTGTCTCTTCAGTCTGGAGAAGAGGAGGCTCAGAGGTGACCTTATTGTGGCCTTCCAGTACTTTAAGGGGGCCTAGAAAAAGCTGGGGAGGGACGTTTTAGGATGTCAGGTAGTGACAGGACTAGGGGCAATGGAGCAAAGCTGGAGATGGGTAGATTGAGAGTGGATGTGAGGAGGAAGTTCTTCACCCTGAGAGTGGTGAGAGCCTGGAATGGGTTGCCCAGGAAGGTGGTTGGGGCCCCATCCCTGGAGGTATTTAAGGCCAGGCTGGATGGGGCTCTGGCCAGCCTGCTCTAGGGTGGGTGTCCCTGCCTGTGGTGGGGGGTTGGAACTGAATAATCCTGTGGTCCCTTCCAACCCTGAGTGATTCTGTGATTCTATAACTTCTTCCCTGTGAGGGTGACAGGTGCAGGAGGGGGCTGTCCCGGGGTGTTTGTGGAGTCTCCTTCTCTGGGGATGTTTAAAACCTGCCTGGACTTGATCTAGGGGATCCTGCTGCGGTGGGGGTGTTGGACTGGGTGATCTTTCAAGGTCACTTCCAATCCCTAATGTTCTGTGATTCTGTTCTGTGATTCCGTGACTTTGTGCAACAAATGAATTGGCACCAGCAGGCTGGTCCTTCCTTATCTGCTTTCTGGTCTGTAGGATTTTGGTCTATGGGTAAATTTGTTCAGGATGCAGCTCTCACTTGCAGTCCCAAATCCTTGTGTTGCACAGTTTAGGACTCTAGGAAATGTGTTGTGCAAAAAAAAAAAGGAAAGCATGCAAGAACAGAGGGAGGTAAAAGACAGAGTGAAGAAGATCCAAGAGCATAGAGCCTCCTCTCCAGCTGTTCAGCTGTAATAGGTGTTTTGATTAGAGGCCCAGGACAGCTGCAAAGGATTGAACCTAGATGTCAAACTAGCACCTTATGCACCAGGACATTCTCCTTTGTCCCTTTCTTGGAGGTAGAATTAAAAAGTTCACCTACGACAAATAAGTTGCTATCTCTGGAAAACACTGATATTCTTGACTGAGCAGTTTCTCTGGTTTCACAGCTTAATTCAAATCTAAATACTAATCCCACTCTTTCTCAGCATCCAGGCTGTTTTTCTACTATTGTGAGTTTTGAGCTGTTGCTGCTTTGAAATATTTAAAGTTAGAGTTCTTAGACGTCACACACATCTGTACCCGACACGTCACATTCTCCTGGTTGCTTTTGAAAAGAGTGAGGCACTAGTGTGTTTTTTTCTCACGGGGGTATGTCTGTTCTCTTTCTAGAATTACATTGAAATAGAGAGTAAAAATCCAATCTGCATGCTTTTTTCAGTACGTTGAAGCATTGTAGACAGTTTTCCTCTCAATACTTTATTTTTACTTCTATTTAATGCACGCCATTGTCATTTCCAAGGCTTTCTCTTTGCAGGAAATGTAGATGCACATCCCTGGTTCTTTGAATATGACAGATTGTATTTCTACCGACCTTGGTTCACTTTCTTGTCATTCCTTTGTTCTTTTGAGATGTCTTTTTCTGCACTTGAGAATGCTCCACACCTTCCAGCTTTAAATTACGTTCCTTCCTCACACCAGCTGGATGCTCTTCTCTTTGAGATGTCAGCCTGTGAGCAAAGCTATGAATAACATGCAACAGGTTAAAGTGCATTCTTCTTAGGGCCAACTCTTACTAAGAATTTGAGTGCCCACAAGTCAGGCATTTGCCTTTTGAGGGCAAAACACAGAATGCTGCACCTTGTTGGGTGCCCGTGGACACATCTCCATGGTCTCAGAATATGACCCAACATGTTCAGTGGTCCAGGCAAGCCTGACAGATCTGCCATGCTGAGAGCATAGCAAGGTAAGCCCTAGGCACCTCCAGAGAGGACTTCTCAGGCTGGATGCTCAAGGACCTCTTCCACAAAACCAAGCAGGATTGTCTTCTTTAAAACTGAACTGGGGGAAAGATGGTACCTGTGCCCTCCATCCCCTGGCATGATAGTTTGGGTTTTCTAAATGAAAGAGATCAGCGATTTCTAATGGCACTGTGGAGGAAATCTGATGGCAGTAACCATCTATGAACAGACAAGAACTTCTGCGTCTGTGGCTGAAAGCATAAAAACTTGCTGGGGGTACACTGGCATTTCTCCTAAGTATTTAACTCCACTGTTCTGCCTGTGCCCTGTCCTGGTGTCTTGCCTACTGCCAGCCTACTTGCTGTGGGGGCACACTGGGGAAAGGAGAAAGCCTTGGTGCTCTGCAAGCACTGTTCAGCAACAGCTAGAACACTGAGGTGCCTCCAATGCTGCTTTAGCCACAAATCCAAAATACAGCACTATATAGACTGCTGTGAGGGAAGCTCCAGTCAGACCAGTCCCAGTGCCTACCCAGGCACTTCATCCCAAGACTTGTCAGGCTGTCACATAGGGCCAACCCAGGCAATAGGAAAAGGAACAAGGACTTCTCTGCCCAGATGAGTGCAAGGACTGTCAGGCCAGTGACATCTGTTTGTGTTCCCAGATCTCTGGCATCCTCTGACAGCTCTTCAGCACAGGGACATATCCTTGACCTGGCAGCAGGCTCCCAGGGATCATCCTGGATCCTGGAAGATAGCCTTTAAATTCCTCTTAAATAAGGAAGGAATTCAATGTACTACTGTGCCTTAGGTAGAAGAGGCTGTTGTCCAGCACTGCTGTGTTGAATGAGGCTCCTGCTGCTGCTGCAGTGTGCTAGCTGTAACGTGAAGATGGATCATAGGATCATAGGATGTTAGGGGTTGAGTCAGCCTCTGTGTTGCCCAGGCTGGAGACATGTCTGCTCCTTGGCTGGGACATGGGCATTGGGCAGTGCCTCCTGGCAGCCTTGCATGGAGTTGTAGTTGAAGGCCCCAAGAAATTTAAAATCACATCATTTATGTGCCTCAGGGTGGTGCTGAGCAGAGGTTTTCAGACTCATGGAAGTGACCAGAGGTGGATCTTCAGCTGGTATCTCCTTTAGCTGACTTGTTCTGTGACGACACTCCTCTACTCCCTTCTGGGTGCCACAGCACATCACCCGTGCCTACAGACCCTCCTTCAGAAAGTGTCTGAAAAAACAGCAGTCCGTTTCTTCGTGTTCTTTCTTTCCTTAGACATCCACCCTAATCTCCACATTTAAGGAGCTAGATCCCTAAACACACGTGTGCTCACCTGTGGGCTCTGCTAGAGACAGTGAGCAAGACACAGGGGAGTGTTTCTCTTGAGGTTTGAAGCACGGTTCTAATTGCTTTGGTTCTTTTCTGGACATGCTGGTGTTTCCGAATGAACCCGCGCGCGCCGCGTCCACAAGGGTAACAAAGGTAATCCACATGCACTGTCATTGCTGCCCACAGTAGTATGACCTGACGTCGTGGAATCGAGGCTCATCCTAACGTCAGGAAGCCAGCTCTGATGTTTGTAACACCTTCTGTTAGAACCATAGTGAGGCAGACAGGCACCAAGCAGGTCTGAAGCTGTAGGTATTTCACAGAACATCAAATCACAAGAGGAGCCAGATCCGTCCACATCAATATTTATATTAATGAGACAAAGCTACAGCAACTTCTTGGCTGATGTGAAGAGACTTCAGCTGAAGTGAATCTTTATAGCTTGAGCTTTCCGGCAGGGCTGTGACAATTCACATCAGCAGAGGAGCTGCTACTCTATAATTAGTAAAATCTTTGCAACAGAGACTGCTGTTACCTTCCCATCAACTCTGCTCCCTGCACACGGCTGCTGTTTAACCAGTTGCAGAATCAGAGCACCTCCACAGCACCAAACAGAGGAATACCTGGACCTCAGTCTCACTGTGGGACAGGCAGAGCCGCAGAGCACAGCAGAATTCATTCAGGATCTTTAGGGATATTGGAAGAGCAAAGACCAGCAGGTCAAAGGAGACGTTTTCGTTGATGAAATGCTGGATTCAGCAGTTGGACTTCAGTTGTTCCTTAGCCACCACATCTTGGGCCCAGCATGGGAGGCGGTGTGGGATGGAGGCAGCCCGGCTTGCCTGTGGAGAAGAGGGGAGAGCACAGCTTTTGTCTGCAGCCTGGGTCTCTGCCATGTGTGTCGAGGTCTCTGAAATTGGCTTTTATCCTTCACAGTCCATCTAGCAAAGCTCTCTGTTCATGCAGGCGAAATAGCAGAAGGTTCTCTGGGCTGACGAGGTCCTGGCCAAACGCCCTCCACTGCGTGTTTCCCAGGGCAGCGGAGAGAAAGGACAAGCTTTCCTGGCCTCACTGTGATGAGAGAGAGCTTGACCCGACCTGCACACCTCCTGAACAGTGCAGCAATAGCGGGTTCTCTGGCGAGCCAGCAGTCTGCTCCTCTCTTCTGCAGCCCAGAAGGGGCTTTCCTGCAGGTTGCCATCAAATGCCCAGACAAGTAATGAACAACTGGAGATCAAAAAGATGGTGACATGTTGCTGCTTAAAGTGAAAATAAATCCCATTCCTAATGCATGTGACACCCTCAGGCAGAAACAGGGACTCACCATAGGCCAAAGGCTGACTCTCACTGGGGACAACCATAATGGGCTTGCAGCACTGCCTGTGCCTGCTCCAGGGACACTCACAGCAAAAGCGTGGTTGGGCACGATGGACAGGAGCTGCGCTCTGTACGGCATCCTCTAACATCCACATGACTTCTGAGGCAGTGTGGTCTAGATGATCGGGTAGCGAGGTGGATCGGGAACTGGCTGCAAGATAGAAGCCAGAGAGTAGTGGTCAATGGGACAGAGTCTAGTTGGAGGCCTGTATCTAGTGGAGTGCCCCAGGGATCGGTGCTGGGACCGGTCCTGTTCAATCTATTCATTGATGACTTGGATGAGGGATTGGCATGCACTGTCAGCAAGTTTGCTGACGACACAAAGCTGGGTGGTGTCGCCGACACCCCTGCAGACTGTGCTGCCATTCAGTGAAAGCTGGACAGGCTGGAGAACTGGGCAGAAAGAAATGTAATGAAGTATAACAAGAGTAAGTGTAGAGTCTTGCATCTGGACAACAACAACCCCAGATACCAGTATAGACTGGGGACTGACCTGTTGGAGATAAGTTTAGGAGAAAGGGACCTGGGGGTCCTGGTGGACAGCAGGATGACTATGAGCCANGAGAAGAGGAGACTGAGGGGTGACCTCAAATATTTGAAGGGTGGGTGTCAGGAGGATGGAGCTGGGCTGTTCTCAGTGTCATCTAGTGATAGGACAAGGGGCAAAGGGTGTGAGCTGGAACATAGGAGGTTCCACATAAATATCAGAAGGAACTTCTTCCCAGTGAGGGTGACGGAGCGCTGGAACAGGCTGCCCAGGGGGGTTGTAGAGTCACTGAAGATGTTTAGAACCTGCCTGGATGTGTTCCTGTGTGACTTGGTCTAGGTGATCCTGCTGTGTCAGGGGGATTGGACTGGATGATTTTTCGAGGTCCCTTCCAGTCCGTAATGATTCTATGATTCTCATGTGAGTTTGCTGAGGCTAGGGCCTGTCACTGCTGGTGCCCTGGTCAGCAGGGATCACCATGCCCTGCCCCACACTGTCGGTGCTAGTCTGTACTGTGACATCTCAGTGTGGCTCTGCACTGCCCTTACACACACCAGGTCTTTAGCTGGCCACCTTGTCCTCCTCATCAGGCCCCAGGGGAGGCTGCTTTTGGGAGATAGGTGCTATTTCAGAGACATGTCACCCTGAAGGAAAGTCACATGTGAGCGTTTTGTTGCAGGAGTGAGTTTTCCCAAGGCTTTTGCAGCAGCGTTGCCCGTGTGGGCTCCCACAGCAGCCTCCTCTCTGGAACAACCCAGGCTAAGGCTTTTTCCTTTGGCAGCTTACTCAGAGTTGGGTTGCTTTTGCTCTGGACTTTGACTGTGTATTTCTACCTGTGGCCTGAAGGATTTGAAGAATCAGAGGAACCCCTGGGACACCCTGTCCTCAGGTATGTCTGCATACAGCATCCACCTCTTCTGCCTGGAAGCTGCCCTGGCCACCTGTCTAGTTAAATGCACAAATCCCCCAAAGAAGAGACCCTCAAGGCACCTTCACACACTAGTACAGATCCCAGAAGCAGCTTCTTAAAACTCAGTAAAGGCATCACAGCAATAAATAAAGGGGTAAGAGGGGCATTGCTCATTACTCTCCTCTCTGGCTCCACTTTCTCAGAACTCTTCTGCAGCTCATCCCTTGGCCAACAGCCATTACCTTACCCTTAAGCAAACACCACTCACTTTATCAAAGAGCAGCTGAAAATGTCAATTGTTTCCTGATGACAACTTTACACCTCCCTCTTCCTGAGTGAATTGATTGTGGAAACTCCAGAGAAATCCACACAGAATGAGCAGGCTACTCAGAAAGAGGACATGTGATGTGTGCGTGAAGCGTGCAGGTGGTTTTGTTCACGTATTTCATAGGTGTCACTGTGCTCAGACACAGATTCAGTCCTGTCAGCTTGGTTTCCAAAGAAAGCGTTGATGGGTCACGTAACTGTTGTCAGTGCTCTGGATCATAAGAACAGTAGAGCTTGGAAGGGACCTCTGGAGATCATCTCGTCCAGCTCCACTGCCAGAGCACATTTTCCTGGAGTAACTCACACAGGAACATTTCCAGAAGGGCTTTGACTTCTCCAGAGGCTCCACAAGCTCTGTGGACAGCCTGTGCCAGGGCTCTGGTACCCCCTGCCAGATGCTGCGTAACACCAGGTGAAACAGCTCAAGCAGTTATGGTCGGGGAGAAGAGCTGAGGGCTGGGAACTGCTGCAGCTGGTGAAGACATCCACAGACTGCAGTGAGAACAGAACAAGCAGGCCCCAAAGTCACCACTGTTCCATCTGCAGGAGGGTGCTTATGTGGTGGGAATGTGAAGGGCTGTCACTTCCCAGGGATTCATCGAACAACTCTCCAGCTGCAGTGCTGAGCACAGGATGTGGCTCAGTTGTGGTGTGGAGGTGAGGAGAAGACAGAAAGGGATGGTGCTGGCACAGGGCTGCCAAGGGGGGAGTGCCTCCACACCTTGGGGCTCTGGGACTGTGCTGCAAGCTGGTCTGCACCTCGCTTCTCTCTCACCCATGTCCTACTTCTCCCTCAGTGTTAGTGAAGCTTTCCAAGCATCATGTCAGAGCTTAGAGAAGGGGCTGTATGTGAATGTGTATTGTGTTTTATGTAGGGGTGTCTATAGAGAAAAAGACAGCAAAATCGGTGGGGATGGACCTCCATCAGCCTTGTCCATGCAGCAGGCTGTGTCCATCCTTCCCTCCAGCTGCCTATGTGACCTGTGCTGTGCAGGCTGCTGACACATGTGTGGTGCTCCTCCTTCTGCTTACTGGTGGGATGCAGATGTTGAAGCAGCCTCAGCTTATGCTGCCATTCCTCTAGCCACCCTTGAGTTTGCTGTGCAGCAGCCCAGTGACAGACTTGGTGTCAGACAGAGCCTACTCTGGGATCTCCTCCTCCACCAGGTTGCTGTGCAGACTCAGAGCAGGACATGGGACTCTGCTGTAGGGATAAGAAGGAGCCCTAACCCACAGGCTGTGCCTTCCATCCCCGTGGGACCACTCCTTTTGCACACAACAAAGGTATCAACATCTTCCCACCATTGCTGTCGTATTTCCACACTCATTCTGAGTATGAACAAGCCAGTGCCAGGCAAAAGTAGGATCTCAGTTGCTCAGGGGCTCTCAGCTTCACTGCAGTCTTGAACTCAAGGATCAATCCCCACAGTGAAAATATTACCATGGTGCCCGCCTGCAGCTGGTCAGCCCTATGCCAAGCAATAAATCTGAACATGCAAGACCAGTGCCAGGTCCTGCTGGAGTCTAGTCCTTCTTCAAGAAAGACCCCTTCCATGGGTCACAGCCATGGGTCTGTGCATCTGGCTCACAACATTCCTCTTACCTGCAAGATCCACCAGGCTGAAATAGGGATATGGAGATCTCTACAGGCTGCTCACAATGATGGGCAACTGCTGAGGGACCCTTGGCTTAAAAAGCTCTCCCACATACAGCCTGAATGGTCTTCTATTGGACATTATCAAGGACCTTCCCCTATGACCTCACCCCGACCCCTATGTGGGAGCAGGGCGCTTACAGGCTGGGAGGGCGCCCAAGACGCGGCCAGAGCCTTGGGCACCTGTTTGCTTGGATACCTCCAATGTCAAGAACCCAGTTTTATACCCACAGTTTTAGTGGATGTTGCTGTGTGGGGAGGAAACAAGGAATGGCTGCGATAGCTACGGCTGGCTGCACCATCAATTTGACCAGCAGTCTGGCCAGCTGGTGAGAAAGCCCTATGACCACTGGATGCGACCAAGGATTTTGGCAGCCCCAGGCTATGAGGTCTGTCAGACCTTGAAAATGTCACCCTTTTTTCTTGATCTGATTAGCTGGGCTTGCTGCATATGGTATGAATGGAGTTGCTCCTCAAGTCTCAGCAGCGACTTGTCTGAGCTTTGAACGGGAGCTCAGCTCATTTTCTGCTCGGGGTTTCGGGTCCTCTTAATTACGGACCTGTCAGCCTCTGACAACATTGGGAGAGCTGCTAGGGCAATGCCCTAATAACTAATTGAAGGAAGGTAATAGGATTAGTGTTGCACAACCTAGATTTAGAAAGTGTTAGGCTCTCATTTGAAAAGCAACCTTACATTTGGTTGAAGAGTAGTCGATAAACATGACATAATTAAAGTGCGCACACAGACTTGTGCAAGGACACTTGCTTTGTCTTAACTTGTATTCTGACTGAGATCAAAGATAAGACAAAACTGACTCTGGATCTTGGTCTTTCTTAGAAGAAAGATCCAGAAGAAAACAAACGTTACTGACAGTGGGGGAGAAATGGCAAACATGTTGGTACAAGAGGCAAACATTGTGCATTTCAGTTGGTAAAATACATCTAGGAATAAAAAGTGTGGACCACATCTGCCTGGTAAGGTGCTTTATCCTGCAGGTAAGTAATTTGGGAAGAGATTAGGGTACCAATAGACAATCAGTTCTAATGAAATTGCAGTATGATGTTGGGACCCTCAAAACCAGTGCTGTTCTTGACAGTAGTCTCCAGCACGTCATCGAGTCGGGCTCAGTAAGGTTTGTTGCCTCTGCATTTGGGATGGGTGCAGGTGGAATACGGTGTCCAGCACTTCACACTGCAAGGGGGATACACAAAAATCAGAGAAAGTTCTGAAGAAGAAGACACAAAGTCTACTTAGCTACTCTGAAGGGTCTGTAAGAACTTGCCAAAGGGCTTTGATGTCACAGATACAATGACCTTTGCATTTAGAGTTGATGGACACATGCAGTTGAGAAATACAATTTTTTTCACCAATGAGAATGATGATTGTCATAGATTTGTAATCCCTAGGGAAGTTTTCAGTCAATGATTCTTTGAAGAATGTCTTTACATTCAGCTGTAGTTACTGGAACTGAATCAAGGACTAATTTGGGGGAATTAGGACAGACTTCAGGCAAATAATCTCAGTTGTTCTTCCTAGCCTGATGGCGAGAGGTAATTAAGCAGCTCAGCCCTATGCAAATCTGAAAACCCAAGTCTGAGCTCAGTATACTTTCACGTCCTGCTGTACAATGTCAATGCCAGGGAGGAATACGATTTGTACCAGTGACTGTAGGGCAACCAATACTCTCTTCATCCCCTTTGGGGAGATCCACTGCTTGTCGTACCTGCTGTGTCCCAGCTGCTGGCTCTGTGGCTCTCAGCGTGTACCCAAGCAGACTTTTATGGCATATTTAAGACCTATGAGACACAAACATTTTAATCCCTTTCCTTATTTATGTTTGTGAACCCTATTCTAAGCTCTGCAGCTATGTAGAGGAATTGCAGGGTGAATCATGACTGGGAAGTTTGCTTGAAGTCACATATGTGAATACCTGTCCCACTGTGCTGTGAAGCTATGACAAAGGGATGCCTGGAACCTGTAATTCTGATACTGCCCCTCCAGTGCTTTAAGCTGCCAAGAAGGCCATCTCCACTCAGTGTGGCAACTTAAATTCTCTGATGGAAAACTGCACAGAAGATCAGCTCTAGCAGCCAGTCACGATGCCCAGAGCTAGCTGACAGATCAAGTTGTGTGCGCGAAGTGCATTGCTCCAGCACATTGCACCAGCTATCAGTGCACTCCCCATTCTCATTAGCCAAAGAACACCTACATTTTACATCATCCCATGTCAGTGTGGGCTCTGTCATGCTCCCATCTGACTGCATTAAGAGCAAGTGGATCTGTAGCTTCTCATGGCTTAGGAGTGGCTTGGAGGCAAAGCCTTGTAATCATCACTTGCTTCAAACTTGGGTTAGCAAATCACCAGTGGTGTCTGTTGGTACTTGCAGCCTTGATGGGAACAATGCAGTGTGCTGTCATAAGCATACCTATGCACATGTAGAGATCACTCTGCCACAGTATGGTAGCGGTTGGAAGGCACCTCTGGAGATCATCTAGTCCAGCTCCCCTGCCACAGCAGGTTCTTCTAAAGCAGAGCATGCACAAATTTGTTCAGGCAGTTTCTGAAAATTTCCAGAGAAGATGACTCCACAACCTCTCTGGGCAGCCTGTTCCAGTGCTCTGGCCTCCCTCAAGGTAAAGAAGCTTCTCTGTATGTGTAGGTGGAACCGCTGGCATTCCAGTTGATGTCCACTTGTCCTCTCACTGTGGGGCACTGTGAAGAGTCTGGTCCTATGTTGCTGATACCGACTCTCTAGATAATTAAAAGTTCCGATGAGGTTCCCTCTCAGTCTTCTCTAAGCTACATATATGCGTGTGTGTCTGCATGGAGAGAGTGACAGCCTGCGAGTCTGAGCGTGCAACCACCGTACACGGCTCTCACTTTTCTCTTAACACCTTCATAGAATCATAGAATCATTAGGGATTGGAAGGGACCTCAAAAGATCATCTAGTCCAATCCCCCTGCCGCAGCAGGATCACCTTCAACCTGGTTTGAATCCAGAGCTCATAAAGGACCTTCAGCAAATAGCTTGGGCATGGAAGCTTCTGATTCTGCCCAGTTTGATGCTGCCAGCAGCCCTGTCAGCTGCTTAATCCTGTCCTTTTGATGCGCAGCAATTTAGCCTGGATGGACCCAGTGTGATAAGACACTAAGGCTGGGTGAGAGTGAAAACTAGACTTGGGGCTAGGTTTGCACAAGGAGCTTTCTCCCCTGCGAGGGTTGTCTCTGCGAGCACTTCAGACTCGTTTTTTCCTTTTAATGATTCCTTTGAGAAGACTGGAGCTTTGAAGAATTTTTAGAACGAGGAGTAAATACTAAACCCTGCCACTCTGTGCATCTGTGTTTAACAAAATTCTCTATTTTTACTAGAAATGTGTGAGAAATACCAGTGGGTCGGGAGGATTTTTATTAAGGGTTAATAGGTTAATGGAATGTTAGGTGAACTTCAGCAGATAACAGCAAGCTCCTCTGGAATGATGTTTGGAATTGCTGTGTAGCTTTGTGCAGACTCACTGAGCTTGCAGAGGACCCCACTTCAGCCTCGGACAGAACAAAACGATGGCACAGCAAGAATCCTGTACACACTGGCAGCAAAGGTGAGAGAGGAAATTTCAGCGTGGGGAGGACTTCCCCCGCAAAAGACCCTTTTAACCTCAACATGCGTGCTCTATCTCGGAGGAGTTTATGTAAGGCTAATAGCATATGTATGAACTTCCTCAAAGATCGGGTAGATATGCAAATCAGGAACTCCGCAGCTAGCGAACCCGCTGTGGAATGGGGCTGACAAGTCCCCACAAGCTCGCTGAGCCCGACGTTGTGTTAGAAATAAATTATTCCACTGCTTCACACACTTTGTGCCTCTGTAATATTGAAGGTGTCTCTAGAAATGCTAATTTACAGGGAAGCAGCCAAGGCCTTTCTGATTATTCAGGAGGCAGAAGAACAAATCAGATGTCATCACTATTACTAGAAACCCTTCTGTCAAATGTCACCGACGTTAGGAGTCTGGGCAGCTGAGAACCGCTGGCCGCTTCTGCAGATGTCTTCCTTCTTCTTCCCTTCCATTAGGAACATACACTCAAACGCGGCAGTCGCTCCTTTCCTGGCTCAGACATTAAACTTGGGCAATCATAGAGTTATTTACGTTGGAAACGAGCGTTAAGAGCGTCAAGTCCAACAATTAAGCTAACTGCTTCAAGCCCACCCTTAAGCTCCATATCTGCGTGACTTTTAAACACATCCAGAGATGGCAATTCAGCCACCTCCCTCGGCAGCCTGTTCTGATGCCTCGTGACACTGACAACAAAGAATTTCCTCTTGACATCTAACCTAAACTTCCCCTGGTGCACTTGAAGCCAATATACATGTTCATCCTACTGGTTTTGGATTTAATCACCGCTTCAATAAGGTGCCAATTTACTGTGACAGTGAAATTCTATGAAATCCCATATTTATTCTTCCAAGGCTTTTTAGCCAGTGCTTGGGAAACGAAAAAGGAGCATCCTCAGTTCATCGCCTACACAATAGCTATAACGTTGGCAAAGTTTTACTTGGCTAACTTAAAGATCTGATGGTCTCATTCTCTACACTGCAGTAAGCATCGGATGAATCACACGACTGGAGTGTTGGATTGGATGGTATACACTAGTCAGGAGAGAGAGGCGAGGCAGAAGGGGTTGGGGGGTGGCCCTGTGTGTTGCTGAAGTTCTGGAAGTCACAGAACTTGAGATCAGGGATGATAGAGTAGAGAGCCTGTGGGTTCAGATTACAGAGTTAGCTAACAAGATCAACATTGTGCTTGGAGTGTGTTACAGACCACCTAATCAGGATGATGAGGTTGATCAAATATTCTACAAACAACTGGAGGACATCTCACGATCGCCTGCCCTGATTCTCTTAGGTGACTTCAGTCTCCCAGATATTTGCTGGGAACTTAACACAGCAGTGAGGAGGC
>VXBP01003704.1:2038-17736 GCA_013400115.1 Rhinopomastus cyanomelas
TGACCAAAGTCACTCAAGCTCCACCTTGAAGACAAAAAATAATATAAAATACCCCCCTCAAAAAGGGAATTCAGAGGGAAGATACCATCTTGAATAAGTCGGGAAATATTTGTGGACCTCTGACTCCTTGGAATCAGTCGACAAGCTGGGACCTCCTTCCCCCCCCATAGGGACGCCTTTGGGTGAGACACAAATCTTGTCGAGAACTTTATAAATCTCTATAGAGTTACTTTTATAATCTAATGCGTTGGTATAGAGTTGCTTTTTAACCTAATGCTTTGATAATTTAAACATTTGTGTGCACATATTTTGCATACAGTGCTCATCACCGACAATCTGTAAAGAACCTGTAAATCTGTGGCTCTAATAAATTACTCTTTTTCACGTGAACTAGCCTTGCTGTTCCTCACTGGACACCGTGCGAGTCCATAGATTGTGGCTAGATGAGAACAGTACACACTATCGAGTGAATACGAGTCATACGGACTCATAGTGTGGCACTATCGACTGAATCCGACCTAGTTATCGGACTCATAGTGTGAAAATGGGTATTGCTCAGGATTTGGACCTGTAACTCCCTGCCAAATCCACTGCTCCCTTAATGCAACAGAAATTTGACGTAGTTGGCAGGATTGTCATGAATTACCTGTTTAAAAAATATTCTTGTACCCCTTCCCAAGATGGGAAGGAGTGGGCCCATAAATTTTGGAAAGATGAAGAGAAAGTGATAGAGCATATTGAACAGTGTCAGGCTGCTTCCAAGTTTAAAGAAGGTAAAGGCATGGGTGTAATTTGTGCAGTTCTTGGTGCCTGCTTATCTTGTGCACAGCAAGAAGCTAAACAGACCCCTGCTCCCACTCTAATTTCTTCTGTAGAGTATGTGGCTTTGAAATCTGAGAATAAGTATTCCTGAGAATCAGGAATCTCTGACCCATGAGAGGGAGACAGGAGAAAAACTACGTATTGGGCGGGGGGGCACCAATCCACAAGAGAGAGGAGAACGGCTAGGAATCAGTGCTTCCAGCTATTCTGATTTAGCTGCAACAGTGCAAAAGGCAGCCTGTCTGCAGGCAATTTATCAAAGAGATAAGAAAATCTACTATGTTAGGCCCCATAGACCCTGACCAGTTAACTCCTCTCATTCACGGTCTGCCTGAGTGCCTTAAGATGTTTGTAGCCAACACTCAGGATCGCTTGCAGGAAGCTCAAACCACTAATCAGTGTTGTTGCTACAGAAATCACATTTACATTCCTACCTGGAGTGAGTTTTCCCAGGATATAGATAAGTACTGATGCCAAATGGGTTGGGCTAGCCAATCTGGTGGAAAACCTCCAGAGCACACCCAGCGAGTACGGGAGGTCTGTACCCCAAAATCCCAATCTGATGGGAGATCTCAACCTGATGAAAAATTCAGATATAGACAGGAAAGAAATAAATGGTGGCACAGAGCTTTGGATCTCGGCATTCCCCGGTGTCACTTGCATGGTATTTCCACAGAGGATACCCATGCATTGGTCAAGTATATATCTAGGAAAAATAATCGGACTGTGGAAGAATCTTCCACTAAAAAACCTCCAATTCACGAGGGGAACAACCCTTCTGCCCCAGAATAGCACCTAATTGATTTTGTGGAATTTCAGCAAAAAACTTCCCATCCCCAGTGGAGACAGTGAGCCACCCTACCCGGAGGGTATTAGCAGTTCAATGGCTCTCTGACAAATCATCTGAACCTACCATTGCTATTCTTGTGGGACCCCGAAAAATCTTAGTAGAGTTTCTAATCAACACTGGAGCTCAAATAACAGTATTAGCAAAAAGACGGCACAAACCCTGGGTATACGACCCACCCAATGCCGTGATAAATTCACCTGTAGGTCAAGTTTGCTGTTTTTGTTGGTTTGGGGGGCTTTTGTTTTAGGAAAAATGTTGTGGTTGTTAGGCTGAGCACACTGTGGCAGCCATTTTACCCTGGGACTACAGAGATGGAGGAGAAAGTGAGCTTGTGGAAAGCCCAGAGACCAACAGATGAGAAGACTCCCATATGGAAAACTCCCACACTAACTGGAGAAAGGTCATGGAGAACTTATCTCCATCTGAGGGGGAGGGTGCCACATTGCTACAGTGAAATGACTTCTCAGGGGTTTTCACTCTTAGAGAAATGAGATAACCAAGTTTGGTCCACCCATGTAAGTATTATATGATTGCTCTCTGTGCTTACACTGTTTGCCTGTCAGTTTGACTTTTCCATTTCTCTTCAGCTATGTTCATTTCTTCTGCAGCAACAGATCACTACAGCATCCATCCTATCTCATGCAATTGACTGCCTATCTTGTATTACTGACACTTCATTTGTGGTGATAAAACATATTGTATCTGAAAACTAGGGTTTGGAATAAATTTTTTTCAATGTGATACACATTTGAAGTCTGATGGGGAGTAACATGCTTACAGAAAAATTACAGTTTGATTCAGAGGTAGATAATTCATAGATCCATCCTCAAGGAGTATTACAGATTCCTTAGTGGAGACATGTTTAACAAAAGCTCTCTCCTCTTTGCTGATAGCCAAAAATTTTGCCTTTTAGAATCTGATTCTGATTTTTTTAAGCTCATCTCCTGAACAGATACGGTATTCAAAAACACTAGTGTTCTTTTGGAAGGAAACAGCTCAAAGAACACTAGGAAAAAATAAGCAGAAGTAATGAGACCATAGTAGGAATCAAAACAGGAGTTGTTTTCATAGTTTTTCCAAATTATGGGAATTTTTTAATGACAGGATACAGTTTGAACTCTGTGAACAAGGGACATTGTACAAATAGAGATTCCACTGAAATGTAGAGTTAAAATTGAGTACTATGTAGTAAAATGTAGAGTAAAAATTCTGTACTAGCGTAATAAGTAATGACATAAAGTTTTTATTACAGCACTTACAACTAATGCCAAAATCTTGTCAATTAATAGTTGGTCCAACTTTTTCACCTCTGCAGTGGTTATTAAAACAGTCCATCAAATCAGTATTGCTTAATGTATCTGTTTCCTTCACATGGATCATACAACAGCAGTTCCTAAAAACTTACTTGATTGTCTATTAGTGTAATAGTAAAAGTTTTTACAAGTGCATTGGATTTGTTCCATGAATTTTCTACTTTCAAACTGGTTATTCAATTTAATCTTTTTAATTTGTAACTAGTGTCTGAAAGTTTGTTGCTCACTTGTGGCAAAGCTACAAACCAACATACACTATGTTCTGAATTTTACTATCAGCATATGCCAATAAACAGAACTATTCTGGAGAGCTGCAGCTACCAGCTGCCTTTGGCCTTTACCTTTATTTGCAAACAATACATTACTGTAACCTTTCATGAGCACTGATGCCAAAATAAAGAGGAAAAGATACAATAACAAAAAAATCTGAAATATTTCTTCTTCAGATGTTAAAAGAATATGTTAGCCACTGAGAAAATTAAGAATTTCATTGGTACTATGGAGAGAAAGTATATATAAACATACTTCAAAGAAGAAAAACATACAGCTCTAGAATTTGTCATGTATTATTAATATTCAGGTCTGGGTATTATTTAATCATACTGTGAATATAAAGTACTAAATATGCTTTTGATTTTCATATTACGCAGGCTTGCAAAGAGTTTACAGTGTTCAAGACATTTTTTTCAAATGTGAGCTCCTTGATGCAGATGTGTTCAGAAGCAAGTTGCTGGTTTAAAATTATGCAAATTATAGCCTCTTACTAATAAAAGCACCTGGATTTACTTGGATCAAGACTGTGACCCCTCTTAAAATTCTGCAATTTGTTTGTTGTGTACGATTATGTGGTAATTTTGAAATTAATACCTAGAATTAGACCTATGTTTGTTCATGCCAACTGTTAGTTTCTGGATAGGCTTTTCAACCTGAAATTAGTTCTCTGTGTAAGTTTAATCTTGTACCTACGTCTTCATCATTAGTGATTAAATAATTGCTTGAAAGTGTTTGCTGTGTTCACATAACTCTGAGTATTTGCCATAAGAAATTATCTAAGGCTGGCAGTACAAGTGCCACCTAAAGTAGAGTATCTGAAAATAAAAATATGTAAAATGCTCTGATTTATTTATTTTTCTTTTACAAAGACTATTTTCTGCATCGTTTTATCAAGAACAACTTGCTAGAACAATAGATTTTCTAAGTTACATAAGGTCTTTTATTAACTAGGAAAAAAAATGCATTGTCATAGCATCTGATGTTTCCATTTTAGACCTGATGACACAAAACTTTTATCCTAATATCAATACTATCTCGTGAAAAAACTCAGGATGTTGCTTCTCACCATGAAGAGAGAAACTTGCATAATTCAGAATCACAGAATCATCATGGCTGGAAGGGACCTACAGGGTCATTGAGTCCAACCTTTGTCCTAGTATCTAACTGCTAGACCATATCCCTAAGCACCACGTCCACTCGTTCCTTAAACACCTTCAGGGATGGTGACACCACCACCTCCCTGGGCAATCCATTCCAGAACCTAACCACCCTCTCAGTAAGAATTTCTTAGAACATCCAAACTAAACCTTCCCTGACTCAAATTGAGGCCATTTCCCCTCATCCTATCATCACTAATTGGAGAGAAGAGACCAACACCAGCCTTGCTACAACCTCCTTGAAGGTAGTTGTAGAGGGCAATAAGGTCCCCTCTCAGTCTTCTCTTCTCCAGACTAAACAACCCCAGCTCCCTCAGCCTCTCCTCACAGGGCATGTCCTCCNGTATTAAACAAGACTGATCCCAAAACTGAGCCCTCAGGGACACTGCTTGTGAGATGTATCCTAGCAGGGAATGAACAAAGGACATGAAATGATGAGAACTACATTATCAATTTTCAATTAATATACCCTTCCTACATTTTTAATTTGAAAAGAATTTAGGACTGAATTATTTTTGATGCAGTTTCTGTATTTGTTGTAATGGGAATGGAGCAGCAGCACACAAGAAGTACTGTGGAAATAAAGTTGTTGCAGGGGTATAACTTCAGTTTTATGATGGTCTTCACTAGTCATGCAGCTGTGGCTTCATGGTACTGATTTTTCTTTCTTTGTACTACCTGTTGAGGTAAAGATCTACAAAACATACAGTTGCTAAGAGCAACTCTTGGCAGTGATTTTTATAGCAGAACTAGCAAACCTAATCCTATTTCAGAGGAATGTAAATGTCAAGGACACACTGTACATTACAGTATTATTAAAAAATATGGACAATTCATTCTAAGCTTTTTCTTCAATACTGTACTGCATCTGGCTGTGACAGGGTTAATTTGCTTGGTAGCAGCCTGAAAAATGCTGAGGTTTGATTTTGTGACTGGAAACACATTAATAAGACCATGAAGTTTTGACTGTTGCTGAACAGTTCATGATCAGATTTTCTTTTTTCACATTGCACCCATATTGAGCAGGTTGGGGCTGCAAAGGATTTAGGAGGGGACATGGTTAGCCGTCCTGATGCAAACTGACCAAACTGCTATACAGTGTAATGAAATTCATGTAAAGTTAACCAGTAATAAAGACAATGTATGCACTATTAAATAGTTGCCTTCTGTGCAACATACAAATTTTGAGTCTGTTTTCTCTAAGATCAGAAAAATTTCAGTGTTAGCATTTCTTCTGCTCAAAAAATACCACCCTTTCATCAACACCTAGGACCAAGTAGAGGAATTAATATCTCAGTGTTCCATGTTGTGGGACTGGCTAGAATAGAATTAATTCTCTTCATAACAGCTCATATGATGATGTGTTTTAGAATTTTATGAAACCAGTACTAATAATACCTTTACTGACAGTGTTTGTATCAAGGCCTTCTCTGTTTCTCAGCCTGTCCCATGAGTAAAGACATAGGGAGAGGTGAAATGGGCTGGGCGGGGACATGACTCAAGAGATGACAAAGGAAATATTCCATAACAAAATGCTCAGGAATAAAAGGGTAAAGAGAGGTGTTTAGGGTGGCTAGCCTTCTTTCATTGAAGCACTAGCTGGACATCAGTCTACACATGAGAGTTGGGGAGTGATTGCTTTTCACAGAGTCACAGAATTATTTAGGTTGGAAAAGACTATCAAAATAAGCACAACCACCATTAACCTAACTGTACTAAGTTGATCACAAAACCATGTCCTTGAGTTCCACATCTACACTACTTTTAAACACACCTAGAGATGGCAATTCAACTGTCTCCATAAGCAGTCTGCTTCAATGCCTGACAGTGCTTTCAATAAATAAGCTTTTCCTAAAAAAACCCAGTTTTTCAATCTAAATTTCCCCTAACAAAATTTGAGAATATTTAATCTTGTTCTATCACTTGTTACTTGAGACTAACACACATTTCTCTACAACTTCTTTTCAGGCATTCACAGACAGCAATAAAATTTCCTCTCAGCCTCCTTTTCTTCAGATTAAATATTCCCGAATCCCTCAGTCATTTCACATAAAGCTGATTTCTCAGACCCTTTGACAACCTTGTTACAGAATCACAAAGAATCACAAAATCACTCTGGTTGGAAAAGATCCCTGGGATAATCGAGTCAAACCATCTACCCTAGTGTTGCATTTTGAAAATTACCAACATTTTCAAATGTATAGATTTGTGCTTTCATGAAGAAAAAGGTGCATTTTTCTTTAAGAGGACTCTCCAAGTCTCCTGTCCTGTGGGAGGGAGACGGGCAGGACACTATAAAACAGGTCTTACTTTTTATCTCTTCCTCTTTCACTGGGGCCTTTGCCCCATCACACTGGCACATAGCTTCAGCTCCGCTCCCCACCCCCCAACCCCACTTCCAGGTAGGTGGGAGGAAGATGGAATGGAAGGGACATGGTGGCTTGCCACTGCTCCGCTCCCCCTCCTGCCAAAGACAGCGGCAGGGCCCTGACCCAGCTCAGCCCCAGCCCCAGCCCGGCCCTGGTTCCAACTGAATCCATCCCTGGCCCTGTCTCTGGACTGGCTTGACCTGTCCCGGTCCCGGCTCTGGCCCAGTCCTGGCTCCAACCTGGCCCAGCTTCGAGCTGGCACCATGGACCAGAGAAGCAAGAACTCAGCGCCGATCTTCCACCCCTCACAGGGCAACATCCAGCGACCTGTGTTGAGCTGTAGAATACTCCCCTTTCCCCTGTAGCTGAGGTGGGAGGAAAAGAGAGAGACGTGAGAGTAATGGAAGCCTCTCGGCCATGATTTGCAACCCTTCTTGTATATGGATGTTAACATTTGCCACCCTCTAGTCCATTGGGACCTCCCCAGCTAGCTAGGATTTCAAGTAAATAATGGAAAGTGGTTTGGTGAGCACATCTGCCAACTCTTTCAGCATTCTGGGGTGCAAACCATCCAACCCCATAGACTTGTTTATGTCTAAGTGGGGTAGCAGGTTGCTGACCACTTCCTTTCCAGCTGTGATGGCTTCATTCTGCTCTCCCTCTCTGTCTCCCAGCTCATGAGGCCTGTTGTCCCAGGAACACTTGATTTTACTGCTAAAGACTGAGACAAAGTAGACATTGAACATCTCAGACTTTTCTGCATCATTCGTTAGCAGGTTTCCCTCTGAATCCAATTCTCTGTTGCACTTGCTAGGACCAGCTCCAACACCACGGTGTCCTTCTTGTGTTGAAGCGCCTAAAAATGAACACCTTACTTGAGGTGTGGTCCCATCCCAGCACCAAGTACAGGGCACTATCATTTCCCTACTCCTGCTGGCTACAATAATTCTGGTACCAGGATTCCATTAGTCTTGTTCTCCATCTGAGTATACTGTAGGCTCATATTTAGTTGATAATTAATCAATACTTCCAGATCTCTGTGGAGCAGCTTTCCAGGCACTCTCCCTCAAGCCTGTAATGTTGCACTGTGTTGTTGTGATTCAAGTGCAGGACCCAGCACTTAGCCTTGTTGAAGATTGTACAACTGCTCTTGACCATCAATCTAGCCTGTACAGACCTCTCTGTACAGCCTCTCTTCCCTCAAGCAGATCAACACACTCACACAACTTAGCTTTTGCATAATTTGTTTTGGTTTTTTTCTTTCTACTTCCACTTATCTTTTGGTTTTATGTTTGTTTATTTTAGCTTGAGTTGCTTTTATTCTTTTGTCTTCACTGTCCTATTGGGAATGGAGTGAGACATGACTGAGTGTCCGTGTGATGCTTTTCTGCCCAGTGAGGCTTAACCACAAAAACCAGTGATTCTTAAAATCTAAGTGCTATATAGGAGAGCCTTGACTTAAATAAAAAATGAAAATGTATGGAAATGAATCACATTATATTCACATACATTTCTGAAAAAAACAGAGTTAAGATCTTTAATTCTGCATCTGTTTACAGTCAGAAGTGATTGACCCATTTTATAACTACATTGAAAAATACCAATACAGGAGTGTATGGAATGATTAAAAAAAACGGAAGAAGAAGAAAGCTCAGAGAAAATACTTTGTTCCTCAGTGTATAACGCATGATTTCTCAATATCGATAGCTACTTACAGAAACTGTCCATTAAACTACAGTCTATAAAATTTGCATAATTGTTTATCCTTTCTTTCTTTTGATTTCAGAATTCTAGATTCATAAAAGTCTTGAAATATTACACAGATGTAGAGTTGTGCCAACGATTTTACTGCTTTTATGGATTACTCATCTATGTGACTCATCTTTTTTCTTACTCTAACACCATTATTATTACTATCCATACTAGAAGGTAAGTTGCTCTGAGATTTACAACATAAGTGGTAACTACAAGGAAATACAGTACTTAGTTGGCAGAATGATAAATAATAATTAATAAATCCTAAATATTTTTTGTAAAACTGGGTTATTTTTAGGTTAGAGCTTTTTGGGAAATTCATTTAGGCTAATGGTTTAGGAAAAAATTTGGTTTTTCTCTACTAATATCAAGAACTCATGGCTGACAATGTCTATGGTAAAAAAAAACAAACCATTGTTGCAGTGTTCAGTTGGACACTAGAATCATCCCATCTTAAGTTGATAAGACTGATCAACGTGCTCCTGGCAGGATAATTGGATCAGATGATCTCTGAGGTCCCTTCCAATCTAAGCTATGCCAAAATTCCATGATTTCTAGGCTCACAGTAGGCACAGACGAGAAAATGTTTATAGACAAAGCCTATAGATGTTAAATGGATTTTATAAGCCAATATATACCGATCTGTTCAGCTCATAGATTACTACTTTTTACTCAGACTTGGGCTAGAAAGTCAAGAAGGTTAAGCTTCAAATCCTTTAATAAAATGGAAGAATAAAAGGCTCTAGACCCAAGTCCCTCAAGGATTTGAAGAAACACAAAGAGACAGGGATTTTTTTTAGTCGCTCTCATGTTGCCTTTTCAGGATTTTCCTTTGCCTTTGTCACCTTCTTCCATGACACAAGAACAGTGTAAACTTTGGAGATACACCAGAATAGGGGTTTGTTCTGTGGCAGAGTGAAAGCTAGAATTTTTTTTTTTTTACATGTAAACTCTTTCTATAAATGAATTTGGCAGTAGTTTTCTGCAATGTTATTTTCATTTCCTCTCAGGACTCTTTTTGTTGCATTTTCTATATCATAATCCCTTAGACCATGGTATAGCTTTGATTTTAAGGCTTAGTTCTTGCTTGCTGCGTTATTTCTTGGATTAATATATTAAAGTCAACTTTCATGATTTTTTGGTTGGTTTGACTTCTTGCTATGTTTATGGCCATTAGTGCAATTCTAATTTCATCTGAGTAGTCCTTTTCTACAGTTTAAATTCTGGGTTTAAGCACTTCAGTTGAACTTATGTTCTAAGTTTGCTTTCATCAAATTTTCCTCTTCTTTTGCCTGTGTGATAAATTCAGCTTCTCTTTTGAAGAAATAGTTTCCACTGGTGACCTCTCACACGATTTAAGTGCCTGAGCCCATTTGGCGATTGAGTGAGGAAAAATAGAACATCTATTTTATCATGATTTTAGAATATTTCTCTTCAAATCTAGAATGATCCAAGCAAATACGTTTTTGAAAATGGTACTCCTTAAAACACAAAAAAGATAAAACTGAGCCCTACCTATTAAACTTTGTTCTTTGGCTCTCTTGATTTTCTTTCTGCAGAATTTGACTACATCCTTAAAGTCCTTATGAGAGGCCTGACCCCAGAGGTCATAGACTCTTTTTGTTCTTGAGGTGGAGTCAAAGATCCATACTTAGCCAAGCTGGCCTCCTTCCCCATCTACTCATCTTTTATCTCATGGGGACAGACAGCCTGCTTTTGTGCCCTTAAGACTTCCCTCTTGAACTATGTCCAGCCTTCCTGTCTTTTAGGGCAGCCTCCTGAGGGACTTTGTCATTCAGTTTCCTGAACAGGCCAAAGTTCGCCCTCTGGAAGTCTAAGGTAATAGTCCCTCTCCTTATTTTTCCTTAGGATTGAAAACTCAATCAATTGATGATCATTTTGTCCTAGACAACCTCCAACCTTTTCTTCTCCCACAAGATCTTTCCTGTCCACAAGAAGCAGGTCCAAGAGGTCATCTTCCCTGGTCTGGTCCCTCACCAGTTGTGTCAGAAAGTAATCTTCCACACACTCCAGGAACCTCCAGCACTGTTCTGTCTCTGATGTGTTATAGATGGCATATTGGGCCCTCTTCCTCTCTCAGGAGAGAGTTCCCCACCACAGTGACTCACCTACCTTTCTTTTTAGAGCCAGTAGTGATGGTGGGTGTAGAGCAACTCAGTCTTTCTGGCACTTCTTGCTTGGGTGAATCAATCTTCTCTCTAGCAGCTAGCTCCTCCTGCAAAACCCTGTACCTGTTCTGAAGTATCAAATGGAATGATGGGGGAGGCTGGGAGGGGATCCACCTGCTTTTCTGAGAATGGACATGTTTCTACTCCACCCTTTTGCTGAGATCCTCATCCAAAACCTGGCTGTAAGTGAGAGGAATCCTCTGATTTTTGTGATTTGCTTGAAGGCTCAGCCTACTGTTTTACTCTAAGGAAGTTGCTCCAACAATCTATCTCACTCATACTCTCTCTGATGCTCCTCAACCTCTCCACTTTGTCTTTTAGCTCTGCCACCATCCTGAGCAGACCATTTCCTTGGTCACATCTTACACAGGTGATATCTCTGTCATATTCTGGTAAAAGTGACAGGCTGAGGCAGTACTTGCACCTGGGTGTCTGCACAGCCACATGGTTGTAGATGGGTGCTGTCTGTGTCCCTACACTTTTTCTGCTGATTTTGGATCTAGTGCCAACCATTTTTAAGTCAACAACGATGACTTAGGAAAAAAAAAATAAAACATAACAACAAACCAGTGCAGCACACACTCAGATGGTCCGCCCTGCACTGGCTAAGGACCCTTTGATATCCACACTGTGGCTGTGGCTCCACCCACTCCTGTCAGTCTTCTCTCATTGGATTGATTGTTTAAACCTCAAATAATATTTTACTTTGAAATATGAATGTGTTACATACCCTCAGAACTGTTACCACAGATAATCATAGTGATTAGTAACTCCTACAATGGAGAAAACAATGGTAAGATTACTGCAATTGCTCTGAGAAAAAGGGTTTATATCAGAATGTTATCAAAAGCACTTATGTGGAAAATACAGTCTTCAAATATTTTATCAGAATATGTGATGAAAAAATTTATGTAGGTTTCTTTCTTCCTGGGATACATTCACAATGACCTTAGATACAATTCTGTATTATTTAATGAAAAACAGTAGTTACAGCATTTCTCTTTTTTAAGCATGTTGAACAGAAAGGGAACACATACAATAATAAATTTTTAGCAAATGTCTTCTTGTCCTTTGGGACATCTGTTGGCCTCCTCCATCTTCCTACAGTTGTAGTTGCTGTCCTAATTGCAATCCAGTGGCTTTCTGTAACCTGCTTATTCAAACACATCCCTTGTTTTGAAACTACAAAGCTATTAATATTGCATACTTGTGAGTATGCAAAGTCTTTGAAAACTAGGGCATGCATGACTCAATTTAATGTTAAACAAATGCAAGTTGTTACAGGAAAGTAAGAAAAACTTGCAAAGAACAGAAACTTTGGCTTTTGTGTAAAATGAAGATTTATTCTGGAAGTGGAAGGAAAATGGTTCAACAAGTCTTGTACTAATAACAAAAATTGTATTGCTAATTTATATAGCAAAGAAGTGTCACATCACGTGAAAAAGTATTACAAAACCAGACCAGCTTAGAGTATTTGCAGATTTCCAAACACAGTGTGCTGCTCTAGAGTGGGGTAGCTCTAGAGTGGCACGAGTGATGATTACAAATACGAGATGTGGTCTCTTTTGGGCTTCCTTGTGTACATAGAGACTATTTAACTTCTTCATTTTGCATTAAACACAGAACCTTAAAGTACGCGCTTGAAATTCTTAACATTTTATCCTATGAAGAATTGTGAGTTGCAATATGAAGATTGACTGAAAATTATTAACCTTCATGCACTATGTATATTAAGGAAAATATACTCATGAAAAGGATACAGAGGACCCAAGTGTTGGCTATATTGTATCCATTAAGTGATAACCAACAGTGCCTATTGTCCAATTTACTGCAAATATTTGATTTGCAGTGCTCGGAAGAACAATGATGTTTCACTGTTCTGGTACCAGGCACAAGAACTCATGGAAATACAGCCGTTGCACAAATACTTTGAGATAACAGCTACTACACAACACATGAATTCCCAGTATCTGTACCCTGTTGGCTTTTCTTGTACCTTTCTAATTGCGTACCTCATGGATTTGTTCTGCTGGTTTATTACTTGAATTCATGGAAATTGGAAAATTGCTGCAATAGCTTTTGTTCACATTCTTTATATTACTTCATTCCCTGCCTGGGAGACCAATAGTTTCTAAACTTTTTTCATCTGCTTTCTATATGTCCTTCACCCCATCAGCTTGTTTTGCTCATTTCAACAGGCTTTGGTATAGACTATAATTCAATGAAATTTTGGCAATATTTCTAAGAAAGACATACTGCATTATTTGAAATGGGAACCTCAAATCCCCAAAAAAGGGTTCCTTCCATTTCTAGGTGCTTGGTTCTTTCCTGCTGTATCAGGCCTTTATTTCTGTTTGGACATCTTCCAGTCTTTTTAAAGATTACTTTCTTATAAAATCATAGAATTAATAGAATTATTAAAAAATAGAAATTATAGAATTAATACTGTTGGAAGTAACCTCCAATATCATTAAGTCCAACTGTCAAGTCAACCTCATCATGCTCGCTAAGCCAATTTTTAAAACACCAGATCATAGAATCATAAAATCATTAGGGATTAAAAGGGACATCGAAAGATCATCTAGTCCAATCCCCCTGACACAGCAGGATCACCTACACCAAGTCACACAGGAACACATGTATGTGGGTTTTAAACATGTCCAGTGAAGGAGACTCCACAACCTCCCTGGGCAGCCTGTTGCAGTGCTCTATCACCCTCACTGGGAAGAAGTTTCTTCTGACATTTATGTGAAACCTCCTATGTTCCAGTTATGAACTGTATAAAAAACAGCACTTGTTGAAGATAAATTCCTCTCACATGGGGAATCCTACCTGGACATAGATACACATTTCCTTCAGAAATAAACTAAATTTAAAACAATAACATATCTAAGTAGATTTTTTAATTTGTTTGTGTTTTTCTTTTCTTTCAGAAGTGATAGTCTTTTTATTTATTCCAGGAACTTTCCAAACTGTAACTCTTTCTCTTTTACTGGTGTTATGGTTTGAAAATTACCAAAATTTTCAGATGTATTGAGTTATTCTTTCCTGAAGAAAAATGTGCATTTCACTTTAACACAACACTTCCAGTGACCTGTCCTTGGAGGAGGGCAAAAGATTAGACTAAAAGAGAGGGCTGACAGATGAGCCCAGCCTCCTTTTTCTCTGTGAGCTTTACCCCAGCATGTTGACACAGGGCTCTGTCTTTCTGCCTCAACTTCTGGGTCAGAGGTGGGTAGAGGTGGTACGGGACGTGATGGGATCTGTAGCCATGGCTCGATCTCCTGCCAGAGGCAGTGGCTGTCTCCTTGGCCCCTTCTGCCTGGGGAAGGCAGGACAAGAAGCAGGCCCAGGCCTAGACCAGCCTGTCCCTGGCCAGTGAGTTGGAAAAGAAAGTGGTCCCTGGTGCCGGCAGATCTGTGCCATGCCAATGGAAAGCCCTTCCCCTGCTCCCCTTCTGAGGTGGCTGGGTGTAGCAAGAACCACCCAGTGCTGATTCCTCCCTCTGTGGAGTGAGCCAAAGCCTCATCCAACAAACTAAACTGAGCTAAAAAATACTCCCCTTTCCCCTGTAACCAAAGCTGGAGGAAGGGAGAGAGAGAAAGAGAGAGAGCCAGAGACAGCGAGCCCCAAGAAGGGAACTCTCTCTCAGCTGCTTTTTCTGCAAGGGTAGGCCCCCTGCTGATGTGGCCATGCAGTCTTCGCCATTGTGTGCTCTCCACATGGCTAGCCATGTGGCAACCACTGTCTTTGAACCACTGATCAGAAAGAAGAAAAAGTTTTTGTCATTTCTGCTACTGAGAAAAGCTGGGGATGCTCGAGTACTGGGGAGAGAAGAAGCCTTGGGAAAAGCATCTCAGGATTCTTTTGTTCTTAGCTGAACTATCTGTTCAGCTATGAACTCAAGGATTCCTTAAATCTCTGGTCAAAAAGAGGACTGGGTTATTTTTAAAAGGCATGTTTCCTGCATTGAGGGATGCTGTTCAAGCTTTGAGCAATCAGGCCTGTCCAAACAGTGGTTTACTGGACAAGCTACGCTGAAAATTTAAGAGGTTGCCTATTTGGAACGACCGAGAATTTGGTATCTACAGACCGTGGTGTGCGACTCATAAGGACTTGACAGGTCTCTCAGAACATAAGAACAGAGAGTGGTTGTACCCCTCTCTGCTTGACCAACACACTTTCCCTGGGTGTCCAATGTAAAAACTGAAAGACCAATATGGTAATGTGGTGGGTTCAAGACAACAATTAAAGAAAAAGGAAAAATAAAAAAAGCAGTTAGGTCTCAATAGCATCTCAGATAAATTTGCCAGACAACAGATAGCTTAGGTAAAATGGAAAAGGGTTTATTAACTCTATAACTGTACACAGAAAAGAAGAAAAGGTTAAGCAAGTTAGTGCACACAAACTAGAAACTATCACAAATGCCATCACACATTCTGAGAAAAATACAATGAGAGATCACTATTGTATCTGTCCTTGGGTGGTTTTTCACATTAGAGATCTGGGGGAAAAGAGCATGTCAGTCAAGTAGAGATGCGTACCACCACCCTTTCTATTATTCATGCATCATCCCTGTCTACAGTACAGTGACACCCAGGCTGTTTTTGCAGACTGGTGAATTCTTTAATTCTTCAGAGTAACTTCTCCAGCACAACACTCATTGGGATGGCCTGATTCCTCAGCGCCGCAACTGCATCCCTCAGTGCAGTACAGATGCTTTCAAATAAAGAACCTAGACTCTGTCTTTAGTGCTCAAGGTTTAAGGATTCTCAAGTTCTTCTGCTTTATTCAGCTAAGCACAAAAGAATTCTCCCACAATACTGGCCACGTGCGGGATCCAAGATGGAGACCGACCGCATGACTGCTTCAGCATGGCCAGCCCCCCACACTCTGCACATGGCTGAGAGGGTTTTCCAGGACCCTCCTCCTCTCCTCTCCTCTCCTCTCCTCTCCTCTCCTCTCCTCTC
>VXBP01003706.1:0-171400 GCA_013400115.1 Rhinopomastus cyanomelas
AAAGATCATTAAGTCTAATCTCCCTGCCACAGCAGGATGCTCTGGACCAAGTCACACAGAAACATATCCAGGGAGTTTTTAAACGTCTCCAGAGAAGGAGATTGCACAACTTCATTGTGCAGCCCCTTCCAAGGCCCTGTGACCATCTCCATGAAGAAATTCCTTCTCAGATTTATGTAGAACCTCCTCTGTTCCAGCTCACACCCATTGCCCATTGTCCTATCATTAGATGCCACTGAGCAGAGCCTGGCTCCATCCTCCTGACACCCGCTCTTTCCATATTTATCAGCATTAAGGAGGTCACCCTTCAGTCTCCGAGCTCAAGAGACCCAGCTCCCTCAGCCTTTCCTCATGAGGAAGGTGTTCTACTCCCATCATCATATAAGCTAAAATATGAAGCAAGCAATTTGCACTAAGCAAGACAGGGTTACAAACCACAATCATCCAGAAAATCTGTTTTTCAACCAAAACGGAAACAAACCCTCTTCTATCTCATGGTGTTGAGCCTTTGGAGTACAACCTGGAGCCTAGCTTTAAACAAGAGCAAGTTTAAACAGGAGCAGGCCACAACCTTCTCCTCTCTCTTCCTAACTACCCACATGTAAACATCCAAAAACGCAGTGGCTGCCATGTGTTGTTAGAGCAGACACGATGCCAGAACAGACACAAACTCCCTCCAACGCAAAAGCCAATTAATCTCATGTCTTACACAATCAACCTGTAAATAAGGAAAGAGGGTGGGGAAAAAAAAGAGCTGAAATTAATTGCGTTTTAATATAAAATCTCTGCACCTTTTGCAGATGATTAGGTTATTTCACAGTTTATTATTAAACATCTTCTGTTATCATTAACTCAAAGTTAATAGTTTTCTGGTGTGGCAGCTCGAGTCTTCTACCTGCAGTGACACACCAACATGAATGTTAAGTTGCTGCATACGGCAGCAGTCCAAACCCGACCTGCCAACCTGAAACAACACGTAGAAAACACCAGAGTTTAAGAAAACTTAGAGCTCATGTTTCCCAAGGTACTGAGTTTCCCCTCTGTCACCAAAATAAATGGCTTGACACACAACAGGCAGGACTTTTCTAGAGTATGAGGCTCAAATTAAATAGCTAAAGGGTAACTGCACAGGAGCAAAACATCTAGGGAGGTCTGAGTCTTCACTCTCGGAAGATTTTAGAGAGGACAGCATCACATAACATCAGGGATTGGAAGGGACCTCCAAAGATCATCCAGTCCAACCCCCACACCACAGCAGGGCCACCTAGATCAAGTAGAACAGGAACATGTCCAGCCACGTTTTCAATGCCTTCAGAGAAGGAGACTCCACAACACCCCTGGACAGCCTGTTCCAGTATTCTGTCACCCTCACTGGGAAGAGGTTCCTTCTTGTATTTTTATGGAACCTCCTCTGTTCCAGCTTACACCCATTGTCCTATCACTGGACGACATTGAGAAGAAACTGGCTCCATCCTCCTGACACCCATCTGTCACATATTTATCAACATTAATTAGGTCATCCCCTCAATCTCCTCTTCTCCAAGCTAAAGAGACTCAGGTCCCCTGGTCTTTCTGCATAGGGGAGGTGTTCTACTTCCTTCATACGTTTAACACTTGTCTGGACATGCTCCTGTGTGCCTTGGTCTAGGTGATCCTGCTCTGGGAGGGGGACTGGACTGGACAATCTTTCGAGATCCCTTCCAATCCCTAATGTTCTGTGATTCTGTGACTCTACATTCACACATAACAGTCACAGTCAGAGATAACAGCTTAGCCCTGCTCCACTGAAAGAATGTGGATGCACGTTTCAATGTACAAATTCAGTCCCATACGAAAATATTTAAGCCATATTAAATATCTAAAATACTTAAGAACTTGGTCTAGAAGCCTTCAGAAACCACATGGCTGCTCAACGTCCTTGAAACGGCCACAGCTGTCTTCCTCGCCGAGGTTCATCCCAACAAAACGCTCGACGCTCACGCGACACATTTTGTCTCTGTGTGTTCTTAATAGGCTTCCGTTTACCTGCTGGAGCACAACCTGTCCGTTTGGCCACCTCAAATGCCTGCAAGCCTCAATGATATTTTTTCCTACCCGTGCAGTTCAAGGCTGGGCAGAGTCACGGCAGCCAGAAGGGGTCAAGCATCAATGCGCCACTGGCAGATACTCTTACCAAGGAGCAATTTCCTGGTGAAGAGTTGGCAACAGCTGCTACGAGCTGCGTCTCTGAAGTCACCTTTGTCCTACTTTGCTTGGTTTACTTATCCCCATGAAAGGTCACAGCATTGCAGTAACATGTGCAAAATCTGAGAGAATTCAGATGCTGCTTGCTCTCAGTGCTCGCCACAGGGTGCACGGAGACAACAAGATAAGGAGTTAAGTAAATAAAGAAGCAGAAGGGGGCAGAGGTGTTTCCACCCCTGCAGAAACAGGGAAAAGGTGCAAGAAGTCTGAAGGGTGCTCTTTGAATTTCCTTTGCAGAGCAGCCCACCCACGGGCTGTAACTATACAAGCACCCTTTTTGTATAGATGCATCAAGATAGTAACTGGCACTAAAGTTAGGGTCAGTTTGTCTTTGTATTGAACTAACTAGAGCGCACTGATTCAGCACAGTTCTCAGGTCCACTCATGCTACCTCCTTGCCGACATTTGGACAGAAACCGAGAGAGCTTTTTGGTTCAACAGGCTACTCTCAAAGTCCCACTCCTTATACTCTCAGGAGTCTGAGGCTCCCCAACACTGTGCCCTCACAGTGAGTTGCCCTCAAGTGTCCTTCTGTGGGCCAGTTCTTTGGAGTTCTCCAACCCACTTGTCTCTTCTCACAAGCAATTAGTGATAGAACAAGAGGGGATGGGTTCAAGCTGCAACAGGGGAGGTTTAGACTTGACATTAGGAAAAGTTTTTTCATAGAAAGTGTGTTCAGGTATTGGAATGGGCTTCCCAGGGAGGTGGTTGAGTTGCCATGTCTGGATGTGTTTAAAGATCATTTGGATGAGGTGTGGAGGGATCTAGTTTAGGGGTAAAGCTGTAAGGTGGGGTAGATGGTTGGAGTCTATGATCCCGGGGTCTTTTCCAACCAACTGCTCCAGTTCCCCTGGTGAAGAAAAACTATCTCCTTCCCTCAAAAGGAAGGCACTCAGCAGCATCTCCCCAAAAACCATTTTAGATGGGACAAAAAGGGAATTTTATCCCACTGTGTTTACGGGGAGCCTTGTACAGACATTTAACCAGCCTGTATTTCCAGTCACCTAAAAGGACTATTTTTGTGGATCATCTCAGTTCTCCCTCTTCTCTCAGCCACAGCCAAAGCCCTGAACCATAAGCAGAGATGCCACAAAACATCACAAGAGGCTCTAGGCCTTACTATGATTAGAAAGGCAGTCTGCATTTCTAACGCTGCGCTCTTTCCAGGCTGCTCTGAAATTCAAACGCGTTCAAACACTCCGCGACATCCGAGGAGGAGCTCACAGTGCTGAAGGCCGTTGATTTCACATCAGATGTGAATTTCAATCTCACTATTTTAAGCCAGACTTAAACTAACACCCATGGTCTGACAGCCCAGGTTTGAATGCAATAAAAGCACCACATAAGGTTCCAGCCTTTGTCTCATCTGGTCCTTGAAATTACAATTTTTCCACAACAAAGGAACAGTCAATCGAATTGCAACTGCAATTTCAAACGGACCTCTAAGACAAGGAACACACTCTACACACTACAGCATCTCATGGTGAGAAAGGGTCTTTGATAGAATTAGAATTTGCTTCCTCGCATCTCCAATGCAAATTTCTATGGAGATGGCTTAAAAAAAAAAAAGAAATCCAGTGAAGAGACTAAAAAAAAAAACCCCTCTTCAGCAATACAATATTTTTAGTACATAAACAAACCAAAATATTCTCATTTGCACACGGCGCATCTTCATCTCCTGTGACTCGGGGTTTTATTTTTATCCTATATGACAATGCGACTCACTAAGTGAATCACCAAATAAAGAGCAGAACACATTCCTGATGCCAGATGCTGAGGATCAATACCTATTTCTCAAAGTTTATGGCATAATTAACATTTCTAACAGGAACAATTTGCTTTGCAACCCCTCAAGCTAAGCCTAGAATTATTGACTAAGTTGAAGTTACGTAGTGTAGCTTTTTTGGTGTGTGTGTTTATAGGTAATATGAAGGATTTGACAGTTTTTACGTGTAAACTGCTAAGTATAGAAACAATAAACAGAAGTTTAGAAGGTTCCACATCAACCTGAGAAGGAACTTCTTCCCAGTGAGGGTGACGGAGCACTGGAACAGGTTGCCCAGGGTGGTCGTAGACTCTCCTTCACTGGAGATGTTCAAGACCCGCCTGGATGTGTTCCTGTGTGACTTGGTCTGGGTGATCCTGCTGTGGCAGGGGGATTGGACTGGATGATCTTTCGAGGTCCCTTCCAGTCCCTGACAATCTGTGATTCGGTGAAAATTCTCTGTATCAGCAAAGCAACAGGTATAACCATTGTGTTGTTCAGGTTTGTAGAGAAGGTGGTTTCTACAATGATCTGCCAGTTAACCATCAGCTACACTACAGTTGGGAAGAGGATGGTCAGGATGTCGGTGACAGAGCACTGGAATGGGCTGCCTGGGGTAGACCATGGAGTCTCCTTCTCTGGAGACATTTAAAACCCACCTGGATCTAGGTGATCCTGCTCTGGCGGGGGGATTGGACTGGCTGATCTTTTGAGGTCCTTTCCAGTCCTTAATGTTCTGTGATAGGATTTAGAGAAATGAATTTACAGTCCCTTTTAGCTTGTGGAGCTGCGTTGCTGCAAAGAAGACAGCACCCCAGGGGTGGTGAGCAAGACTGCCAGGAGCTGGAGCAATAGGGTATCTGTAATTTAACTTACTGGCATATTAGAATAGCTTCATATTTATAATCTAAATGGTCCAGCTATGCTTTCTCCCACCCAAACCACTGTGAGAAGAGACAAAGGAGAACAACAAGAGCACAGTTGAATAAGGACAGATTTACTGTAACTGTGTCTTTCACATCAAATTTGCTCAGCTTAGAGGTGAAAAGATGTGTGTTTGTTTCCTGTCAGCCCTAACACCTCAGCCTTGGGTAGTGGAAGACTAACTGGATTGTTTCTTGCTCATCTATCTGAATCAGTGCTAATAACAACACAGGCCAAACGAAACACTGATACCAGCACAACATCATCATTCTCATCACATTTTCACAAATAAAAGAATCACCACAAAGCTGGTAAATATTTCTGCTGATGAAGCACAAGAACAAACAGAGTCTGACTCAGCCCCTCCTTGCAGGAACAAAAGGAGGTAAATTTAATTGTGTTAGGGAAGCCCATAAAAACTGAGCTCGCACAGACAGCAGAGCTGCCACTCTGAAACACACATGAGTTGAAGAAAAGGATTAATATATCTACCAAGGGGCAAAGGCACCTATTGTTAAACTGTGCCCAGCACTGGAGAGTCACACTAAGATTCAAGCTCAAGAGCTCTGCTTTCTGTGACTGTTTCTAAAGGGATGGATTTAGTTAACTTTAGGTTATATGCTTGTTATTCTCTTGAATGCTAAGAAGGGCTTCAGGACAGGAACAAAACATATCCAGATGCATGAAGATTGGAAAAGGCAGAAGCAGCTGCAGCAACGCTCTGTAAGAGAGAACTCCACTACAAGGGCAGGTCGTGGCTCTGCAGCAGCTGTCCTGAGGTAAATGTGACAGCAGAATCAGTGGACTCTCAAAAACAGATATTTAAGTGAGTGAAAAGCTCCAGCACCATCCCACAGAACATACTCATCCTTCTTGAGTCTCCTTCACTGGGGACGTTTAAAACCTGCCTGGATGTGTTCCTATGTGACTTGGTCTAGGCGATTGGACTAGATGATCTTTTAAGGTCCCTTCCAAGCCCCCTGCCAGATCATCAATCCCCCTGTCAGAGCAGGATCCCTTAGATCAAGTCACAGCTATTGTTCTCAGTTTTCCATATTCCACAACCATGAGACTGCTATTAATTGTCACATCTGTGATATAGAGCTTAAGCACATCTGAACTGCAGCCTAACAGATTCATTCTCTGCTTTGAAATAATGAGAGCCAGAAAATACTGTAGCAGGTAATGAAGTCTGGGTGTTTCTGGCAAACACATGCCCTCCTTCAGCAAGCCAGGCAAGCATCATTTTGCCCTGGACATGTCCAGGGTTCCTTATGGTCGCACAGATTTGTGTGCAATTAAAAACTAATCTTAGGATTATTCACTGGGAAGCAATCCAACCTGTTTGTTCCCCCCAGTTCCCTACACCTCATCACAGAATTCCTGAGGCTGGAAAAGACCTCCAAGATCATCAAGTCCAGCCTGGGACAACCTTCAGCTACAAACACACATTTACTGCTGCATAAATGAACAGATCACCCAAAAATAAGCTGAAAAATTCTGTTTCCAAAAGAATATCTGAAATACACAACACGTGTGTGAACATTCTTGTGCTCAGTTGGTAGTCTAAGCTTGTTTACTAATTATTTACTAATTTCCTTAGTAAATAATGCTAAATAGCCAATATTTCTGTCACACACCCGATATTTTAACTATTTGACATGAATATGGATTCTTGCAATCAATATTGAACCACACATGACAAAACCAACATCGCTGAGAGAACACAGAAGGCTCTAAGCAGAGCATTTCAGCTCTTTTCAGGGGAAATGATGTGACACAGAAGTTTCCTGCACGCATCATGTTCTCTCTGACAGCCCTCAGCGTGCTCTTAGTCTAACAATTCATAAATAGTATCCGAAGGGAAAATTCAGGCAGTATGGCTTCAGCTCCCAACAGTCTGCTTGGACTTACGATTAGAAACACGTGAGTGAGAGGGGAAGTTACTCAAACACTCACTAACATTTCCTTCCATTAACGTAGAGTCGCTTCACTTACCTCAGGACAGAGAACACAGAACATATCTCCTGATGGGCTGCAAAAGCACTGGGTCACATAGAACTAGAGGGAACAGCAGAAAAACTATGATGATTGAGTCTCCAGACCTTCTCCCTAGCCTGTTGTTTCAAAGTCTGGAATATCCACCACATTCTGCACAGCCACTGTGCCAGTAGTCACTTCCTTTTCAGTTCATGTCCTCTGTAAAAAGGATGGTTCTTTTCCAAGTGATGTTTCTCCTTTTGGCTTGAATCTAACTTAAATAATGACAAGAGTACAGAAGGAGTGATCTGAGACCAAAACTACTCAGGTATGATCACTGCAAAGTAGATACTATTTCAGTCAAGTCTACTTTAGTCTACTTTGCCACCATTACTTAAAGCTTAATGCAATGATGGAGTGGAACATCTCCATCATGAGGAAAGGCTGAGGGAGGAAAGCTTTTCCAAGCTTCAGCTTGGAAAAAAGGAGACTGAGGGCTGACCCCATTAATGTTGATAAATATGGGAAGGGTGGGTGTCAGAAGGATGGAGCCAGGCTCTGCTCATTTTCATCTAATGATAGGACTAAGGACAATGGGTGTGAGCTTGAACAGAGGATGTGCCACATAAACATGAGAAGGAAATTCTTCCCAGTGAGGGTGACAGAGCACTGGAACAGGCTGCCCAGAGGGGTTGTGGAGTCTCTTTTTCTTGAGATATTTAAAACCCACCTGGACATGTTCCTGCGAGATTGGATCTAGGAGATCCTGCTGTGGCAGGGGAATTGGACTGGATGGTCTTTCAAGGTCCTTTCCAATCCCTAACTCTCTGTGATTCTGTAGTAAAACAATACTACAGCACAGTCACACAATGCCCGTGAATCTAATGGAGTATTAGGACCACTGTAAGTATGAAGGGACCGGTTAAGAAACTAGGTCTTGAGCAAAAAGGAAGCAAAACCCCAAGAAACCCAAAGCCAGACCAAGCACTTACAAAAACATTGAAAACCCCTGAAGAAAATGATATTGCACTGTTGTGACAAAGAAAGCAAACTTACTTGTCTTTCTAAAGCCCATCTCAACAACTCCCTGCACAACAGAACAACGTTTAGGTTCTGTCCCAGGGTGATACCACCTCATTTCTAGTGGAAATGCTGTTTGTCAACCAAAGGAATGTAAAACAAATGTAAAACAGGCAGCCCTCACTACCAGCACCTTTTCCAGCAGGATTACAGAAAATAATCCCTTCTATAGAGGTGGAAAACATTCCAGCCACTTCCAGAAAGCTTCCAGTAGTTGAACTGGGAAAGAAAAGACCTTGTGATGAGCTACTATAAATGTGGAGCGCTCTTCAGGTTATGGACTAGTGTCACACATGCATGAGGAGTTCACATAAACCTTGGTTTCTCTTGCCTCAACTGGTAAAGCCACACAGACATTCCCTGTATGTCAACCTCAGGTCTTGGCTTCTCTCCAGTAAGAAACATACTATCAGAAGTAGGGAAGTAGCCAAAACAAACACAACACTTACCACACACACTGAGGCACTGGGGGAAAACCCAACAACCTCCTTTGGATCACTTCCCCGAGTGGCAAACATGTCTCTGACAGAAATGCACTGGCACCAAGAGCTTCCTTCTGCATTTTGCAGAGTTTCAAAGTTTCAAGTAGCTTTATGATCAACATTAAGGGGAAAAGTTTTTGGACCCTTTGCAAACATCATCCTTTTGCTCTGCACCTACTACATTTTCAACTGCAGTTCTCTTTATAGCAGCAAGTTGTTGTTTCAGGGGGGTGACCTCATTAATGTTTATACATATGTGAAGGGTGGGTGTCAGGAGGATAGAGCCAGGCTCTGCTCAGTGTCATCTAATCATAAGACAAGGGGCAAGGGGTGTGAGCTGGAACAGAGGAGGTTCCATATAAATATCAGAAGGAACTTGTTCCCAGTGAGGGTGATGGAGCACTGGAAGGGGCTTCCCAGGGGGGTTGTAGAGCCTCTTTCTCTGGAGATGTTTAAAACCCACCCGGACATGTTCCTGTGCAGTGGATTCTCACTGTTGGAGAGACATTCCATCATCACACATCGGTTTACGTAGTTTTCTCAGTTTTAATGTGCCTGTGTTAGTGGTATTTCTGTAGAATTTCTCATTCCTGCATCTATATAAACTGGGAAATAAAATCTAGAAAGATAAAAAAAGGACAAAGTTCAAAGCACCCAGAATATGTTGGAATGACTGCAGCATTCAAAAGACTGCTCTGTGCTGATCCAGCTGCTGATGGCTCTGCAGGACTATTTGAATCCCACATTTTTCACAGCGCCAGGGCACTGATCAGAACGTACTTCTCCAGCTCTCTAGATTCACCACTTTCAAATGAAAGTCAAAAAGCTCCAGGAGGCAGCAATAAAATGAATTATTTTAAATTACCCATTGTTACTGTAGCTGGTGGGGGAATAGAGCCAATCTGTGTAAGAACTGCTGTCACAGGAAACCCTCACTATTATCGTTCAAAAAAGAGAAAAGAAGGGACCCAATAATGTTCTGCTAACAACTGTCCAGAGAGCAAACGGGCATCCAAGCCTGAGCCCTAAGGTCACTGAAGCAAAGCAGGGAGGAGGCATTTTTACATTGCACCTTCAGCACTGCCTCCTTTTAATAGAGAACCCCATGGTTAATAACTGCAGCTGATTACAGCGTTCGGTAGCGTTATTCGGAGTCCTGCTGAAAAACAAACCCAAAACAAAAACGAGGTAGAGCTGGTGGCTGAGGGATTGGAAGGGACCTCGAAAGATCATCCAGTCCAATCCCTCTGCCACAGCAGGATCCCCTAGATCCAATCACACACAAAAATGGCCCAGCAGGTTTTAAACTTGTCTAGAGAGGGAGACTCCACAACCTCCCTGAGCAGCCCCTTCCAGTACTCCAGCACCCTCACCGTGAAGAGGTTCCTTCTCATACTGATGTGGAACCTCCTGTTTCAGCTCACACTCGTTGCCCCTTGTCCTATCATTAGATGACACTGAGCAGAGCCTGGCTTCACCCTTCACAAATTTATCAACATTAATGAGGTCACCTCTCAGTCTCCTTTTTTCCCATCTCAAGAGACCCAGCTCCCTCAGCCTTTCCGCACCAGGGAGATGTTCCACTCCCTTCACCACCTTTGTGGCTCTGTGCTGGACTCTCTCCAGCAGCTCTGTGTTTTTCTTGAACTGAGGGGCCCAGAACTGGACGAGATGTTTCCTTTTTAATTCTCACTGCCCCATGGCAGCATGCCACGTTCTTCATGTAGGCTCTTGATATTTTCTTATCACCTCTCTCTCTCTCTCAGGAAAAAGTAGTAGTTGCCTTTTTTTGGACCCAGCTCGTAAATGTTTCATGAGACTACACATATATTGAACTCAAAATCAACATCAGAACACAAGAACAAACCCCAAAGAACACATATTTCACAGCTGATCTAAAGCTCAGACTCATTACAGAAGGAATCTGAGCTTGTTGGAAATTATCTTAAGAGATATTGTACTTATTTGACTCACAGAATCACAGAACATTAGGGATTGGAAGGACCTCAAAAGATCATTCAAGTCCAATCCCCCCACCACAGTAGGATCACCTAGATCAAGCTGCATAGGAACATGTCCAGGTGGGTTTTAAACTTCTCCAAGGAGGGAGACTCCACAATGCCCCTGGGCAGCCCATTTCAGTGCTCCATCAACCTCATCAGGAAGAAGCTCCTTTCCATATTGATGTGGAACATCCTATTTTCCAGCTCATGCCCATTGTCCCTCGTCCCTCTCATTTTTGCTCACATACTGCTTCTAAGAGAACCAGAAGAATAATCTGCTTTAACTTGAACTTGTCATTTTAACTCTGTTCCTCAGGCTCACAGAGGACAAACACTTAACTGCCCGCTCTTAGCAAGTGGGCAAAACTCCTGTGAGCATCTAGCACCACAAAACAGTGTAAAATCAATTACAACCCGTGTACAACAGCATAAAATTAAGATCTTCAGTCATTGCATCACACAGGGTTTACACTGTCACTGTCCAGTAAACACTAGTTCATTCGCAGGAAGACTGAAGACAGCAGCTCTGGTGAGGGAAGAGATCTTGGTCAGTAAAGTGAAAGACTCAGCAAGTAAAAAATAGAAAGAAAAGGAAGAAAGGGCCCCAAACAGAAAGGGAGGATATTCTCAGTCAGCTGCAGTGTGGTTTTGAAGGGCTCTCTGTGTGCTCGCTTGAACAAGGAAGCCGTGGTGGCCAAAAAAGCCAGCAGTGAGAGTCCAGTTGTTCCAGGCTGGAAGGCTCTGCTTCGGTCACTGAAGGAGCAGGACACCAACGGAACAGACCGAAGAGCTAATCTGCCCTCTGCACTTACTGTAGTCAGAGCAAAACAGAAAGGGCTGTGACAGCAGAGTGACCTTCTACTTCCTGACTGACCAGATGGTGAGAATTACTGGCTTATGTAAGCCCCGAGCCTTCCTCACCATCTGACGGCTGTTTGGTGAAATCAAATAAAGGTCTCTGCGTAGTCCTTAGTGCACAGACCTGATCATCACAAGACCATTATGTGGAGCCCTCAGACAAAAACGCTGCAGGGAAAGGCAAGGAGTGAACAGGACTGAAACCCTCGGGTCCACAGAAAGGGTTTTTTCACAGCAGAGCTGAAACACACGGGTAGGGCACAGCACGGAGGTTTGTCCACCTGCTGCCCAGGCCCCGTCTCTTTTGCTAATGAATAGGTGAAGTCAGCCTCCAGGGCTGTCAATCTGGCACCTTCAGTAATTCATACAAGTGCAAAGGTCTCCAAAAATAAAATCACATGAGAAGAACTGTGAGTCGTCTCGCTAGCAGTGCTTTTGACAGGTATCCTGAGTCACGTTAATTTTTCCTGCTTAAAAAACACCAGTTGAGTCATCAATTATTTTGGACAGTCTCTAACAACAAGCACACAAGGAAAAAATCCAGTGGAGTGGATTGATGGCAGCTGAAATAAACCCTTCTACTGGGGGTGAACGCACGTATTTGCACAGAACACTTATTTAACTGCCTGCATTGCTGTGCAGCCCTAATTCCTGTGCCACTGACACTGATGCAAACCAAGAGGAACAGGTGGGGGAATTGGACTAGATGATCTTTTGAGGTCCCTTCCAATCCCTAAAGTTCTGTGAGTTCTATCTGGACTAAGCTCAGTTACATTAATAAAGAAAAGGCAAAGTAAGCTGGAATCACAACCACAGCTCTCAAAGGATTCGTAGAAAATACAGTTGGCCCCATTTTGCATAGTTTTTATCAATATGATTTTAGGAGCTGCAGTGAAATAGCTCCTCATAGCATCAATACTTAGGTGAATATAAGGCCAGATGTAATTCTGAACAGCACAAGCCTGTAACCTCAAGTCAGACCCCTGAATGAAGAAAGAAGCATCACCAACTCTCACGACCACACCAGAAATGCTGTCTAGGATCTGTGTACTACACAGAACATCACGGGTGCTTATTCACAGAATCACAAAACATTAGGGATTGGAAGGGACCTCAAAAGATCATCCAGTCCAATCCCCCTGCCACAGCAGGATCACCTAGACCAAGTTGCACAGAAACATATCCAGATGGGTTTTAAATGTCTCCAGTGACAAAGTCTCCACAACCCCCCTGGGTGTCAGTGCTCCACCACCCTCACCGTGAAGCAGCTCCTTCTCATATTGATGTGGAACCTCTCCTCTGTTCCAGCTGACACCCATCCAAAGTCAATTCATTATTTTGCAAAATCAAGAAGATATCACTAGTGATAGCACGTAGGCACTTCCTAACACAAAGGATGAGAAGAAGTTGAAATATTCTCCACGAACAAAACCTGCTGCAGCGTTAACAGAGTTTCTTGCCAATCGACAGAGGTCTGAGACACGTATTTGAGTCCCTGTATAACACAGTCACATTTCCATAAGGTAACAGAGCTTCTCGATGCCAAGAAAGTCACCGTCTCAGCTCCTGGAAAACCATTTGCAAGTTTTACAATAGCTTGAGGATTCTTGCAGAACCCAAAATAGATGCAGAGCTTTATCCTTTGCTGATATGCAAAGCGTGAGAAACGGGCCAGGAAGAGACCGGCAAAGACAAGTAAAAGCAAAGCACGGGTTGAATGTCTGGGGGGGAAGAAAAAACCTCTGAATGCTAAGAAGATAACACAGCAGGATAGTTCCTCAGGAAGATAATATTTCCTGGGATGTTAAGGCTGCCTGTTTGAGGAAAAAAGGGCAACTGGGAAAACACTCTCAAAGCAAAAACTTGACGTTAATGTTGAAAAAGAAGGACTAAGGAAGATTTATGAACTGTTGTGTTCAGGTTTCTAATGAACATTTAGAACACCCAGGACAGAGCTCTGCTCCTGCACTTAGGCATGAGTGTTTACAAGGGCTGTTTTGCATGTGGGTGGTGGTGTTGCCTTAGCACAGCCCACACAGGAGAAGAAAACACAAGGCAACGCAAACTGGAACAAGCCAAGAATGCAAATTGGAAAGACTATCCTTCACCTTTGTGCATCTGCCCTGCTCCATGCACCTCAATTTGGCTAAAACCAGATTATCTTTCCAGGTCCCTTCCAATCTCTCATGTTCTGTGAAAACAGTTCTGCAAAGCATTTCCTACCCACAAAGTCTCTGCAGCAATCCCAGCTACGTTACAGAGCAGCAGCCTCAACTTTCACACAGGCAAAAGCAACTGTTGCTGCCAGCTGCCTACATGATCTTATCAGCCCTTCCCTCATCCTCCTAAATCCCCACAGTGGTTTTACAGTGCAGAAGCGAGGGATGTGGATTTCCTCCTTTCCCTGAAACACACTCACGGGCAAATGCTCATCCCCTCGTGTGGATGGGCAGCACGTGCTGCGCGAGCCGACAGCAAAACGCGCTCCCGCACGCGGAGACAAGCAGCGCCCCAAACCTCCAGAGAGCACCGTGTGTGCTTACCTGGCTGGGACAGGCTGGGTACTCGGGGCTCACTCTCTCCCATTTTTAGCCACCAACACAGTCCCCCTGCACGCAGCCAGAGCGTTTTATCAAGTTGACTTGGTTGCTGTGCAAGTTTTGACCTCCTGACTCTCAACTGTAGCCCAGTAACTGTATACCTGGCTCTCTGCTGTGAATAATTAGCATCCTGCTTCCTGAGCTACCTGGGCTTGCTCGACCTGTTTCTCTGTAAACTGACATCATATCCTTTGATCTCCTCCGATTAACATGCGCTCCAGGCAAGGCTGCTTTGTCTCCTCTTGGACTCTCCCCACCCCTTCCTTTCACTTTCGCACAGACGTGGATCTGAAGAACACTTCTTCCTCGTGGCAGGTGTTTCTGTCAGAATGCCAGAGCCTGCAGAAAGTTTGCAACTGATCTCCAAATCTGCATTTCATAGGAAAAATAAATTATCCTATCAGACCCAACCCCTGTGGTATGGGAACGCTGCAGCCACAGTTCTCCACCCAGGAGAAGGAAGATCACTGCTGATGCTGCGCCCCTTGGCAAAACCTTTGCAAAGAACCCAAATCCACCTTTCCCCTGCCTTCCACAAACGCTACCTGCAAGGAAAATGCTTCACTTGACACACTAATTTGGAGATTGCTTTGACTGTGAATCAGAAAAGGCTTCTAAACAGAAGGTTGTTTTGCTTCTCTTTCCCTCCTTCTCCTGCACAAACCCACAAACTCCTCCAAAGGCAATCTTATCCAACCAGGCTTCACGTTGAGTTCCAAGAAAATATTTGCTCTATTCTGCTGTGGAAATCAAACAACAGGTGTCTGATACAGTTGAGATCAATGTGTTGAACAAGTACACTTGTCTCTGCCTACAAAAGTGGTTTTCCCTTAACATTTACAATTGCAGCTGCCAATGAGGAAAATCAAAGAGAAGCTGCAGCGCTGCTTTAAAGGAACAAGCAGTGGCAAATTAAAAGACCTAAGTGACTCCACAATGTTCACTCACAGCTGAATTACACTTAAAATACAATCAGGCATTTTTTTCCAGTAGAAAATAAGTCTATTTTTAGACCAACTTAAGAAAAAGAAAGACAATAAAGTACTGAAATGATTATTTATTAGAAGGGAAACACGGAAAGAGAAAAAATTGCAGGCAGTTTTCAAGGTAATTCAGGCTGGACAAGGGGCAGTGGGTGTCAGCTGGAACATAGGAAGTTCCACATCAATTTGAGAAGGAACTTCTTCATGGTTAGTAGATGTAGCACTGGAAGGGGCTGTCCAGGGAGGTTGTGGAGTCTCCTTCTTTGGAGATGTTTACAACTCAGCTGGACATGTTCCTGTGTGACTGGATCTAAGTGATCCTGCTGTGGCAGGGGGATTGGACTAGATGGTCTTTGAGGTCCCTTCCAAACCCTCATAATCTGTGTAATGAAGCACCTTCCTTGTGCAAACACACAACCAGTTGTTACTCTCAAAAATCTGAGGTTTGCTAGTGAAGACAGATCAGAAATCCCAAAGCTAAAAAGTCAATTCTGTAAGAACTTCTCACTGGGTTCACAGAAATGATGGTGTTTACTAGAACTAGTTCATGCTTTATTCTTGCCCGATTACCAAATTACATGGGTTAAACTGACCATTCCTCACCCACAGGAGGCTCTTCACCAAGAACGTAGAGAGAAAACCAGAATTAACTCACGTTTTCAAAACGTGCTTCCTGTTAGTTTGTTAGTTAAGAGAATCACAGAACCATTCAGGTTGGAAAAGACCCTTGGGATCATTGAGTCCAACCATCAACCCTACGAGTTCACTCCTAAACCTGGTCCCCCAAGACTACATCTAAGCATCTTTTAAACTCATCTAGGGAGGGTCGCTCAACCACCACCCTGGGCAGCCCATTCCAGTGCCATTCCAGCTGAGCTTTTGCTGGGATTTTTTTCAAAACCCAAAAAAAACCCTGGTCAAAATGCCAACAAACCCTTGATAAAAACCTCTCAGCTCAGCACTTGCAGTTGGTGGTTCCTACATTTCCCCACGCTCACACCTCCTAGAATAGTCTAGTTTAGTGTCCATGAACTGCAGCTGCCCTGCATGAGTTGAGGGTCAGCGCAGTCAGTCTGGAGGTGAGACTCCAGCAGATACCTGGGGAGTCTTCGCACCTGTTAGAGCTTCTAAACATGGGAGGAATCATGTTTTTACCTTCACTACTGCATTCCACGAGGTTCTAACCCCACAGAAAGAGTGATACTAATTCCAAAGAAAACAGAAGTCTAAGTAAACAGAAATAACTGTTCTTCTTGGATACTGAGCACCCAAACTTCCCTCACAGAATCAGACTCTGATTTTAGGCTTCCAGCACCTACACAAGTACTTTGTAGTTGATGTTCTAGCATTTTATCACATCACCTTCTGTTAACTCTTAAATGTTTTTAAGAATTCAAGAGATGAGAGAGATAGAAGTGAAAATATCTCTTGCTTTAAATTGAAGCCTACAAGCAGGAAGAGCACAAAAAGGACTGAACCTCAAGACTTTTCACACTCCCTCTTCCAACAATGACTGATGGTGAGAACTGGCTGGGCTGGGGTTTATGCTCTCCTAAAACTGTTTGTTGTGCTCGCCTGCGTGCGGTGATTTAAATGGAGTGCTTGCCAGCGCTCCAGCTCTCCCCGAGCCCTTGCTGAGTGAGAAATCACATGCCAAGGGAATTTATTAGCATGCAGAAGAAAACAGGGTTCAAAGCCTCCGTGGAGTTTTCATTAGTGTTTCCTGTTTTGTTAATAATGCATACATTACTTTTTGCAGCACCTGAATTATTGATAATCGTTCCGAGACCCCATCAGTCCTGACAGGATTGACAAATAGAACACAATAGAGGGGACCTAAGGCTGCCGTTCGATTTGTGACCCTATTTGATAACTTTATGACCAGAAGCAATCTACCTAACATCTCTGCCTCTCCACTCTCAAGGCCAGGGTGGTTAGCAGATCCAGACAGGTTCTTCTCCCCATCTACTCTGCCCTGGTTGAGACAGCATCTGGAATATTGTGTCCAGTTCTGGGGTCTTCAGTTCAAGAAGGACACGGAGCTGCTGGAGAGAGTCCAGTGCAGACCCACAAAGATAAGGGAGTAGAACATCTCCCTGATGAGGAAAGACTGAGGGAGCTGGGTCTCTTGAGCTTGGACAAATGTAGACTGAGGGGTGACCTCATTAATGTTGATAAACATGTGAAGGGCGGGTATCAGAAGGATGGAGCCAGGCTCTGCTCAGTGGCACCTACTGACAGAACAAGGGGCAATGGGTATGACTGGCACAGAGGAAGTTCCACACCAGTATAGAAGGAACTTCTTCCCAGTGAGGGTGACAGAGCACTGGAAGGGGTTACCAAGGGGGCTGTGTGGAGTCTCCTATTCTGGGGATGTTTAAGACCCACCTGGACGTGTTCCTGTGTGACTTGGTCTAGGTGATCCTGCTGTGGCAGGGGGATTGGACTAGATGATCTTTGGAGGTCCCTTCCAATCCCTCACATTCTGTGATTCTGTGAAAGCCAACACAAGAAGCCTCTGATAGCTTTCCCTAACAGAGATCTTTTTATCTCAACAGAAAACAGTCACTTTGTCAAAATGCTGTCACTGAAGTTTTGGTAAACACCTTTTCCTAATCAGTTCCTGCTCCTCCTGTTTTCGTTTACAAAGTTTAAGTAACCAAGGCTCAAAACAGTGTCAGCAATCAAAATCAGCAGTGGCTTCGCTTCTCTATGTTTTTAGACTTCATGAAAATACAGATGAGTCTATAGAAAATAGATAACGACTCAAGCTGACAGCAGTAGCTGAATGCTCTGCACACAGCAGCCAAAGCCACAGGGATGTGAGGATGGAGTTGGCTTGTAGCAGATAGAGAGAATCAGCTTCTTTTCCCTTTGTATTTGGTCTTTTCTGTGCTAAACAAAATCAGGTTACAAGAAAAAGTGTCACAATCTGATGCACAGAGGATGATACTTGATAATCCAGGCCTGCAAGTGACAGGGATGCAAAGTAAACAAGACTGATTGAAAATAGAAGCAATCCTTCACAGAATCACAGAACATTGAGCTCCATCCTTCTGACACCCACATATTTATAGCCATTAATGAGGTCACCCCCCAGTCTCCTCTTCTCCCAGCTAAAGAGACCCAACTCCCCTCAACCTTTCCTCATCAGGAAGGTGTTCCACTACCTTCATCATCCTCATTGCTCTACAGTCAATTTGATTATTTATAAAAGCAGTGGAATTAAATAAGTTCATTCTAAAGATGATGTTTGGTTTGTTTAAATATCTCTGCACAATTTATTGCTACCACCCCTGTTTCTGATGTCACTGTAACCAGAAGCAAAGAGTAAATTAAATGACAAAATAAGCAGCTTAAAAAATAAGCAGAGTAAAGGAGTTAGGGAATGAAAACTGCTTTTCGAGTGTTTGTCAGCAAGAGAACTGATGCTATAAATGTTAACTAATACTGAGCTCGTTCTTGCACAACTAAGAAGTAAATCCTAAGTTTTATTCCAAGTTCACATTAGGAAGCAGAGAGTCTAAAAGCCTGATACAGTGAATCAAAAGCTGATGGGCTTCAAGGAAAAAACCACAACCATTTTAGTCTTACTCTACTCTTTTACACAATTTCTTCCAAACACAAAAATGGGAGACCTTGTGTTTAGATTCAGCAGGATGAACACTCTTCTCCAGCTGGGAAGATGGGAAGAACCATGGTTAAGCTTGAACTGCAGTCACCCCAGTAAGCTTTTATAACAAACACACTTCATAAAAATCACAGAAACATAGAACCATTCAGGTTAGAGAAGACCCTTGGGATCATTGAGTCTAATCATCAACCCTACTCTACAAGTTCACCCCTAAATGAGATGTCCCAACACTACATGTAAGCAACTTTTAAACTCATCCAGGGATGGTGACTCAACCACTGCAGCTGGATTTTCAAGCCAGTGAAGACTTGGACTCTGAAGTATCTTCTACCCCAACCTACATGGAAGAGCCAGATGTGTTAAGCTTCATTCACTAATGATTGTTGCAATGGAAGAGGTGAAAATATATATTTAAAACATATAGATCCAAGAATTTAAAATATATTTTTGGATATATCAAATATATCTCCAAAAATAATATAAAGATATACATGTACACCTTACTGATGCAACACTATGCTAACAAATAAAGTCACTTTGTGTGGCTGCCACATAGAGCCAGACACGCATTTCATGACATTGCAATACATCCATCCCCTCGAGAGCCTCAAGCTGGCAAACAGCTCCCTCTGGAATCAAGCAAAGCAGCAAAGCTCAGCTTTGTCACACCCACCATCAACCAGGCTAAACAGAGAGGCTCTGCACAGGAAGCCTGACCCGTGCTGGAGGTACATGCACTTACTGACTAGTGAGGTGGCACGCTGACAGACAGCTGTCACTGAAACCATGATCCTACACTCATTTATTATTATTATTATTTTTACAATCAGAATTTTACAGCCAGAAGACAAGCAGCCTCCTTGTGCCAGGCATGGTCATCTTCTGAAACTGTGAGCGACTGATTCTGGCTAAACCCCAGAGTTTTGTCAGCAGAAATCTACCTACTGCTCCCTATCACTTCTCACTCTTCCGCCACTTACAATACGTTAATCAGCCCATGAAGGAGGACAGAACACAGCAACAAGACACCTCTTTCTGGTAGAAGTCAGAGTAGTGGTCAATGTATCTAGTGGAGTCTCCCAGGGGTCGGTGCTGGGACCGGTCCTGTTCAATCTATTCATTGATGACTTGGATGAGGGATCGGCATGCACTGTCAGCAAGTTTGCTGATGACACCAAGCTGGGTGGTGTCGCCGACACCCCTGCAGACTGTGCTGCCATTCAGCGAGATCTTGACAGGCTGGAGAGCTGGGCAGAGAAAAATCTAATGAGCTATAACAAGAGTAAGTGCAGAGTCTTGCCTCTGGGCAGGAACAACCCCAGGTACCAGTATATGTTAGGGACTGAGCTGTGGGAGAGCAGTGTAGGAGAAAGGGACCTGGGTGTTCTGGTGGACAGCAGGATGACCATGAGCCAGCAGTGTGCTCTTGTGGCCAAAAGGGCCAACAGCATCCTGGGGTGGATCAGAAGGGGGGTGGTTAGCAGATCAAGAGAGGTTCTTCTCCCCCTCTACTCTGCCCTGGTGAGACCACACCTGGAGTATTGTGTCCAGTTNTTCTATGACAGACTGCTAGGTGAGCACAGCCTCTCTGACCTGCCTTCAGGGTGCATGAAGACCCAAGTTCTGCACACCCATACTTCAACTCTGCCTTCTCTCCAGCGAGACACTTCCAGATCACAGTTTGTTTTCTCTTACCCATTAACTTCATAGAATGGTAGGGGTTGGAAAGGATCAGTGGAGATCATTTAGTCCAATCTCCACTAGTTCTTTTACACTAGAGTTAAACCTCTACACCAAGTTAAGTTTTACACCAGGTTAACTGCTGCAGAGCAGTCAACTACCTGTGACTTACACAGGGTTCCAAAAGACAGACACTAGGCAAACCTCAGTACTCTAAAACATGAACCTTATGAATTCCCACTCATTCCACACTTCAGGATTAACTGTAAAATATGTGTTCTGCTTCCACCCCACTGGTTTTTCAAAGTATTAACTTCTTAGAGGCAAATTCTGTCAGGTTTTACCATAGTTTTTAGCAGATCCTAAAATCCATTTACAACTCTGAGGGAAACTCTGAGGGAAACAAAGTTATTCCAATCCCCTGCTTGCACAGAAATGCACTTTGTCTTCCACAAGCAATAAAAGGAATAGAAATAACACTTTCTCTACATACATATGTCCTTACAACCCTCTGCAGAGGAAGTGAAACTCATCAGTCTGCAGCACAGCACCCTTCATTAGTTTTTAACAACTACTCTGCAAAATCAGTGGGTAGGTGATGCTGCTCTTGGACCACTTGGACTGCACTGAGGGATTGGAAGGGACCTCGAAAGATCATTGAGTCCAATCCCCCCCTTGATCCAGTAGCACAGGAATGTATCCAAGCAGGTTTTAAATGTCTCCAGAGAAGGAGACACTACCACCCCATCAGGCCGCCTCCATTACCCTCACTATGAAGAAGTTTCTTCTCATATTGGTGTGGAACCTCCTATGTTCCAGCTCATACCCATTGCCCCTCGTCCTATCACTAGATGTCCCTGAGCAGAGCCTGGCTCAGTCCTCCTGACACCCACCCTTCACATATTTATCAACATTAATGAGGTCACCCCTCAGTCTCCTCTTCTCCAAGCTCAAGAGATCCAGCTCCTTCAGCCTTTCCTCATCAGGGAGATGTTCCACTCCATCATCTTTGGGGCTCTGTGCTGGACTCTCTCCAGCAGCTCTGTGTCCTTTTTGAATTGAAGAGCCCAGAACTGGACACAGTATTTCAGATGCGGTCTCACCTCTCTCGATCTGCTAACCACCTCTGTTCTGATTCACCCCAAGATGCCATTGGTCTTCTTGGCTACAAGGGCCTATTGTTGGCTCATGGTCATCTGCTATCCACCAGAAACCCCAGGTCCCTTTCTCTTACACTGCTCCAGAACAAGCTACGTTTTTTTCAAGAAAGTATAAAGGTAGCAAAACCTTATTCTCCCTGAGAAGATCAAGATAACATTATTTTTCAGATGAGCATCGTTTTCCATTTCTCCCCAAACCTGCAATAAGGTTTTATTTCTCTCAGTTCCAGTTCTAGTGGTGCACACTCAGAAAACACAGCTGTTAGCTTGATATTTACAAGCCATTGCAGTTATTGCATTGCTTACTATATATTCATATATATGTTTTTAATATAGAAGCAACAAAGGGAACGAGAGCTAAAATACATTATGTGTGTCCCTTTATCCCTTCTTACACACCACACACTGGTTTCATATGCTTTATTCAATAAATTGTATCTCAGACAGGGTGTCATGTAAAGCAAATACAACAGCATAGAAGTCAAAATGAAGGATGAGAAGTTAACTCTGACTCTAATTAAGAGAAGGAATTTGAATCTCACTTTCAAACTATGTTCATGGCACATGCACACGCATGAAAAAACAAGCCTCAGCATTCTGTTCTTCAGACTAAACAGCCCCAGCTCCCTCAGTTGCTCCTCATAAGGTGTCCAGATAGTTCACCGGGCATTCTGACCATCTTCGGACGTGGTTTTGGGCACCCCAACATCTTTCTTCACTGAGGTGCCCAACACCTAACTCAGTGCTCAACGCATGGCCTCACCAGTGCTCAGTACAGAGGGGCAGCCACTAGAAAAGGAGCAGTCCTCCCCACAGAACAAAGTCACCCCGTAAAACACAAGGTGCTGCAAAACACAGTCCAGAGCAAACTTTCCCACGAATCATCAGAAGCCACAGAGCATTTCTCAATACCCTGTAGCAAATCGAGGGCTTGTAATGTAAGTACAAACCATTAAAAAGATAAATAGTAAGTCAGAAGCTACAGTTTATAACATGAGGAATGAAGGAGAAAGGCCATTTTGTTAATGACAACTGCCTCAAGGCTTTGGCTCTACAAATTGAAACATTTCAAAGCTCTCACCTGATTTTTCTGAGATACAGGGAAGTAATTCTGCACAGTTGGCTGCTGCTATCTTGCCGCTGTGCGTTTGCATGGGGACACAGAGAGAACAGCCTGTGCAGAATAGAAGTTTAGATGAAAACACTGATTTTTAATCTAGATGATTCAGGCTGATAATTGAGGTGCCCCGTAAACATAATGGATTTCTTTGCAGCTTCCATCAGAACATTGCCACACACAAGCACACCCTATATTTTGACAGCCAGTCAAGTTTCGCGGCGTGCCACATGCTCTGAAAAGTTTCAGCCTTAACAACAACCATCAGCAAAAGCACTGACCCCACCAAGAATAGATGGAGACAAGCATGCTGCAAATGACAACTGCTCTTGCTAGTAGGAAAGATGGGCTGTTTTAATCCTTTAACAATTCCTAAGGTAATACAACTGCAGGATTACACACATCAACCCTCATTTTTACCTGGGGGATGAAACAAGCATAAAATGGCTGGGTAGGTCTCCTGTCCAACAACTCAAAACAACCCAACCTGTTTCCTACAGCTTTGACCTTATCATTAGGCACAGAAGTTACTCTCGAAGAGAAAAAGGGCCAAGAAAATTACTTCCTCTGGCAAGATCAAAACTACACAGCCCCGGTCCGCAAGCCAGTTGCAACTTTCTCCTGACCTCTGCATTGAAAAAAGTCACTAGTTCAATGTTGACTTGATGATAATCATCTTCATGCAGTAACACCCAGCTACCTTTCCATTAAAGCTTCATGGGGAACACCAAGCTAACAAAGGCCACGCTTCATCTGCCTAAACAAGGACTGCCGACGTACAGTTACACTGCAGGAGCTGCAGCTCCTAGTGATAGAATCACAAAACATTTCATAGGCTCCTTCTCTGGAGACGTTTAAAACCCACCTGGATATGCTCCTGTGCAACTAGATCTAGGGGATCCTGCTGTGGCAGGGGGATTGGACTGGATGATGTTTCAAGGTCCAATCCCCCAGCCATGGCAGGATCACCTAGATCCAGTCGCACAGGAACATATCCAGGCAGGTTTTAAACGTCTCCAAAGGAGGAGACTACAAATTTTATTTCAACTGTTGTAAAAGCAACTTGTCCAAGGTCAAGTCTATCATGCTCCTCAGAGTACACACTTTGTTCGCAGCCTGGTATTATCCCACTGTAAGAAGGGAAACAGAGTAGATGTTTCAACCACCCTAAAAGAATCTTCTCAAGGTTGTAATTATATCACAGATCTCAGCTCATCATCTTCCAGCACAGAGCAATCTCATCGTCATTTTCTGAGAGCACTCGGAGTAAGAAAACATAACTTCACCTTGAATTAGATCTAAGAGCTTGCAAATCTCTTACTAAACAAAGCTCTTGTCTTAAAAGCACAATACTTGCACGGAACAGAATTCACGGCAGGTTGTGCTCCTTTAACTCAACCACAGAATCACAGAATCATTAGGGATTGGAAGGGACCTCGAAAGATCATCCAGTCCAATCCCCCTGACACAGCAGGATCACCCAGACCAAGTCACACAGGAACACATCCAGGCAGGTCTTAAACATCTCCAGTGAAGGAGACTCCACAACCACCCTGGGCAGCCCCTTCCACTGCTCCGTCACCCTCACTGTGAAGAAGTTCCTTCTCAGAAGGTTTACTGCTTCTTAAGTTTCTCTTTCATCAAGTAGAACACACAGAGGCAGAGCATGTGACACGCAGCTCTAACCCTGATGTGACAGGTACAGAAAACAGAGCATGCAACAAATGCAGCAGTCTGTCTTCAGGAGCTCAAGAGATGAGTCAATTGTCATCTCCCATGTACTGACAAGGGACCTTGGTGCATCCTCCCCACGTTGCCAGGCAACCCCTCCTGTACCCTTAACTGCATTTATTAGCCACTAAGCACCACCAGGCTCCCTTTCTTCACTTCCTAGCATTGGCCTCAGCTCTCACATATGTATGAAAGGGAGGGGGAAGTTAAGTGAGATGATGGGGACTTTCTGATCAGAAGTAACCCTGAGTTTTAAGCGCTAATAGATTTGAGCTGATTCGCTCAATTCCTGTAATTGCTTTGTAGGGAAAGACACAGGCTGATTACAAGGTACAGCTCCTTTAGTAAGAGGGCTCTGTTAAAAGTCGACATTAATAGAAATCTCCTAAAAACGCCTGTTATTAGACAGCGATGATCTCGTGCTGACAGTGCTGAAGTGCCCTTTGAATTTTAAAGCATAAAATAACAGATGACATCTTCTTTAACTCCCAAGAAGAATGGCACTGGACAGGAGGAAATGCAATTCTAAACCTTGTCAAGATAAATAAAAATCAATTGATCTCCAAAGCAGAATTGTGTTGTCTTTAATATATCCCATGGAAATAAAGCAATACTTCAACCGCTGGATGTACTGATCCTTCGGATCAACACTAATACCCATCGTCTCTGAGGATGTGGTTTCCCTGGCTGCTCATCCTCAAGCGACAGGTTAACTTCCACTTGCAGGCAGCAGCAGGTAAGTAGTGCAGCCATAAACAGAATCACAGAATCATTCATGATGGAAAAGACTCTTGGGATCATCGAGTCCAACCATCAACCTTACTACAAGGGTACAAGTTCACCCCTAAACCAGATCCCCCAATACTACATCTAAGTGTCTTTTAAACTCATGCAGGGGTGGTGAAGAGGTAGACCATGAACATAAAGACTCTTGCCCTCTCCAGCCCTAGGTCAGCTTCAGCCAGAGCAGCTCTCAACTAGCTTTTCACTTGGCAGCCCAAGCATCCACGCAGCACAGGGGAAGCAGCAGGGCCATGGCTAAGGCTAGAGACTATCAAATAACCCCATAATAAAAACTTGATATTTCAGTGCCTTGTCATCTTGCTAGTGTCCACAAGACTTAAGTTTAATAGAACTTCAAGTGAAGAAAAAAACCACAACATAGAAAAACTTACTGCAAATCTCTGAAAGGCACGGAAGACGACAGGTCCCACAGCCCTACTACAGGGAAACACAACACTCCCAGTGTGAGGCTGCGCGGAGGTCTCTCCGGTGCAAACAACAACAGAAACCGCATTGTCTCTACCTGGTATTATTTTTGAGCCCACCATGTGAACGTGTTTTGAGGTCTTAACAATCACTGTGGAAGGGGTTGATTAGAGATCATTACAGAAGGGACCATGAAGAAGACTGGAAAACATCCTTACACGACTAAAAAGAGCTAGAAGACCTCAAGTTGATATTTAAGAGGAGGTTCAGCTGCAATTAATGATAAGTCTAAGCACCTAAGCCAGGATCAGAAATGTGATAGCATAGGGTTGTGCAGGTGAGCAAGAGAAAAGTGTTCTTTTCAAAGCTGATTCAGACATGTTCAAGAAACAAACAGGGCAGATGTTTTCCAACAGTGAAATCTGTTGGGCAATCTTCCAAACAACACATCATTGCAGTTTTCAGGGTTTGAGGCTCTTACTTTGTTTGAAGTAGGGCTACTGAACACACTGAAGTGATTATACCAAGGGAGACCTACTGCCTCCAGATGGGACAATCCTGGTGGTCACTCCAGCTTTGAATGATTCTGTATATAAATGTATATAGTCTGTATAGAGCAACTGCCAGAGGAGAAAAAACCCACACCACAACACTTCTGGATGTGACATGAAGCACTGGTAGGAGAAGGACCAGTACCATCACCTAGGTGGACTGCTTTCCCACAAATCCTTTATTAGGTTCCTGGGTATTTGGTTCCACACTTCACGGATCAAGACATAGTAAATGGTCAGATGAGGGGTGGCTAGGTAAAGGACAATTTAGTGAAGATTAAGAATACTTAGATACACTCTCAAGTAATTAAATGTGCATAAAAGTGAAGAACAATTCTTTTCTGCAATTATTTCACAAACAAAATCAGCCCAGCACATCTTACCACAGTGCGTTCACCAACTCTAGAGGAGAAAGGCTAAAAATATGCAGTGTTGGAGGATACATCTTCCATATACATGAGAAATCCAAGTGTACACATACATAATGAAAGCTGCACGGTGCTGAAAATTAGTCTCTGGTTTGGCTCTTCATTTCCTACAGATATTTAATTACCCCTCCGTCATTTTGACTGCCTTGCTCTCTGTACCAGGAGTATGGTACCATGAAAGTAAAATTAAGAGGAATGAGAATGTGAACTCCCATTCTAACAATTTTGTTTGCAACTGAACTGGTGAAACACAGAAGCCAGAGTTGCAACCTGATTTTCAATTATTTATACTTTGCTGCCTTTGTAATTTCACGTTTTCCATTCAATTACAGTCATCTCTCCCTCATCTGCATATTCAGTTTTTAGACAAAACCAGACCCTTGCCAAGGCACCATGTAAGACACCAGCATTCCTGCCACAGACTGGCATTGTGGTTAATTACTGAAGCCTACCCCAAATTACTGACTCGTGTCGACACTTTATTTTGACTAAATATTGAGTTTTGCAAGTTTATCCCTTCAGATCCTTTCTTCATCCCGAGCGCATAACACCCTCATGTTTCTTTCACACAGAACAATTATGATGGGGAACAAGAACTGCCCTTCATACATTTTGTTTTCATTTACCTTAAAGCCAAGGTGGGGTCAGTTTTGTAGAGGCTTTTTCACGACAGCATGTTTTCAGCCTGGCCTCAAGTTTAATTCCCTGCAGAAGAAAAACACGTCACATTTTATAATGCCAGCGACTGGAACAGAAAACTAACCGTTTGCAATGATGTAGCTTGTAAAGAGAAAGAGAAGACTCGTTTTCCTGACACAGAGGCAGAGCAGAAGGTATTTTTAAAACATGCTGGTACTTAAGAAGTATTTTTCTCATTTATAGAAAAACTAAATGCCCAAAATGTCAAAACTAATGCAACAAGTTCTGGGTCACAGAATCATGAAACATTAGGGATTGGAAGGGATCTTGAAAGATAATCAAGTCCAATCACCCCACCATAGCAGGATCACCTACATCCAGTTGCACAGGAACATATCCAGGTGGGTTTTAAACATCTTCAGAGAAGGAGACTCCACAACCCCACTGGGCAGCCCCTTCCAGTGCTCTGGCACCCTCACTGGGAAGAAGTTCCTTCTCATATCGATGTGGAACCTCCTCTGTTCCAGCTCATACGCATTGCCCCTTGTCCTATCATTAGATGACACTAAGCAGAGCCTGGCTGCATCATCCTGACACCCACCTTTCATATATTTATAAACCAAGTCAAAGCAGCAGATTCATACACAGGGAAGCTGTTGTGGTGGTCAGGCACTACTACAAAACACTGCAGAGTGAACAATTGCCTTGTTCATCCATCTGTATTCTCATTGCAAAGAGCCCCCAAAACCTCACCTGATGCTCTGATCATTTCAAGTTTGCACACATTTCCCACCAGCAATCTCATTATCACCCACATAAATATCCCTCTTTCTTCTAAAGAAAAGCAAAAGGTGTCAGTATGTTCCTTCCCCAAACAAAGCAAAGTAGGTCAGTACATATTTAAACAGTCTCTCTGTCATGTGGACCAGTACGAATCAAAGCTTGGTATAAAGACTCCATGGGTAACTCTACTAGTAACCCTCCACTGCTTTACTACATAAATTAAACAAAGAGGAAAAGAAAGAAAAATAGGAACAAAGCCGTGCCATTGGCATTTCTGCAAACACAACCCTATTGGGGCAACAAAGTCATCTTAAAAAATGAAACCAAACTCTAAAACCACACGACGCTTCTTTTACAAGGAGGCCCTTCGACATCTATCATGCAGAACCCACCGAGCTCCTCCCATATCACACTTCATTTTGAAGGATCCCAGCCAGCACTAATCCAAATAAAACCAACTCAATACTGAAGTAGCAGCAGTGCAGTTTCCATCTCCCAGACACTAGGCTCTCATATAAATTTTACTGATCCAACACACCAGCTGCATCAGTCGTGTTTGAAACAGGCTTCCCCTTGACCCGATAAGAAGCTGCGTAAGAGTGGTTGGGAGAAAGACAGTCTGTTGGGTGGAGATGAACTGGGACACTATCTTTTCCCAGGTTTGCATTCAAAGGTCTGACCACAATTAATCTCTTAACTAAGTGGAAGAATATAAACTGAGACAAAAGGTTTAAAAACACACTTGAGTTTGTCATTTGGAGACAAATGATCTTACAAAAGAGTCAGCCCACAACTGATAGTACTTTCAATATTCATACTTCTCTTGCTGTTCTAATAGCCATATGTCTCTTCCTGTTGTAATTGCCTTCAAGGTCAACCTTTCAGAGTCACAGCTCATAGAAACAGGAGACCAAGAGCAAGATGGTCCCTTTACCATTGTAGATGTGTTTTTAAACCACAGCAGCCCATGTAAACACGGTAGTTATGGTCTAACTGAGTGAGATAAAAGGGAGAGCAAGGGCTGGACAAAGAGAATAATGAACAGCCCTTCCCTGGACCCAACCCAGACTTATTTGCTCCCAGGTCTTGGATAACAGCATCACATTAAAACAGTTTAGGTGTCTTATACTTTTACTGCTCAGAAGATGAACTATGAGATTAAATCCAACCTTCTATTAAGCTCTAGAGGTAGCCACATGCCACACAACCCATAAGACTTTAAGGTTTGGATATCAGCAGTAGATATTAAATATATGAGGGAAGCATTTAAAAAAGGCATTAACACTAATAGGGCTTCGGTATCTGTATCAAGGGAAAAATAGCTGCTAAGTTATGATACTACTCGCTCATGATCCAGAGGTACAGAAAGAAGCCAACTGTGCAATTCCAGAGAATTCTCAGAGAGTCTCCTAAATCTGCTCACTTAGTAGGTGAATTTGTTCTAAGAGTTTGTTCTACGAAAAAACAAACAGGGGGATTGGGGAAAACCAAGTCAAATCATAAACTCCAAGGTTTTGGGGTTTTACTAGATAGAGGAGCAAGTGCAGGGGCAAATGTAGCAGACACAGGATTGTTATTTGTTTTACTTGAAATCCCCTGAATTCTCTCCACAAAAATTCAACAGGTTACAGTTTGGTTGGGTCTTTTGCATTTCACAGACTTATAGAATGGCTCAGGTTGGAAGGGACCTTAGAGACCACAATCATCTAATCCAACCTCCCTGTCATGAACAGGGATGCCTCTTCACTAGATCAGGTGGCCCAAAGCCTCATCCAACCTGTCCTAGAACATCTCCAAGATGTGAAGATGTTCCCACAACCTCTCTGCATAACCTATTCCAGAGTCTTGCCGCCCTTGTGCTGAAGAATTTCTTCTTAAGTTCCAATCTAAAACTATTCTCCTTCAGTTTACAGCCATTTCTCCTCATCACTGGACACTTGTAAAAAGTCCTTCTCCAGCCTTCCTGTAGCTTCCTTTCCAATACTGAAAGGTCACTCTGAAGCCTTCTCTAAGCTGAGCAACCCCAGCTCCCTCAGCTTGCCCACATAACCAAGGTGCTCCAGCCCCTGGATCAATCTCACAGCCCTCCTCTGGACTTGTTCTAACAGATCTCTGTCCCTCTTAAGGTGAGGACACCAGAACTGGATGCAGTACTGAAGGTGGGATCTCACAAGGGCAGAAACACTAACAGCTCTATTCAGTGCAGAGGTTTTTCTGTCATGATGACCACTAACTGCAGGATTTCATAGCCCTACATCTTCTAGACACGCAGTTAAAAAGGGGGTGACACCGTTTGGCCACTGATAGAGTAACAAGAATCAGATTAAGGAACTGAACAAAAAAGGTCAGGTTTTACCACACAGACACTCATTTCTTTACTGACCACCTTCCTAAGCAGAAACTACTGTTTTTGTAACTACTATTCATTTTGCCTGTATTTAACTTCTAAACAGTTCATAAACACACAGATGATGACTGAAATAACAGAAGTCTGCAAACACTGGACCAGAGAAGAATTTCCTGTTCACAGATCCTGAAGATATTGTTCTCTCCTCAACAGAGTTTGTATTTGAGAAGGGTTTTTGCTGAGAGAGAATGTCGCAAATTAGAAGAGAAATCCTACCTGATTTAAAATTCACAGAATCACAGAATATTAGAGACTGGAATGAAAAATCAAAATATCATTTAGTCCAATCCCCCTGCCACAGCAGGATCACCTAGATCAAGTCACACAGGAACACATCCAGGTGGGTTTTGAGTCTCCTTCTCTGGAGAAGTTTCACAACCTCCCTGGGCAGCCTCTTCCAGTGCTCTGTCACCCTCACTGGGAAGAAGTTTTTCCTCATATTCATGTGGAACCACCTCTGTTACAGATCACACCCATTGCCCCATGTCCTATCATTGGGTGCCCCTGAGCAGAGCCTGGTTCCATCCTTCTGAAACCCACCCTTCCCACATTTATCAACATTCATGAGGTCACCCGTCAGTCTCCTTTTTTCCAAGGTAAAGAGACCCAACTCCCTCAGCCTTTCCTCATCAGGAGATGCTCCTCTCCATCATCTTTGTGCCCGTGTGCTGGATTCTCTCCAGCAGTTCTGCGTCCTTCTGGAATCGAGGGTCCCAGAACTGGACACAACACCCCAGACATTGTCTCAACAGGACAAAAGCTAAAATCAATTCTAATTATTCAGTTTCACATGAGGCTCAGAATTCAGTGGGCAGAGACGTCACGGCGAGGAAGGAGGACTACAGCCACTAACAGAGTAGATGTTGTCACTTACGAGCCACCATCACACTTTTGGAGATTATGAAAAGGAACTTTTCCCAGCGGTACCTTTCACGCCTGACAGATTACAGATCTGTTTACACCCTCCAAATTGGAGCGCTCAGATTTTACACAAGTTCAGGCCCTCCGAGACCAGCATTTATTATGCCGCTTGACAGGAGTCAAGAGAAGCATTCAACGAGACAATGCCAGAGACACTTGGAGGCAATGAAACGGGTGAAGCCTCCAACTCCTTAATGATCACTTCAGCTCGCCTGACTTGAACACTTTTTCCTTGACTGTGCAGCTGGCTCAGAAAGGTCATTAGACTATTATACCCGCCGTTATGTAGAGCGGCGCTAGACACACGCAAAATTTCTATAGCAACACTTTCTTAATTCACTCTTTAAGCAAAACACTAATTAGCTTTTTATTATCGCCAATTAAAAAAATCTGCACGCTAATTGACAACCTCTCTACTCAGAATTTAAGCTTATGCAAAAAGAAAATTGCAGGGAAATTTTCTGCGCTAATAGCTCGCTTCCCATTCTTCCTTCTTAACGGAAGAGTAAATTATTCTTGATAGGGGCTGAACAATTACTTTTCAACCTCAAACATTTAGACACCCAGAAGTAACCTACCCTGATATGCCTTGAAGAGATACCAGAGCCTGAAGATTACAGGTTCCAGAAAGGCAACAGAAACGTAATCAACTGCCTTATTTCTGCGTCGCAGGACACTGGGCACAGGCCGGTGGCACCCGGAGATCACACGAGCGGCGGCCAGCAAAATGTTTTTGTCTGCATGTTGAGCCAAGGAGAAAGGTGACTACAAGCAGCACTAAAAGTCCATTTCAATAGGGCAGCAGAGGTGTTTTCATTTGCTTCTTAATCCTTATTGATAGTTTTCTCAGATGTCTCCTACACAGCTGGTGATGACAGCTCCTTTGTACGCTGCTTCAAGTAGCAAATATCAAGCTGTATTAGTCAGAACACAGTCAGCAAGCACAGCAGAGAAAGAAACACACTGGGATGCAGAGAAGGCATCAGCAAGCTGAACTGTCCTCAGTAGAATGCTCTGCAGGAAGCTAAGCGACCAATATCATTGCCCCTAGAGTTCTTCCACGCAAGACGCGGGGATCCGCCTTACTGGAAACACACACAGAACAAAGGAGCAGACCACAGAACATTAGGATTTGGAAGGGACCTCCAAAGATCATCTAGTCCAATACCCCTGCCACAGCAGGATGGCTCCCTCTGATGAGCTTGTCCCCAGTCAAGAATCAGTGGTGCCTGAAGTATCAGTAGGTTTTATAGTTCTTGAGGACAATCTACAGAAAATACTGCTAACACTCATCTTTTTTACTCACGGTGTCTTCTGCCACAGTATTAACTAGAAACTTAAGGCACAAGTTTCATGGGGACACAGCAAGAGCAACCAAAAAGTTCCCAGAAAGAGGGCTTAGAGTGGTCTTTTGATGCTACCTGCCATTTGAGAGGAGAAAACAAGATACTCTCACATGTGGAAGAAACTGCTATGTGTAACCTTGTAGATAGAGAAGTTGGTACAGCATGAGCAGACCATGCACTGCACAGCCAACAGCATCTGTACTACACCCACAGGCTACACAGCAAAGAACACCACCACAGGTAAGGGACAAGAGTTAAGCAACACAGCCCAGAATTCTACTCTTGGCTCTTTCGAGCAGTGAACTCCCAGTTGTAGGTCCCAGAACCACCAGGAAATGCTCAAGCTCAGAGCCTTCCAAGAGAAAAGTGCCCAATACAGGATGCACAGCTCTACCACCGACAGAGAGGCTGTTTTAGCAACAGGTCACAGTGTTACACACTGAGCAAGCACTTATTTAAACTAATGTCAGCATTAGCAGTCTAAAGACTTGAAAAATCTCTCCTCTAGTAAGCTTTTGCTACCAGCACCTCTCCAAAACATGTGAGATCTCCCACAGTTGTTCGCAGTGCACCTCTCCCTTCTCTGTTTAGGACAAGACCTGTTGGTCACAGTAATGAAACCAGCAGAGCCAATAAAGACCTTAATTTATTTTTTGTAAGCTTTGGTGTTGGCATTTTAAGCCACTTAATACTTCTGTCTGGTAAACATCAGACACACACAGTGTAGCAGAGAAGGTTTATAGCAAAAGGCAGCTAGTATTGCCAATGTCAGCAGCTGAGGTCACCCACAGCTGCTGTTCAGGAACCCATATTCCCAGTATCCCAAGGGCCACAACTCTTGGGACATCTTCACTACGGATCTCTAACTTTCTCCTCTTTACCCAGTGCCTGCACTGAGCAGTCCCATCCACATGGTCTGGCAAGCAGTGTGTGAGGTGAAATCCCACGTGAGAGTAACACAACGGGAACCATCCAATCACTGCCAACAGAACACCTTCAGTGGCCTACAATAAGAACCTAAGTCAGCTGTGCAGCCATCCCAGTCTTTGTGAAAGGCTGAATGGGGCTCTGGCCAGCCTGGCCTAAGGTGGGGTGTCCCAGCATGGTGGGGGGGTTGGAACTGGGTGATCAGGTGGTCCCTTCCAACCCTGAGTGATTCTGATTCCACGACTTCTCCAGTGAAGTGATCCTGCTGTGGCAGGGGGATTGGACTGGATGATCTTTCGAGGTCCCTTCCAATCCCCAATGACTCTATGATTCCATAAAGGAGACAGTTCACAAATCAGCACAATCAGGTAAGTGCTTCTGCTCTATTTTCCCTGGTATTACAATAATAATTTTAAAGCCTCTGTTTTGAAAGACCAACTTGCACATTCAAGTTGCAGAGAAGAAACACAGAGCTCCATCCCACTTTCAGACTCTGGAAGCAACATTCTCTTCTTTGATTGACTATTTTTCACCACCTCGTAGGAGAAGTCACTTCAATTAAACTGTCTTTGTCTAAATATAGAAGCTGAAAATATTGTTATTTCTAAGAAGTGACGGAAAGGCCTTGTGGCAGAGCTGAATTACTCACCCACTGCTATGACCTACCATAAAAATAAAGCAGATTAAAGCAACAGTCTAGGCATCACTGCGATCGAGGCTTCTCAGAAGTTTTAAAGCCTTGTCTTTAACTCCATTTACTTTCCTGATTTTGAAACACATAAAACAGAAGCGTGATTGCAGTCTATTTCTATAACTACCATGCATTTCTCCCACTCTCTCAATGAAGACAAGTGCTTCAGAAAGACCTTCCATCCAAATATCATTGCAATTTCCACACAATCCTGTGCAGGCAATAATATGCACCTGCAGCATTGGGAAAGCAACAGAAGAATTTCAAGAAAACTGTAATTTTCCCACAACATTGTTAAAGCTCTGAATAGAGTTGGAACTCTCCATTCAAAAAGAACCTGAAACCAAAATGATGGTACAAAACGTACTTCATGGCCTAGTGAAGAAGGAAGAGGGTTATCCTCCCCCTCTATTCCACCCTGGTTGGACTGCGTGTGGAATAGTGTCCAGTTCTGGGTCCCTCAGTTCCAGAAGGACACAGAACTGTTGGAGAGAATGCAGCACAGAACAACAAAGATGACAAAAGGAGTGGAACATCTCCCTGATGAGGAAAGACTGAGGGAGATGTGTCACAGAACATTAGGGATTGGAAGGGACCTTATGAAATAATCCAGTTCAATCCCCCTGCCACAGCAAAATCTCCTACATCCAGTCACACAGGAACATGTCCACATGGGTTTTAAATATCTCCACAGAAGANAGGAGATTGCACTAGATGATCTTTCCCTTCCAATCCATAAAATTCTGTGATTCTGTGATGTATGAACTGCTACACCTCAATAGTCTGAAGTGACTACTCCTAAACCTTTATCACAAAGTTTGAAGTCACTGAAGTATTATCCAAATAAAGCTAACCAACATCGCTCTAATTGTTGGTCCTCTGCATAAAGACATATGGCAGGATCTCTGATTAGTGATCAGATCTAACAGTAAATTCTGAAAGTTTCTCCTGACTTTGTGCTGTCACGACTCACTAGAAGGCTGAAAGGTAGGGGTCGACTCAGTATGTCTTGTGAAACTTCATCCTTGGATTCATAACTGCCACCTTTGTAAGTTCTGAGATGTGAATCAAAGAATGTTACGAACACAGAGTCACAGGACATTAGGGATTGGAAGGGACCATGAAAGATCATCCAGTCCAATTCCCTGCCACAGCAGGCTCTCCTTGATCCCATCACACAGCAACATGTCCAGGCAGGTTTTAAATGTCTCCAGAGAAGGAGACTCCACAACCTCCCTGGCCAGCCTCCTCCAGTGCTCCATCACCCCACCAAGTTTGCAGACCACAGTGTTACTGAATATTTTTAATTTTCATAAGGTCTCCCAAAACTCATGGATTTTAATCAAGAAAAAAAAATATACAGATCTCCAGTCTTGCTACAGGAAACGACCAACTTTTATCTACAGGTGATGACACATATTTTCCTATTTTATAATTTTCAAGTGCAAAGTCCTAAAGATATGATAGATTAAGCCTAGAAAAGCAGCAAGCGTCTCCAAGGTCCCTCCACCTCACAGTCAGGAAAATTTAACCAATTAAAAAAGAACCAAATCTTGAGGAAGGTTCAATTAAATTTTTCCATGGAGAATTAACATTATTAAATCAATTCCACTTATCACCCCGTTCCTAGTTCTTCCACCCAGAACTTTGAGAAAGCATCTAGTCGCAGTGCTTCTTACATCACTTTATATTACAGGTAGAGCAGCATGTATTTGTATTAAACACACGAGAAAAATCAATACATGGAACTCAAATCTGGGCAGCACACGTGGTTCGATGGATGCACTGCTCAAGTTAGTGCCCGCCTGCTGCTGTGCACCCACAGGCAAGTTCAGTGCTACCACCAACCTTTGCAGCACCTGATGCATCCACTCTGCATCTCTGGTACTCAAGGAAAGACTGGAAGAAAGAGGTGCCAACACAAGACACTAAGTGGAGAGAAACAAGGAACCTACTTTGTTAGGCTTTGATAAGGACTCCAACAGTTTTCGGTTTCAAGTAACCATAACTATAGCTACTACTTAAAGGACAAAAGACAGCTGCTTGGAATTGAAAAGGAAGGCCAAAGAAACTGAAAACCCCTTAATAAGAAGCAACACAATCTTTTCTTGGGTGGAAGAAGCTGTTACCTGCCTCTCCTGCTCCTAATGGGACTCCTGGGGGGCTCTTTTTCACCAGTTTCAAAAGGTCAGTCGCTGTCTCCAGGTGCTTCTTGTCAAGGTTAAAGCCACTGTCTAGTCTTGGATACCAAGATAAAAGACGTATTTGCTGGTTTAGACCACCACAAACTGAGAACAAGGCCACTGCAGTGTTTCAAAGCAGCCGGCGCACAACACAAGCCAAGCAAAGAAGGGTAATGCTCTTAAGAAGAGCAAAGTAATTTGCTGTAATGATATCTTCAGCGTGATGCTTCCCTTCCAGCTTGGTCCAAAATGCACTGAAGTTTATAGACTTTCTGTTGTTTTAAACACATTTTGGCATGTAGCCCTTGTATGCCATCTGAAACGATACGGGGTATGAGTTTATCAGGTTTAGTGGGCACACACACCATGCTCTACCCGCTAGGCTTCTCTCCTTTAAGGATCACAGAACATTAGGGATTGGAAGGGACTTTGAAAGATCATCCAAGTCCAATCCCCCTGCCACAGCAGGATCACCTAGATCCAGTCGCACAGGAACAGAAGCCAGGTTCATACACTCAGCACATCCAGACACACAAAATAAAACCGACAAAAGGCAGATTCATCACCAACTGAATGAAGACAAAAGGCTCATCTTCAAAACACGCTGTATTATCTCCCTTGGCAAAAACAAGTAAATCAGATTATATATTATGTTCTTACTGGTATTCTTATCAAGATTCATTCTGGTTGGGAAAAGAAGGTATGTCTCTCTCTAAATATAGATTAAATCATAAAAAAAGCTAAAAGTCAATTTCTAGACTTTACAGCTATTTTCATCTAATAATTTGTTTTATTTTGCAACTAAGTTGTAAACTTCACCAAAACAGGGTTTATTATGCCATGACTATAGATAATCATCTGTCAGCATTATTATTCAATTGCTTATATCAGAAGAGTCCATAAATTGGCAATAAAAAGATAACTGCACTGGAAACACTCAATCCTGGAGGCCTGGGTTGGTTTTAAGGAAGCAGGAAAAGCCGGACCATTCCTCACGACTTTACCCCAATCCCTACACAGACAAATCATAAAAACTAAAGCAACTGGTAAAGGATGAGCAACCATTTTACCTGTGTTCACCAATCCCAAATCTTCACCCTTGATGCTGCATTTCAGCCCCCCGTGGGGACTCCCCAAGCTCAGCAACTTCAGCAGTAGCTACTGGAACTGTAAGGGCAAAGGCAACTAGCAAGTTTAGAATCTCCTCCTGCGTTACAGGAACCAGTGATTCAGCCTTAGCACTGACAGAGAGTTTGGAGACAGCTTTCGACACACTTTTATATACCAAAATGTTCTGTGGTGCAGAGATGCACAAAAGGAGCAAGCGATGAGCTTGTTCAGGCACGTTGCATCCTCTACAGTAGCTCAGAGCCATGTGCTAATGAAACCAGACTGTGCTCCAGCTTATCCTGAATTACATGAGGTAGCCTCAATTGGGCTACCTCATCTAGTCCTTCACAGGACTCTGCATTTAAGTGATCTCATCTTTTGGCAAAGGGGATGGTCAAGGAGAAGAGCTGCTTCTTTGCTCATGAAGCACCCCTACATCATCAGGGAAGATGCACCAGGACAAACCCACTGGGAGTCACCCTCCTCTCCTTGCTACTTAGGATGGGGAGCACTCCATGATTCAACAGTCCCTGATTCAACAGGAAATGATGCATGAATGCCACCTCATTCTGTCTGCAGTCCCATGGTTAGAACATGCCATGGATGTGGGACCTACATCTCAAATCGACCTGCCCCAACAGTCACAGAATCACAGAACTTAGAGACTGGAAAGGAGGTTGAAAGACCATCTAGTCCAATCTCCCTGCCAGAGCAGGACCATCTAGACCAAGACACACAGGCTCTGGACTGCTCAACAACATCCATTGGGAACTTCTAGTTTTCATCATCTCTGTTCAGCCCCAGCACTGGGATAGCCAACTGGTGAACTGCAAAGCTAGCAGCCCATCATCTGCCCAAGATTAGAAGGAAAGCAAGAGCTGACTCATTTCCAAGAGTTAAGTCACATTGAGTTTTGCTGATTTATTATTGGTCAGCATATTTATTAGGCTCGATATAAATAAAACATTAAACATCTTCCTCAAAATATCCAGAGTAGCCTGCAATTCTCCTGCTTCCTGAACAAATGTAGATGAGTTCTCTTCAATAGCTTTCTCTTTTTTTATTACTACTCAAGAACAAGCACAAGGAAAATCCATGACTAACTACTCCTTTACCAACTAATCCTTTACTAGGAAGAGAAAAAAACCTCAACCCAGGGATGATACAGCCAGCCCTACTCACATTATTGCTAAAAGTTGAATCCTGTGCTATTTTAGCTGTTGCATGATTTCGGTTGTGCAATTAATTTCTGATGTCAGATGCAAAACCAGATAAATAATAACCCGTTTGCACAACGAGTACTTACACACAATACTGACAGTAACACAATTACGCACGTTGCTATTAGCCTACGCTATCAATTAAATACTCTTGGAGGCGAAGGATAAAACACCCAATTTACAGCAGTAAATTCCTGTAGTCCAGGAGACAAATGTTGTACACAGTGTCAAACAGCAATAACTAATTCTGAAACCTCATTTGCTTGGTTTCTAATTAAACCTATCGTGCCACTGCAGTTAGCTGCTGCCAGGCTTAGCTGTGTTCCCAGCAAGTACCAATAAGGATCGTATCGACTGAAGAGCAGATATTGCTAAAAATCAATGATCCAATAGATGAGGAACAGAAGTGACATCGGAATTGCTAGGTCCTGCTTAGTTCATCATCCAACCCAAAATTCCCATCCTAAACCACTGCAAAAATCGTAGAACATTAGGAATTGGAAAGGACCTCTAAAGACCATCTAGTCCAATCCCTCTGCCAGAGAAGGATCATCTAGACCAAGTTGCACAGGAACATGTCCAGGTGGGTTTTAAGCATCTCCACAGAAGGAGACTCCACAAGCCCTCTGAGCAGCCCATTCCAGTGCTCTCTCACCCTCATCAGGAAGAAGTTCCTTCTCATATTGATGTGGAACCTCCTCTGTTCAGCTCACACTCATTGCCCTGTGTTCTATAATCAGACGACACCGAGCAGTGCCTGGCTCACCCATCCTGACACCTACCTTTCAAATATTTATCAACATTAATGAGGTCACTCCTCAGTCTCCTTTTCTCCAAGCTAAAGAGACATCTAATGATAGAATAAGGGGCAACGGTTGTCAGCTGGAACAGAGGAGGTTCCACATCAATACGAGAAGGAACTTCTTCAAAGTGAGGACAACAAAGCACTGGAACAGGCTATCAAGAGAGGTTGTGGAGTCTCCTTCTCTGGAGACATTTTAAACCTGCCTGGATAAGTTCCTGTGTGACTGGATGTAGGGGATTTTTTGTGGCAGGGGGGTTGAACTGGATTATCTTATAAAGTCCCTTCCAATCCCTAATGTTCTGTGATTCTGTGATCCAGCTCCCTCAGTCTTTCCTCATCAGGGAGATGTTCCACTCCTTTTGTCATCTTTGTTGTTCTGTGCTGGATTCTCTCCAGCAGTTCTGTGTCCTCCTGTGACTGAGCGGCCCAGAACTGGACACACTATTCCAGATGCTGTCTCACCAGAGCAGAGGGAGAGGCAAACCTCTCTCAGATGAGACTTCTAAAGAAGAATGAGGATGAAATGAGAGAACACACCACTGTGAGTGCAAAACCAACACTCTTTTTCATACTAGAAGGAAAAAGACATTCTGAGCAGTAGCATACGTCACCAAAGTACAGGTACCAGCACCACCCTGGGAGCCTCACACCACTTGGCTAGCAGAGCCAGGCAGAGCTGTGTTATTTACAGTAAGCACAGTTAATAACTTAGTCATTGTATTTAGCATCAAGCTCAGAATGAACTGCTGCCAGAGTAATAAATTAATAAACGTGGCTATGAGAATGGATAGCTTTGAAATTTGTTTCAAGGTTCATATATTGTAAACCCTGCCAGCAGACATGCAGAACTCAACAATTTTGAGAGTATTCTGCATACCACTGAATTAATTATCTGAAAAAAATCACAGAAACACAGAACATTAGGGATTAGAAGGGACCTTCAAAGATCATCCAGTCCAATCCCACTGCCATAGCAGGATCCCCTAGATCAAGTCACACAGGAGCTAAACCACCCACTTTGAAGAAAAACCATCTCCAGTTTTGGCAACTGGCTGTTTACCTCCAACACAGAAATAACTTCATTCATTGTGGAAAAAGATACCCCAAGTCTTGCCAGCTTTTGAAGGGAAAACAAATACACAAAAAATAAAATATTGTTCATTTTTGATAGGAGAAGGGGCAATGGGTGTAAGCTGGAACAGAGGAGGTTCCACATCAGTATGAGAAGTAAGTTCTTCATGGTGAGGGTGACAGAGCACTGGAACAGGCTGCCCAAGCAGGTTGTGGAGACTCTTTCTCTGGAGACATTTGGAGCCTACCTGGATATGTGTCTTGGTCTAGGAGATCCTGTTGCGGCAGGGGGATTGGACTAGATGATCTTTTCAGGTTCCTTCTAATCCCTAATGTTCTGTGATTTAAATTAAGTCTTCAGACCTTAAAAAACTTTCAGTCAGGACACCTATACAACTCCCCTATGATTCTCCTGGCCACAGTTAAATCGTCCTTACTATTAATTCATATATTAACTTACTACAGAAGGGAGCATTTGTTAAGAGTTTCTCCTCCACCTTCTTATTCTTCTAGACAGAGAAGGTGGTGCACTGTAGACATGAAAGCTCACAGTCATACCAAAACACAATAAAAACGACAAAGCAATGCAGGTGCTGAGTAACAGACACTAAAAGAACTGGCACCGAGACAGAACGGAAAAGAATGGAGACAAGCAGGAGTTGTTTTCACATAGCTTACACGGCTAGCAGTCAGACTGGATTTACTGTCTGTACGTTGGATTGCCCAACTTATCACTGCTGGCATCTGCCTCCACACACAAAACTGACAGATTTCTATTCTGCGGGTGAAAACTCGGAATTCCTCAGTCCAAGAGCAGATGTTTCTACAGGTTTCTCTGATAGGATTTCATTACTTCACTAATAGCAAACACAAAATCTTCCCCCAGCATGCCTGCTTCCATGGAAATTGAGTTCACAGTGCAGCAAAAGCAGACTGGGACCAGAAGGATAGAGGAGAAGCAGTGGAGCAAATATGGAGAGACCAAATGACAGTAGAAGAAGAAGAGTGAGACTCAGTATTGTCTAGTGAAAAAGATGAGATGGCAAATCTGAACCAATATGAAAGCAACTGAAGACAAGCTTGAAGACAACACATTGAACCAGAAGAAAAAGGAATACCACCTTATCACAGAATGTTAAGGCTTGAAAGGGACCTCCAAAGATCACCGACTCCAATCTCACCACTACAACAGGACCCAAACTAGGGCAGATCACTCAAAAATGTATTGAGATAGGTCTTGAGGGTCTCCAGAGAATGAGACTCAAAAAACTCTCTGGGGAGCCTGTTCTAGGGGCCAGTCACACTTAGACCAAAGAACTTCCTCCTTATGTTGAGGTGGAACATCCTGGCCTCAAACTTGAATCCATTGCCCCTTGTTCTATCACAGAGCACAAGTGAAAAGAGATTGTCCCTGCATTCTTGACTCCCAGCCCTCATGTGTTTATCTTATATTTAACATACACACATACTAGAGTCAGGTGAATCAGCATCAAGGATGGATGAAGTGATTCTGACTTGAGTGGCTGATAATGGAAATTTCTAATGAACATAATTCTTCTAATTTAAAATGACATTAAGAATTGGATGGCAAGAGTGTGGGTGAGAGCACCGAGAAGACAGACAAATGAGGAGGTCAGTAGGAAACTAAAACTCAAATGTCAAAACACACTGCAAGAGAGACAATGACTGCAATGTGCAGCAACCACTCCCAGAAAGAGAAAGTCTACAACTGAAAAGAATAGTTACAGGAAAAACAGGTTCAAGAATCTAGGAAGTGATAGGATGCACTAAACCAGCATCACTAACACACAGTTCTGTATGGACGTGCAGAAGGCAGCATCATCTTCCAACTCTAGACTCATACGTGGCACTGTCACACCAAGTTATCACTGTAAACAGGACAATTTATTGTCTGCCTGCTAAAGTTAGAAACTGCTGATGCTGTAAAATAGTCCTCAATCTCACCATAAAATATTCATATGAAGCTTCTAACACAGGTTTCTGCTCAGGGTCCTTATTAAGATCTCATGAGAAGCTGAGTCAACATGTCACATGCTCAACCTTTTAAACTCGCTGTTCCTTTTGGGTTACATAAAAACAAAAGGAAAATGGAAAATGTGGTTTTACTTTTCAGTTGTCTTTAATGAAAACTGCAATTAAAGACTAAGCAGAGAGGTAGCACAGATGCATCAGATAGTTCTTTGAAATCTGCTGTTCATCTCAACTGAACTAAGGTCCCACAAAGGGAAGGTATTATTCCAGCATGCTCCTATCCCAGCCATCTCCTACTCTCCTGCACATCATCCAACTTGTGTACCAAAGGAGATCACTCTACAGCAGCTAAATAATTGATTGTTTTGACATTAGAAGTTCACACACAGCAGCACACATCAAGTCACTCCTGTGACCATGGGAATGTGAACTTTGAGGCATCAGACTGCCAAAACTTCCACAGAAAGTCAGTGGCAGTTGGGCAGGAAGTAAATCCACGAGCAATCAGCACATTCAAGTCAGCTCTACCACATCATGGTCTTCAAGAAACATTCTCTGAAATTCTTCTTCAGGACCTTATTTCTCTTAAAGGGATGTATATACAGGGACTTCCATGACTGGGATCGTTTGAGCATAAGCTCATGTTTCTAAAGACATTTGGCTATCCTCTTCTTCAGGCAAAACAGGAGGAAAGAGTGTAGGGAAATTACTCAGCAGGCAACGAAGCTGGTCAGAAAGCTCAGTTGCAATATGGGAAACATTTAGAGGGTTGCAGGTATCTCAGCTATTAAATGACACTTCCTGGATGTTAGATTAATCATGAAGATTAAAATAGTCTTGCTAGGGTTTTTTTCACCCCAAGAGGAGGCAACTGAGATTTATTTCGGTTTATGCTTTCTGAATTTATATGAATAAATGCTTGAGACAGCACTACTGCGACGCTGAGCAAAGGCAGACACCTTGGCAGCTCAGGCCACCTAGGAATACTCACACCAAAATCTGGGTTGTTTTGCCTCTCATGTTCCCCTTAATTACTGAGCGAGTCTACAGCGACTAAACTTCCAACACTCAGTCTTGATTCACAGAACTACAGAACTTCAGGAATTGGAAGGGACCTCAAAAGCTCATCCAGTCCAACCCCCCTGCCACAGCAGGATCACCTAGACCAAGTCGCACAGGAATGCATTCAGGCAAGTTTTAAATGTTTCCAGAGAAGGAGAATCCACAATCCCCCTGTGTAGCCTGTTCCAGTAGTCTGTCACCCTCACTGGGAAGAGGTTCCTCCTGATATTTATGTGGTGGAACCTCCTATGTTCCAGCTTACACACATTGCCCCTTGATTCATCAGCATCCCAGTTGCCATATCAACCCCAAAACATGCTGTTACTGAAATCTGATAAAGATCTTTCAGAATGAGAACTCCTCTTCCTTTACCAGCTGATATTTAGAGGCTGTAAGAGTGTCTTGCCCTAAATGACATCATTGGTGGTCAAAAACCACCTTCTTCCACAGCAAGCTGGATGCTGCCAGAAAAGTCACAGCTCAAGGACCGAATATCACTCACTGCATCAAAAAGGACTTCAGAACAGACAATCACAGTTACCACATGAAGAGCTCAGCCACTGTATCACAGTGTAAACCCTGCTAAAATACATGGCGTGATGAGAAAACAACAGATTAAGAAAATAAAGGGAAGTTTTGATAAAGCTTTAAGTAAGATTTATCAGAATTTAGAACGGGAGGAGGATTCAATAAAGTGGCTTACCACAAGAGAGCATACTTGCATATATAAACTGCTCGGCAGTAAGGTAATTCCAGCAGAGCCATTTCATTTCATTTTATTTTATTTTTTAATTAAATGATGCAGCTGACCTGCGTATCATCACTGAGCCCAAGGACTTTATCAAAGTGAAAAGCACAATTAGCATCAGTCCTCTCTGGATACATAGGCTAACACATCCCTCATCAGCTTGGCAAAAGCCCAAGGGTGCCTCTGTTCTCCAGAACTGCAAAACTAATAAACAATTTCATTTCATTTGAAACAGAGTACACGGAAATCCCGTTTACCTCAGAGTAACAGGAGATTGCATGCTTTTCTCCAGGGCACGTGTGGGAAAAGGGAGTTTAGAAAAAGCTAGTGTATGGAAAAGTACACTGAGAAAACTCGCATTTGCAAATGGAGGAGAGATGGTGCCATGTTCATCACATTTGGAGAAAACACGTTTGAAAACCTCTTATGAAATGCCTTGGAAACATGTTTCATAAATGTCCTCTAAACTCACTCCACCATACCATGATCTCTATCACCAAGACCATTTCGCGCCGTAATATCCCCACTCAGACCTTCGTTGTTCATTAATATGAGGTCCAGCAGTGCATCCCTTCTCATTGGTTCCTCCACAATCTGTATCAAGAAGTTATCATCGACGGACTACAAAACCCTTTTGCAATGAATATGCCTAGCTGTGTAAGCTTTCCAACAAATATCAGGGTGATTAAAATCACCCACAAGTACCAATGAATATGATCTACAGGCCACCTTCAATTGACTATTGAAGGCCTTTTCTATATAGGATCAACATCTAGGATCAACAATTTCCTCCTGATTTTGTAGTCTATAATAGATGCCCACATCATCACCTCCCTTCTGATTTTGTGGTCTGTAATAGCTGCCCACAACAATATCATCCCCTTTCACATGTCCCTTAATTCTCACCCACAAACTCTCAACCTGTTCTCCAACCCCTCCCACCCCAACCCAGAAAACACTCAATCGACTTCAGTCGCTCTTGCACACAAAGAGCAACACCATCTCCTCTCCTCTTTTACCTCTCTCTTCTGAACAATACATAGCCATCCATAATGACTTTCTAGTCATGGGAGCTGCCCCACCATGTTCAATAATTGAAATTAAGTTCTATAAGTTACAATAAAAAGAAGCTTCTTCTGATGACCAGTTGTTTACATCACCACCAAATGGGCTGTGCAGCTTGGAAAAAAAAATAAATCTATCAATTGGGATGGAACTTCAGCATTTTGCAGAGGAGTTCTTCATCGCTGAAAAGAAAATGCCTTTCAAATTAGTGCTATTTCCATCGGTGTGCTTCAGTAGCCGTGCTACTACTGAGTTAAAACATCTGCTCCGTGTTAGCTCAAACAAATACATTTTTGATGCTTCCTTATTGTTACGTAAATCAAAATTCATGCATTGTTTTGCCTTCAGGAGGAGAAGAGGAGAAAAAGAAAGCAAAAAAGCCCATCACGAAACAGGGACTATCGAACAGTATGGCAGGAAAGCACCCAAATGCCACAGGAGTAGGCAACAATAAACAGAATAGGTGTACCCTTAAATTTGTAACCCAACTGACTTACAGTCAGAGAGGTGGTAACAATAATGTTTTTTTTTTCTACAGGTTGGAATGGCCCTTAAAACTGTACAACAAACTACTAACGTTTTTTCTGTCATGAACAATGTGAAAGCCTTAAACATAATTTTCTGTAGACACTGTTAGGTTCTGATAATTTGAGTTAGTGCTGGCAAGTCAGAGTTAGAACAAGCAGCTGAGATACAAGAGCCAGGATTAACTGGAAAAAAGTCTACAGAGAAATGCAGGATTCTGAAAAGTGAATGGACATGAGATATGTCTTCCTAGTCTTCATTAAAAGCCAAAAACCCCACTCAGGACATAGAGCACCTATCCCAGAACACACTGTGGTCTGTTCAGTTAGGAGAAAAGGAAACTGAGAAGTGACCTCATTAATGCTTATAGATATGTGAAGGGTGAGTATCAGGAGCCAGGTTCTGCTCAGTTGCACCTAATGATAGGACAAGGGACAACAGGTGTGAGCTGGAAGAGAGGAGGTTCCACATCAATACGAGAAGGCAATTCTTCACAGTGCAAGTGACGGAGCCCTGGAAGGGGCTGACCAGGGCGATTGTGGAGTGTCCCTCTCTGAAGACATTTAAAACCCTCCTGGACATGTTCCTGTGTGACCTGATCTAGGTGATCCTGCTGTGGCAGGGAGAATGGACTAGATGATCTTTTGAGGTCCCTCACAATCTCTAATGCTTTGTGATTCTGTGACACAAGCACAAGACAAAGAGAAGCATCCCGACCACAAATCCTTGCTTTAACACAGCCAAGCTGGAACAGTCAGTCACAGTAGTTCTGAAGAGTGAACCTCATTTCAGGTCGCTCCTGTAACACCGATGTAGATGTTTCCTCAAAGTTTCAGGATCCCATTAAAAGACCCAACCAGCACAAACCCCAGAAACTGAACAGTTCTGACCAGCTTTAACTCAGGTACCCACAACCCCAACAGTTGCACGCCAATGTGCTGTTTATTTGAGCAAGTTAAGTATTTAATAGATACCTTTGCTTTTTAATTACCATAAATGTCAAGAGCTTCCTGTAGAATAAGAAGAGCTCCCCAAATGTTGGAATGATTTTTAAAGCTTTCTCTGAAGTGGTTAAACTTCAGGATTTGATAATGAAAGCAACCCTACAACATTTCAAAGTCTAACAACCTTCGTGCCTACACATTTTCATCCTAAAACGTATCCGAGAACTTTCCCTGAATACTAGCGCCTCTTCTTGCACTTGACATTTATTAGTCATGATTTTAAAGTGAGAAGTATTTAATTACAAATAAAGGATCCCTGCCTTTGATAACTCTCAAGGAACCGCCAAGCATGAAATAAAATGTGATGCTGGAGCTTCCCCTCTGACTCCGCCGCACATATTTCTTTCTTTTGATAATCCTAACAAAATAGGCTGATTATCAAAGTCTAATTTAAGACTTAATGAAGCAGTAAAGGTTGGGGTGATGAAAAAGAAGCTGGAACAATAACAGTAAAAACACAGTCATAGACTATGACGATCCAAGAAAAATTTTCTGGCCAATTAGATTTGATTGTATTTAATAATGACAAACTGCAGAGGTAATTAGAAATCACAGACAGTACTAGGAAGAGACTAACTGCTGATGCTGATGAACTGCAGTTCTTGCTTCCTTAAGACTTCTACAGCCTTCTACTACTTGTGTTTTCAACAGGAATTCAATTTAATCACCAGAGCTGGACTTTCGCCTCCCATTTAATTGTAGTCAAAATGTTTCCTGAATTTTATCCTTCCTGCTGGCTTTACTATTGCAAAACACCAATATTAAAAGGATATTACAGAAATCTTGGTCACGCGTGGTCCAACACTGACACAGCAAGATAATCACAAAGGTCAAGGACTGAAGCCAGATCCATTCTTTTGTAACCACAGAACATCAGGGATTGGAAAGGGACCTCGAAACATCATGTAGTCCAATTCTCCTGCCACATAAGGATCATCTAGATCAAGCTGCATAGGAACATGGCCAGGTGGGTTTTGAATGTCTCCAGAGGAGACCCCACAAGCCTCCTGAGCAGCCCCTTCCAGGGCTCTGTTATCCCCACCGGGAAGAAGTTCCTCCCATATTTATGTGGAGCCTCCTGTGTTCCAGCTGACACCCATTGCTCCTTGTCCTATTATTAGATGCCACTGAGCAGAGCCTGGCTCCATCGTCTTGACACCCACCCTTTCCATATTTATCAACATTAATGGGGTCACCCCTCAGTCTCCTTTTTTCCAAGCTAATAGTTATGTTTAATGTCTGTGTATCTACATATAAAAACAAATCATTTTCAAATTTATTGAATTGTTAAGGTCCAGAGATATTCCCTCCCCAAACTGAACCCCAAACCATGATTTTCACACATTGCTTGTTCAGGTCCAAAGAGCAGCAAAGCACAACTGCTCTACCAGAGCTGAAAGCTGAAGAGCTGTAAGCCTAGCTGTTTTCACATTTTGAAATACACCAAAAAAGAGGAAAAAAAGACTTTGAATCCACACAACCACTTGCATCACACCCACAAAAAAGCCCTCTCCGCCAGCGTTCAGTACTGACGGTTATTTATAGCAGTTCAGCTAGACACTACGGCAGGGAAGCATTCTTGATGTGAAATTAAATAGTCTGTCTGAACGTTTCCCAAGCATCTTTGTATTCATCAAGGGTGTGTAACACCGGAGCAGTAAACACACCAGAAAACGTGGAGCCAGAACAATACTTACTACAAACGCTCACAGCAGCCCATTTCCTTAGTGCCTCAAAATAATAAATAAATTCAAATCCACTATTGTGGTTTAAATCATTAACCCCCATCTTAATGGGTCTGGGAAAATAAGGACAAAGGAGAGTTTTCAGAACGTTCAAACACCAGTTTGCCACTTAATGGACTCCTGTGTTTTAACTCTCTCCTGCAGGTAATGCAAGACTCGCCCACTCTGGTTTTCAGACAATTAATTAGCAGGGAAAAGGAATTCACAGGAGATCCTTCAGCAACAGTTCTACGGGCATATTGCTTAACACAAACAGCGGGCGTCTACCTCCACCGGTGTTTCTGATTAAGAGTCAAACATCATTGATATTTTGCCGAGCACTGAGCAAGTCCTACGTCAAGTTATCCAACAGAAGCCTGGTTTCAGTCATGATTCCCATGGTCAAGGTGCAATAACAAGTGCCCTACGCAAGACAGATCTTGTTTTACTGACAGCCACATGACACGTGTTCCAAGCTTAGATCATTCTCTTGCTTCACTCGCTTTCAATTTTAGATTCAGAGAAACTGTTGTATGAGGCAAGACAGGTATTGTCCCATAGCTATTGCTCATTTCAAGTTAAAATTTCTTAAAATTAGAAGAAAAAACCTAACTTCTTTCCCCTCAAATTGTTTTTTCACACAGGTACAATCACCAGGCGTGAAGTCACCCAGTCTAGTTCACTCATCGTGCAGCAAAGAACAGAACAAGAAACATTGCAGGACTATGGCCTGACTGCTCTTCTAGAGCAGCTTTGTGCAGGGTAGGATCCCTCAAACCCTGACGCAGACGCAGCAACTACACTCCAAGTTCAACGCAGTCCCTTCCACTCTGCTCCCACCTTTAAGCAAACTTTTGTTTAACTGAGGGCTAGATTCATCTTTTATCCCTCTCTTCCAGACACTGCTTGGAGTTCAGAGGATTTGCCATAAGGTAACAAAGAAGTGCTACCTTTAGAGTTTGTTCAGAGGGAGCTCTCCAAGTTGCTCTTCTTTCCACCTTAGTCATGTTCCAAACTCTACATTAATCCATAAAAGCACTACATCAACCCTCAGCATTGTGGGTGAGGTTGGAATCAACTAAAATGGGAAATTACTTCATTCTCATGGACCAATGTCAATTTTCAGATTAAAATCTTACAAGGACACAAGAAGAAGAATGTATTCAGTCTACAGATGTCTAACTCCTGCAGTCAACTGCAGTTCAACGCCACAGCAGAAGCATCTTCCCGTGTCACTCCTAAGATGCTAAATATTGTCAGCAGTAAGAGGTAGTTGTTCCTAACTCTATGCAGGTACCAGATGCTGGCTGCAAGACCTCAGTGCACCCTTCACACCATGGGGCTGGTTGCTGCTAACACTGAACTCCTCTCTGTTCACAAGCACTACTCTAAGAATCCACTGACACAGAGTTTCTCTGCACACGGCAGTATGTCGTCTTCTCCTCAGTCTTCCACATGAAGCTAACAGGGTTTGGATTACGGGTTCTGAGAATCTTGTTTGCCAAAACATATATTGTCAGGTTTTTCTGGACAGAGAGGACAGTAAGCACGATTTTATTAAGTTCCCTTAAATGCAACCAGTAAATTTGACCTTTTTGCTGTTTCATTCTAACCATATCTGTTCCACTTAACCGAGTTATAAAGCTACACAGTAAAAGAACAACGCTCAATTCACCAGGCACTGTGGTGATTTAACCCAACTTAGTAAACAAAAAACATGAGAGTCGTAGAAGATGATCTTCAACTCTTGTCAGCCCAAAATATCCACAATCACATCTCAGATCAATTGCAGAAGAAGAGCAGAAAAATACCTTTTTCACCTTTGAATAGTGAGTTATCTTTAAACTTAAAAATTATTAATATGATGAGAACATGAAAATTATGAGATAACTGTGAAAATCATAAGAATCGAAGCCAAGATCTCACACTCCAAGAATTATAAAAGCCATGTGTCTCATGATATTTCATACTAATGGAATGAAAATAACAGCTCAATACAGCTAGCAAGGAGATGCAAGAACATGCATGTGGATAGGAGCAATGTGAGTGGTGCTTCTCTTCACTGGGAACTGAGAAATTACCCTGATGGAGTTTGTAGAGAAGCATTTTGGGTCCTTTGTGTTTATGGCAGTTGCTCTGAGAGTCTGTCTGGGACAAGAAAACAGAATCACAGAATCATTGAGGCTGGAAAAGACCTCTAAGATCATCCAGCCCAGCCCACATAACATCACTACAGCAGCCATATCAAGCCACTAAGGTCCACAACCAGGATAGGGACTCCACCACTGCCCTGGGCAGTCCATTCCAGGGTCTGATCACTGTTTCCATGAGGAAGGGCTTCCTAACAGCCAACGTAATTCTCACCTAGTGAAGCTTCAGGCCCTGCCCTCTTGTCCTGGCACTAGTTGCCTAGAAGAGCCAGACCCCCACCTGTCTATAATCTCTGTTAAGGCAGTCATAGAGAGCGATAAGGTCCACCCTGAGCCTCCTCTTCTAGTCACAGAGAGGGAGAAGGTCCACTCAGAGTCTCCTCTTCTCCAGGCTCAACAGCCACAGCTCCCTCAGCCTTTCCTCACCAGACTTTTCCTCCCCTCATTGCTCCTCTGCACCCACACCAGCTCCTCAATCTCTTTCTTGAAGTGAGGGGTCCAAAGCAGCCCCTAGTACCAAAGATGACTAAAACATTAGACAACAGCCACAAACCAATTTAGCCTTGACATTAAAGAGAGATGACACTCAACCAGCAGTAAGATGTGACATCCTAAAAGTCGTGTCAACCACCTTTGACCAGATCAGCTTTATTCCACAGACTGGGTTATTTAATCACTGTCCCGTTCTTGTCTGATGGTCAAATATTAGTTCTTCCTCCCCGCAGTGCCGCTACTGTGCAAGATTTGAAAACAGGTATTATGACTTGGAGCCATTCTACGTCTTTAATTACTAAAAAATATAAATAATCTTTTGAAAATAACGTTACAAGAGCAGTTGGTTAAATATTTAATAATTATTTAAATGCAAGACTATCTTCCACAGGAAACCCTGTAATTAGTCAAGTAAAAAAGAGGTTTGAAACGCAAGCGCCGGGAAGGCGCGTTCTGTGCACTCCATTTCATTTTATGGTCTCCAAGAACTATTACAATTTTTAATAAACTTGTATCTGGGATTTGAAGTCAAACACTTATGCTCAAAAGGCAGAGATTTATTAACTAGAAGACACCCAAACTGGTAATAAAACTTATTCCCCAGTGGAATATTGCAAACGGGCTGTAAAAATTACGTTTGATTAATCCAGCTGCCATTAAAGGAAAACAGCTGGACGATTTGCATCGCAATGCTCCATTTTTGGGGAGCTGACAAATATTGTTCATTATTCATCAGATATTGCTGATTGGCAAACATTTTTCACAGTCCAGTAGTGATGTCTCTTGGGCATGGCTGCTTCTCTTTATGATTGCAAGCGGAGTTCTCCTGGTATCGGGGGGTTTACAAATGCTAAGAAGCCTTTCTTTCCTCTAAGATGTTCCACATTTCAAACAGAATGATAAATTTCTGCTGAAGCCAACAAAACTAAGCAGCACATATAGACAGACAAGTATCTGGCTAATAAGTTTTTTCAAGTGTTACTGACAGTTACTTATTTTTCTACAATTAATAAGCCGGTATTCACAGCCTCCATCTCTTTAGGGGGAGAACACATCCAAATGCTTGGCAGATAGAAAATGAGAAGCTAAACAAAAAATAACCAAAATTTAGCTTAAAATTGTACAGAAATACCTGTTAATGTTTACAGTTAATGACAATAACTAATGAAATGATCTTTTTCTGCAAGTGAAAATACCAGAAAGAAGAAATTACTGTTTTCTCTGCACCAGGACTGCTTGAGAGAGTCCAGCACAGAGCCACAAAGATGATGAAGGGATTGGAACATCTCCACGATGAGGAAAGGAGCTGGATCTCTTGAGCTGGGAGAAAGGGAAACTAGAGGGGTGACTCCATTAATGTTTATAAATACGTGAAGGGTGGGTGTCAGGAGGATGGAGCCAGGCTCTTCTCAATGTCATCTAGTGATAGGACAAAGGGCAATGAGTGTGAGCTGGAACAGAGGAGGTTCCACATCAATAAGAGAAGGAACTTCTTCAGAGTGAGGGTGACAGAGCCTTGGAAGGGGCTGCCCAGGGGCACTGTGGAGTCTCCTTCTCTGGAGACATTTAAAACCCACCTGTCCATGTTCTTGTGTGTATGGATCTAAGGGATCCTGGTGTGGTGGGGGGATTGGACTGGATGATCTTTCAAGGTCCCTTCCAATCCCTAATGTTCTGTGATTCTGTGTAATTTATTAAGTAGGTAAATAACAGGCATCACCCTGCTTCACGCTTTGCCATGCTCTGGTTCTAGAGCTGCAGTACACACACAGGCTGCTCTGCAACAATTAAGACGGTTAAAAAAGCATTAAAGTAAAACAAAACTTGTATGAGTCCTGAAAACAGATACCAAGCCACAGTAGGTCAAACTAGTGTATTAAAATCTAATCATTAATTAATTAAAATCTAATACTAGCATTGTGCTGCCTACATCAGAAGATCTTAAGTAACTCAACTTCATTATGACCCTGACAGCTCCACGTCCAACCAAATAGCTTTACAGGACTCTCCTTAAAATTCATTTTAATTCAAATGTTATCTGCAGCCCACAAGATGTTTTAATTACTATTTACTCAGTTGCTGGCCAGTTTTCTAAACATACAGTAAAAAATCGCAGCCAGCTCTACCTGAGATAACTGAACCCTTCTGCAGTGTTGATGGTGCTGACTGCAAAATAACCCTGAGCTGGTTAAGGACTTGCAAATCCAGCAGCTGTGAGAGCTCCCACAGCACCAACAAACACACACCTTTGTTTTCACATAACAGAGTAAAGTACTCGGTCACATCTGACCACTCAAACAGTATCTGGCAATTACGCTGGACAAAAATGTTTGGACTCGAAGATCCCAGGGGTCTCTTCCAACCAGAGGGATTCTGTGTGACAGAGTAAACGCTGCTGGAAGTTTGCTACAAACACACCTCCCAGCAAATAAGGGCACAGAGGCCGGTTTATCACTGCACTTAGTTTAGGTAGTTAATTACACACACACAAGTCGTTAGCAGTGAAAATGCTGACGCATTACAACCACTCTGCAACGTTAAAAGCAGCTGCACAGACAGCAGCAGGTCAGGCTGCAGGTTACACAGCTGCTCCAACACAAGTTCTATTGACTTCACCAGACTACGAGAGCTGGAGCAATAGCATTGAGGGTTTCATGGGATTTCATTAAACCAAACAGATGCAGGATGCAGTTTGGTGACCAGTCAGTATCAAGGCTGGGTGCAAAGAACTAACAGGCTGGGAAATCCATTTCACAGAATCACAGAACGTTAGGGATTGGAAGGGATCTTGAAAGATCATACAGTCCAATCCTCCTCTTGCAACTTACTACCCTAAATCCTCCTCCTTCCCTCCAGCAATAAAAGAAGGGAGAAGGTAAGCAAAGATTTACAAAGAAAACTGATGCCAACCCCAGTATCACAGTAATGATGAGGTTGGAAAAGACCTTAAAGTTCATCCAGTCCAACCTAAATCCAAATAAAGCCAGTAAACCTAACATCTAGATCATGAAAGGCATAAACTAGGTGTCTTTGCATAAAGTTTGTAGACTGAGAAGCAAAGAAAGATTACTTTACCAGGTTAGCAGCAAAACAGGGACAACCTGGAAGGTGGGGAAGGTTTCCTCACAAGTGTAAGTTTTCACCCTTCCCTGACTAAGTGAAGACAACACTGTCATTTCTCCCCTGCTCTCTGTACTGCATTCACAAATGGCATCTCTCGAGCACACCGACAACAAAATCAACTCTCTGGCTACCCCACATCATCTCAGATCTTCAGTGCTGTTCACCAGTAAGTGAACATCTATTTTTAAAAAGAACACGGCAAGCTAGTAAGACAGCAGGCTGTCTTCTCCTTGTTCCAGACTCACTGACAGAGCAGGCATTATCATTCCTTCCAGAATAAAAACCCAACCTAAGTAGCTGTGATAGCATTGTTTACTCACACTGGACCAGTAACCTTTCTGCCTTGTCACAGCACATTCTGGAGGTAAAACTTTTAGACTGACAGTTCCTAATCACTCCTACAGGGAATGACTTCAGAGTGTTTCTTCTACGGTAACAGGAATGAGCCTTGATTTGTAGGCAGAAGGACTGGGCTGTGAATTTACTTTCATCACCACAGATCTCAACTCCACACTGAAACTGAAGACCTGTTAAAGCTGGTACATAGACCTGATCCAGGACTTTTTTCCTCCTATAAATCTCTTTCCCTCTCTTTGTTGAAAACCTACTAAATCCATCAAAAGGTCTATAAAGATGTGACAGTCTTTACTGAGCTTGCTGCTTTCTTCAGCATCCGTAGTGATTCTATGACTCTGTGATTTGGGCTCCTCAACACTGCACTTAACGCTTTGCTATATGAGCTCCGCTGCTTCATAAGCTTACATCGAAGAGGGTCTAGCATGATCATAGAATCATTAGGGATTGGAAACGACCTTGAAAGATCATCCAGTCCAATCCCCCTGCATCAGCAGGATCACCTAGACCAAGTCACACAGGAACATGTCCAGGTGGGTTTTAAACATCTGCAGAAGAGACTCCACAACCCCCCTGGGCAGCCTGTTCCAGGGCTCTGTCACCCTCACTACGAAGAAGTTCCTTCTCAGATTGATGTGGAACCTTCTATGTTCTAGCTCACAACCACTGCCCCTTGTCCTATCACTAGGTGGTACTGAGAAGAGCCTGGCTCCATCCTCCTGACACCCACCCTTCAAATATTTATAGACATTAATGAGGTTACCCCTCAGTCTCCTCTTCTCCAAGCTAAAGAGACCCAGCTCCCTCAGCCTCTCCTCAGAAGGGAGGTGCTCCACCTCCTTCATCATCCTCATTGCCCAAATAGTTTCTCAATTAGTTTCTCAATCAAATCAAATTGAATAGTTTCTCAATTAGTAGAACATTGGTAGTCAGGGTGGGGTTTAGCAGAACATTGCTAATCAGAGTGGGGTGGTGATGCTTGGTTTTGTGAATTGTTCTTCTAATAAAGAAATGTCACAGTAGTTATGATGCCAGTAGTCATGAACTGCCAACGCTCAACTGACATACTTGAAAGACTTTATTTCCTGGAATTTTGTATTTGCCTCTAAAGTGATTTCAGTGCAGAGTACAACAGAGCTTCATAATCTTACTACACAACCAATTAAATTAAGAGGTGCATTCCAAGCTTGATATCCCACGAGAAGAACGAACAGAAATCCCGCTGTCGGCAGATGGCAAAAGGTGAAAACTCGTGCATCTCCTCTTCTAACTCTTAAATTTCCAAGAAAGTAAAGTTTTCTTTAAAAGAGAAGTGATTTGCAGCCTATGCAGACCTTGAGTAACGTTGTCCTACTTTACAGTAGAAAGGACAGACAGAATGTCAGGGCTGTCTTCAAGCTGCCATTGCAGGTACAACCACTGCTTGTTGCTCCAGGCTACGCTAAACTACACAGACTACTCCCAACTCTTTCCAAAACTCCTGGCTACCCAGAACGTCTATTTTCACCACATAAAGTTTAGCATTACCTTGGTTGCTGCTCATAAAATATTTTGAAAGGATCTGAACCATTACAGCTACTTTCCATTAAGCGAAACGTTTGGAAACTTTGGATAAGCTCACGGAAAAAGAAAAACCAACCAGTGTCGGGCATAGATGTAAGAAAAACCCAGCAGGCTCTCACACATTGGAGCAGTGTGGGTTCCCAAATTCAGCTCTCAAAGAACCCAAATATAACAATAATGGTCTTGGCACAGGGCATTTCCTACAGATTAATGGCCAGCAGGGAGGGGTTGATGGCCCACAGCGCAGCCAAGGGCCATTAACCCCAGCCGGCCATTAATCCCCAGGAAGTGTCCTATGCCAAGATCATTTTCTTATTTCAAAATGAAAAGCAGCAGAGCCTACGTGGGGTGTTTTTGGTCTTGTTTTAATGAACGATGCTATTCAGCTGCTATCTCCAGGGTGCAACACCCGTGGAAGGCAACTTGCTGCAGTTGAACTACGAGAATGCAAGCGCAGAGGATGGGCAAAACACAAGACCCATGTAGAAAACACTCGGTGTATTAGAACAGGCTGACAGCAATTAGGGGATGGCTGTAGCCCCATTCATTGCTCAGAAACGTGAGGAAGTGCTGAATCACTGTATCACGAGCAGAGAGGCTGCTGTGAGCTGCATTTAATCATTCCCAACTGTGCTGCTGAGCACACTTTCAGTAACAAGAGGCATGTATCTGCCTTGTTCACTCAAAAAAAACCTCAGCGTGTAGCTCTGCAACAGCAGTGCCATGGTCTTTGTACGACTTTATGGAAGCAAAAAGGACAGTTACCATGTTTATCACCATTTCTGTCACTTACACCTGCTCAAGCTTCCTCAAAATCACATCCAAGAAAACATTCAGCCTTGTAGTTTAGCAAGCAGGCATGCATTAGTGTAGACACAGAGCAATAGAAAGGTAAACCTGTGTTTACAAGGTGACCTGTCATCACAACCTTTAGTCTTCTGTTAAGAGGCAATCTGAGTGCCTCACCATGGTTTTTCTTTCTTCAGCACTGATAAGAAAACACACAGCTGCAGTGCTCCCTGGGCAGCTCATGTAAGTACTACAGGGATTCTCTACGGTAACACTTGTGTTCCTTGAGCTCCTGAAGGACTTACTCGCACAGTACCCCTGAAGACCACCATTTGTAAGGTAGGAAACTTGCACACCAAGAAGGGGTTTTGAAAGGGCATCAAATTAATAACCATCTTTGAGATACTGAACCTTATCAACATGTTCAACAGAATAACAGAATGTTGGGAAGGGACCTCAAAACATCATCAAGTCCAATCCCTCTGACACAGCAGGATCACCTAGATGCAGTTGAACAGGAATACGTCCAGGTGGGTTTTAAATGTCTCCAGAACAGGAGAATCCACGACCCCTTCCAGTGCTCTGTAACCCTCACCGGGAACAAGTTCCTTCTCACATTTATGCAGAGTCTCCTATATTCTGGTTTACATCTATTGCCCCTTGTCCTATCATTAGAAGACAGTGAGCAGAGCCTGGCTCCATCCTCCTGACACCCATCCTTCACATATTTATCAACATTAATGAGGTCACCCCTCAGTCTCCCCTTCTCCAAGCTCAAGAGACCCAGCTTCCTCAGCCTTTCCTCATCAGGGAGATGCTCCACTCCCTTCATCTGACCAAAGAGTATGCAGGGCAAGCAACAATTCCCCCCCATGTGCATGCTTTCAGAAACATTTACATCACACTAACAACGTACCGATGCAGAGAGAGGAAGTCTTATCTTTAGAGTCATAGTGTAGTGTATCTCCAAGTTATCATGACTGCACGTCAGTGAGCCTAATTTTGTTGGTCTATAATCACGCAATTAAAGCTTCTTGCTAACAGCATTATCACTGCTTTAAATACCAATACATCACCAGACTTCAGGTTGAGGAATTTGGTTCTATAAATACCATCCTAGTGTCTCACAAATTTAATGAGTCTTGGCAGAAAAAGACAAGGCAGAACAAAAGCCTTCCAAAAAAAACATTCTAAGCAACTAATCCAGAAGTTTCACTATCCTCTTATTTGTAGTTTTCTCATCTCTAATTTAACTATGCAAATAGTCCTGAATAAACAAATGATAGAATCATCGCGGCTGGAAAGGACCTCCAGCATCATTAAGTGCAGCCCTCATTCCAACAGCTCTCTAACCTCTAGACCATGGCCTCAAGTGGTGGGGCTACTCAGTTTTTAAACACCTCCAGGAATGAGGACTCCACCATCTCCCTAGGCTAGGCTGGGCCTGTTCCAGTGTCTCTCAGGAAAGAACTTCTCTGTAAGAGCCAATCCAAACCTCCCCTGACACAACCGGAGGCCATGTCTTCTCATCCTATCATCAGTAATTTGGGAGAAACAGCTCTTTCTTAGAAGCCCATCTTCCTTCTCCTGTACACCAGCAGCCAGAAACACATCAGCTGCCTCAGGGCTTGTGAAACTCCATTGCTATTGCCCACGTTTCTAAACTGAGCTTACAGAAAGAACTACTGTCCCCTGCACCAACCCTTCCTAGTCTTTTGTAAAGGGCGCTCTTCAAAACCAAGACTACACAAAAATGGACTTTCCTGTCCCAGGGAAGAACTTGCATGTGTTTTTATTTAGGGATAAACAACTGTGTGTGGTTACTTGTTGCTACAGTCCCTAATCTAATAAACATTCTCCCCTCCAAGAAAAGGAGCACAAACAGTTCTTTAGAGCATCAGGTTCTCATGGAGACTGTATGCAAGCAAAGGGGAATGATACCAGTACTCCCTAACAAGTGCTCGTTGTCCTCCGCTTATATATAATTTAATGGGAATCAAAATAATTCATGAAAGTGATTCAGGAGGGACTAAGTCAAACCAGCATTGCTTTCCAGGAATCTGTTGGCCAGCTGCTGCAGTGGTCAGCTCTTCTAGCCTTTTGACTAGCATGCTACATTTATCCCCCCAATGAAAAAGCAGAGCTGAATTTTTCTCTCTATTAAACAGTTCAGTGCATTAAAATCCCTCACACTGCATTAACAGAGGACAGATTATCCACTTAGTTTTCACTGAGTGTAGGAGAGAATCAAACAAACAAAACCCAAAACTCACAGAATTATTGAGGCTGGAAAAGACCTCTAAGATCATCAAGTCCAGCCTGTGACCTAGCATCACCACATCAGCCAGCCCAGGGCAATAAGGGACACAGTCAGTCTCTCTAAAACATCTCCACTGTCCTGGACAGTCCGTTCCAGTGTCCAAGCACCTTTTGTCCAAGGAAGGGCTTCTTAACATCCAACCTAACCCATCCCTGGCAGCTTCAGTCCTGGCCCTCTCGTCCTGTTGCTAGTTGCCTGGGAGAAGAGACCAACCCTCACCTGACTACACGCTCCCTTCAGGTAGTTGCAGCAGGAAGAAGGTCCTCCCAGCAGGTGTCCTCTTCCCTTTGTCCAAAGATGTACCCAAATGTCACGTGAACACATGCTCTGTAAAGTGCAGCTTTTAGCCTCTAGCCCAAGCCTCCTACTGAGAGGACACGTTCAGAAAAGCAGGAGCAAAAACGTCGTTAGACAAACACACACCATAACAGCCTTTTTTGTTCAGAACACGTCCTAATAGCAAGGCAACTCGACCTCACTCTGAAGAGCCACAGCTGCTGCAACGTGATTTCCACACCAGCAGTCCCTTTCCTGGCAAAGGGCAACACTCAGAAAGGGAAAGAAACTGCAGACCACTGATGGGGGCTGAATTTCCAGTTCACCTTCACCACTGAATGGAAGGGAGGACAATATCTATCGCAGAGGACAGGGTTTGAAAAGCAGTATGAAACTGCAGCGAAGAATTAACTCCTTCAGTACTGCAACAGCTGCTCAGAGGTTTCCACATCAATCTGAGAAGGAACTTCTTCACAGTGAGGGTGATGGAGCAATGGAACAGGCTGCCCAGGGAAGCTGTGGAGTCTCCTTCACTGTTTAAGACCTGCCTGGATGTGTTCCTGTGTGACTTGGTCTAGGTGATCTTGCTGTGGCAGGGGATTGGACTAGATGATCTGTCAAGGTCCCTTCTAATCCCTAATGATTCTGTGAGGTTTACAGTCCTATGCAGCAGCAGAGACCTTGTCACCCTGTCTGAGGAAAGGCAAAGAAATTGTGTTATGATGAGTGAAAGGGCCAACCTAACACAAGTGGGAAGAGGACAAAATTCTCTTCACTTATTCTGTTATCAATTTAGCAAAACTCCCTGATTCTGGCAAAATCAATAACCACGATCATACTGTTTGCTAACAGTAATATGAAGTATTCAGGGAGAATATAAAATCCTAACTGGAATAGGAGTATTGTTAAAGTTGGAAATGGAAATCTCAGTATTAAGCTGAATATATCAAGTCCTACTGCAATACAGGAAATATTAATACAGACAAGAACTGTACACTAACAGATCATTATAAACCTGATTCCCCCAGCTTTTTTAATCAATAATCTTATCCTGCAATAGAAATAACCTTTTCCTTTTTTTTAGAGAATATTATGTCCCAAGGAAGAACAGTTATTACCTTGATACAGTAATTGGACCCTTTCCTCTCTGTGTGTCTGCGACACTAATTCTGTCAGTCCGATGTATTGAATTTTCTGGGTCAAAATTAGAGGACACATCGATAAACTCAACAGTTGACAGAACAGGGAACAGTGCAAAGTTTAAATATTTATTCTTTTGGTGCAATCTTTGAAGAGGTTTTTGCCCTAACATTCAATAGGGAACAATTCTTTGTTTGCTAGCTGTGATACCTTTAATTGCTGGAGTACAAGAGGCAGTTCCGAGCCCCTCACTTCAAGAGAGAGATTGGATGCTGGAGCAGCAGCAGAAGGGCAGTGAGGCTGGGGAAGGGACTGGCATCAAAGTGTGATGAGGGAGCTGGGGGTGTTGAGCCTGAAGAGGAGACTCGGGGGGACCTGAACTTGGCATGTCTCTAAGAGGCTTGGGCTAGAGGCTAAAAGCCACACTTGACAGAGCATGTATTCACGTGACATTTAGGTACATCTTTGGACAAAGAAGAGGAGACTCATGGGGGAGTCTTCTCCCTCTCTACACTACCTGAAGGGAAGTTGTAGTCAGGTAGGGGTCAGGTTCTTCTCCTAGGCAACTAGCAACAGGATGGAGGGCAGGGGCTGAAGCTGCCAGGGAATGGTTAGGTTGGATGTTAGGAAGCCCTTCCTCACAAAAAGGGTGATCAAACACTCGAATGGACTGACCAAGGCAGTAGTAGAGTCCTCATCCCAGGAGGTCTTTAAGAGAAGATTGGACTTAATGCCATGGTCTATCTGATTGTAGTGATATTAGTTCATGGGCAGGAATTGATAATCTCAGAGGTCTTTTCCAGCCTCAATAATTCTGCGGTATGTTTAGCACTGTACAGTGTTCCAGTGAACTAAGTCCATAGATGTGTTTAACAACTTAGAAGCACAAATTCCAGATTAAGTTAGCCAAGCGTGATACATCCCAACAACCCTGAAGTACTTGCAGCTCTTCTGATAGGAGATAAAATAAATAAGGAGTATCCTAACAGTTGTAGAGGAGCTCAGCACCTCTGTTTATTTCTCTGTGTGCACTGACCTTTCTACTGAGCAGCCTCACACATCATCTTTACATTAAAGCAAGGGTTTGCTAGTTCACAAAGGTACTTAAATGCAAGAAGAGCAAAGCCTGTGGTTGTTTAGGGCACATCCACCTCACCGGCAGTTTTTACATCCCCACATCACACACATTTTCCTTTACCTTAAAATTGAGAAGCAACAGTACAGAAGGATTTTTTTTTCAGGAAAATAATAAGGTTTAAAAATAAAATCACTGTGTATCTCACACAGGAAAGAAGAAACTTGATTCTCCCTTATAAAGTTGTGAGGAGGCTTTTAAGAACTATGTAAACATCTCAAAGATGGATGTTTTCTTAAATACAATTTGTTCTCCACTGGCAGTTCTAAGACCAAATGGGACTTTCCAGTTCAACAAGGAGCACTCCAATTTACCAAAGAGTGAAAGAGATGATTCTCAAAACTAACAAGGAAGACACACACACACACAAACAAAAAACACCCACCTTTCCACCGCTGCTATAAAGGCAAATTGTACTGCCTGCAGCTTTTACTTTGAAGGTCATATATTCTCTGAGTCATCAAAGAAATTGCTCTTCAAAAGGTGAGAATAACAGGTCCTGTATAGAGAAGGAGTGTTCTGCCCAGCTATTTTGTACAGGGAGGCCCAGTGATAGCCTTTGTCATTGCTGGCTGGGAACTGCAGTTCAAATGTCATGCTAAGATAATAACGGGCTGATTTTAGATTGAGGAGCAGCTGGAAAGTGAAAAACAACTTCCACAAAAGGACAAAATGGTAGCATTTCCATACAACCGCAACCCGCGAGGATGTAGGGGAGTCATCAAATTAGCTTCAGCATCTTTGTTGCTCTAATTTATCAATCTGCAATTACCGTTGTTGTTACACTAACTTGTAGAAGCTGTAATTTACCCCATTAAGCAAGAAGCCAAAATCACATAATTACAAGCAAGAACATCACTGATATTGTGTGTGCTCCAGTTAGCCACAGCCCTTGCAGCGGAGGGCTTCTGTTCATCTCTGTGGAGGCAGAATTCCACAGCCTTCTATTTGTTTTTCCCTGTAAAAACCCCATAAGCTCCCAACCACAGAAAGTGCTCCGCTGTGTCATCAATAATAACTTGGAGTCTTAACACACAATTCATTGTCTTGAGTAGTTACAGGAGGTAAAATGCAGCAGAAACATCATAATAAAGTGTTTAAAATATTAGGACAATGGTGACCTCTTCTTTTCCACTGGGGATGTAGTTTTCCCAGAGGGATTTTCCTGACTGAGTGTAGAATCTATAGGTTTTGCATGGTCTTTGAGCCGCCAGCTCTCAGGAATGGCTGCTAAAGCTGGGTGCCCGCTACACTAAGGTGTAGGTTTTGGGTGGGAACGCTTGGCAGTCACAATCACAGAATCTTTCAGGCTGGAAAAGACTTTTAGGATCATCAAGTCCAACCATCACCCGTACTCTACAAGTTCACCCCTAAACCAGATCCCTCAACACTACACTACAAAACATTCTCAAATATCTACTCAAAACATTCTCCTTCCAAATCAACACTGCCACCTTCCCCGTAACTACGAGCTCACGTCGCCTAGTTGATTAACACCCTCCATTTTGCATCTGCCTCTACAGCTTTATTTATCACGAGTCAGGAATACAAACCCCTGGGCATCTTTTCACCTTCCAGTCCTCGTTATGAGAAGCAGTAAAGGTCAAAGCTCATTCTGAATCTCAATGTCTCCCTGATTAACCAGCACAGGCAAAATTCTGGAGCAACTCACTCTTGTTTACAACTCACAGTTCTCTGAGAACATTAGAGATGTTCTTTTCCGTTCTTTTCCACCCACAATCAAGAGGGAGTCACTGCAGTTTACCTCGTTTGTCCCATGTTTCCACAGCAAAATGACTCATTTGTGAACATAATTTTCTTCCAAACCAGACCATGCAGAAGAGGAACGCCGTTCTCCCAGCACTGCTGTTAAAGATTGAAAAAGGATGGAAGGACTTGCCTGGGGCCACAGGATTACAGCGTGTTTTGGTTTCCATCATCCTTGGCTGGGCTTTCTAAACATCTTGTTTAAAATGTTATGTCCAACATCTCCCCTTCAAACGAAGCTCAGAAACAAGTCCATCCTACAGGACCGAAATGCAGAACATTCAGAAGCTCAGAGGCATTTGTAACTCGTTGTGACATGGGGATTTTTCTGTTTAATCCTTTATGTATACATGGATACCTCCACACCTTAATATTCCCTTCTCACAGCGCAGGGCAGAGGTCATGACAGGTTCTGGTTTGCAGCATTTACATTACATAGCCATTTCATTCCATAAACAGATCAAGGAATTTGCAGAAAGACAGCTCTGCTTTTATTTGCTTCCTTATTTATTCTGCAGCAGCCAGACCCGAGTCTGTCTGTACCCTTCCTGAGAGCAGTTACTGCTAAAAGGCAATCTAATTGAGCCAGAGCCTTCAACACATCAAGCAGCTGCCTCTAAATAATGCAGAGATGCTGAACTTACTGAAGCTATCACACAACACGTTCACACCAGTAAGTGCAACTTGTTAGAACATCTTTAGGCCAAGTCACGCTACGCACATCTTTCCAACCAACTCAGGAATTCAAGACTCATTCACCAACTTACGAGATCCTTTCTGCACCTTTGAAGCAAGCAGAGTGCACACTGGTAAAGCCCCTTAAAGTTCTGTTTCTGCTTGCACCGCTTTCAAAAACCTGAGCTGAATACTTAAAGCAGTAAGTGTGGGGCACTCTCGGCAACAAAATCAATCCAAACCAAAAAATCCCTACACAATCCAGCTGAGCCTGAGTGTTTATTACACTACAGACTATCACATGGATGTTCAGAGAAAGAGAAATTGTATTATTGTCTGATTGTGCGATCTCACTGTGGCAGGGGATTGGACTAGATCAATTTTTGAGGTCCCTTCCAATCCCTAATGTTCTGTGATATGATATAGGACAGGGTTCACTTACTCCCCAGCTAAATTTCCAAACTGCTGTCTCAGACACAGAAAAATAGGAGGCAAAAAAAACCTTAAGAAAAGGGATGAACACTATGACTTGTGTTTCTCTATTTTAGCTACTAGGACGGCATGGTGGTGGAGCAGAAGTTAACAGGAGCTCTCAGTGTGCGCTTGTGGCCCAGAAAGCCAGCCATGTGCTGGGCTGCATCAGAGCAGCAGTGACAGTCGGTCCAGAAGGGTGATTCTCCCCCTCTACTGTGCACAGGCAAGGCCCCACCTGCAGTCCTGTGTCCAGTTCTGGGGTCCCCAACATCAGGAGGACACAGAGCTCCTGGAAAGTGTCCAGAGGAGAGCAACACCAATGACCAGAGGGCTGGAGCACCTCCTCCATGAGGACAGGCTAAGCAAGCTGGGGTTATTCAGCCTGAAGAAGAGGAGGCTCCAAGGTGACCTTCTAACAGCTTATCAGTATCTGAAAGGGGCTACAAGAAAGCTGAGGGAGGGCTTTTGACACGAGTATGGAGTGAGAAAACAGGGGGAAAGGGTTACAGACTTGAAGAGGGAAGATTTAGGTTAGATACTAGGAACAAATTCTTTCCTGTGAGGGTTACGAGATGGTGGAACAGGTTGCCCAAGGAAGTCATGGTTGCCCCATCCCTGGCAGTGTTGAAGGGCAGGTTGGCTAGGGCCCTGAGTAACCTGCTCTAGTGAAGGTGTCTTTGCCTGTGCAGGGAGGTTGAGAACTAGATGATCTTTAAGGTCCCTTCCAACCCTGGCCATTCTAGGAGGGTTTATATTCCCATCCCATTTACCAGTCTCTTCTATTTATGTCTGTCCCTGCAGCACACTCTTCAAAGCAGCAAAGGCTGCTAGAAAGCGTAGCTGGCACGTCAGAGTAACTTGTGCAATTTATCTTCAAATAGATTTCAATTGCAATCTTTTCACTTGAATAAAAGTTTGCTTAGCTATTTTGCAGAGAAAAAGCCCAAAGAATCAAGCATCTGTCTCAACTAGCAGAAGACTTGCTAAGCACGTAAGGGTAGTTCATATCTTAAAAAAAAAAAAGAGAGACACTTTAAGACTCATCTAAAACCATTTCACCACTTCCTAAAATGTGTGTTTTCATAATCTGCTGAATGCTTACCCGTAAAAGAAAGTGGAAATTCATGTCATAAACATCAAGTCTTTCAGGTTCCATCAACTACAGAACAAAAATTGCCTCAAGTAGTTAACTACTACTTAGCCCCAGTCGCTTGCTGATGCTGATATTTGAAAGGAAGTTTGGGATTCATATTTTTAGTGAACTCAAGCACTAATCATGTCAAAGAAAACCTTGGAGTAAATACATTAAGCAGGCGCCGTCTCTAACCTCTACCCTGCAGCAGAAGGAAACAGACAGAAGTATACCTCAGGGACAAGAATGTTAGTCTCCCTCTCGGTTGCAAGCAAAAAACCACGAGATATGAGAGAGCTGGGAAAGCATCGACAGGGAAGATTAGCAGCAATGGCAACGCTGGGAGACAGACACGCTTGATGCGAGCCAGCCTGCTTCTTGCAAACACAGAGAGGCTTCTCACCATCAGCCTCCGATTCCAGGATTTGGGATAAATAACAAATATTTTTATTTTAGATCTTTTTATTTCTCAGCTTCAGTTTTGGGGGTTTTTTTGATCCTCTAATGATAGAGCTGTTTAAGACATCAAATATTGTTTTACTTGGCTTTCCCTCTCTCTCAAAAGCAAATTTGTAATTTCACTCTACTTTGGGAAGTTACCAACAGCAACCTTTGGGAACAGCACTGAAGTTGCTTTACCATTTGTGAAATAGGACACTGAAATAATCATCCCACATCGCCTTCCAGAACAGCAGAGCTCCACTGCAGCTAAACTTGCAAGCCAAAGGCAGCATCACCATGCTGACCTCAATCACACAATCACAAACACTAGAGATTCGAAGGGACCTTGAAAGATCATCGAAGTCCAGTCCCCCTACCAGATCAGGATCCCCTAGATCAAGTCGCACAGGAACATAGCCAAGTGGGTTTTAAATGTCTCCAGAGAAGGAGGCTCCACAACCCCTCTGGGCAGCCCCTTCCAGTGCTCTGTCACCCTCACTAGGAAGAAGTTCCTTCTCATATTGATGTGGAACCTCCTGTGTTCCAGCTCACCCCACCGCCCCTTGTCCTATCTTTAGATGACACTGAGAAGAGTCTGGCTCCAACCTCCTGACACCCATCAGAATGCAAAAAAGATGGAACTACAGGAACATAATAATTAACAGTTGCTCCAATGACCACACAGAAAACAGTCATTAGACAGGCAGACATCACCCAAAGTCCTCTTCAGCCCATCAAACAGGTGGCAGCATGTAACACCAGCCCGGAGATCTGATTCAGTTCAGCTCCTCTTTTATTCCCCTCAAGGCTTCTCAGCAGCAGTTCAACAGTGTTTAAGAGAAAAGGGACACACAATTTCCAGAACACTACACTCTGAATCTGTCCTGAAATGACTAACTGCAAGGAAGTTTAGAAAATGAGAAATACCAAGTGAGCCTCATAGATCCACAATTGAGTGCCCCACGATGACACCAGTTGGGCAAGCCAGCCATAAATTTTTACACCTTCAGCTTTCAAGTGGCAGAATGGAAACTTGGGAGATATTTCAGGTTTCAGCTACGTATCACGCAGTTAAAATTTGCATTAGTTAGCATGTCTAATGCCAGACGAGATCCTCTCCAGCGAGACAGCAAGTTGATACCACTCTAAAACTTTGAAGCAAGCACAGGAATGCTGCATCACGCACAACACCACGAACTTCTCGTGCTAAACCCTGAGCTTTCAGCGCTTCTCCCACCACCCACCACAACAAGCATCTAATGAGCTGGCGGAGCACGCAGAGCCACACTCCCAGAGTGCAAAATAAAGCATTTTGTTAGTCTGCAACTGGAGATGTAGAAAAATCAAAGGCACTGCAAAATGTCATCTTCATTTCCCTTTTCCCTGTATCCTTGGATAACACGTTCAGTTATTCAAAGGGGTTTACTCACTTGCCCAACGACCAGCCTTCCAGGACAAGCACACTGTGCTCCACGGTTCTCTCTGCAATTCAGATGTTTTCCTTTGTCATGGCTTCCTTCTCACTAGCAATCACAAAACATCTACTACTTTTGATGATATTAATGACAGGAGCAACCAGTACTTCAATATTGATTTCCCTGACAACTGTCAATAATGTTATTCTAGTAATAGCACTCAGGAGGTAAGGCTAAACACATCATCTTTTCGCTAATAATTGCAATCCCAGACTGCCCAGGGTTGGAGGAGACCTTAAAGATCATCTAGTTCCCAACCCCCCTGCACAGGCAGAGACACCCTCACTAAGGCAGGTTACTCAGGGCCTCAGACGCTTTCAGGGATGGGTCAGCCATGACTTCCTTGGGCAACCAGTTCCAGTACCTCACCACCCTCACAGCAAAGAATTTGTTCATCATGTCCAACCTCAATCTCCCCTCTTCAAGTCTGGAACCCTTTTCTCTCCTTCTGTGTCAAAAGCCCTGCCCCAGCTTTCTTGATTACCGCTACACATGATTTGCAGCTCAGTGGCATCTTACTTAACCCTGCAAATTATTATATAAACAACTGTCTACAGAAAGACAAACTAATTTTTATTTAATAAAAAGCTGCCCTTCTGTAGGTAATTTTTAATATATACACACATATGCACGTCAATATGAAGTCTGAAACTGTTATATAATAGAACATTAAGATTAGAAAATGCCATGACTAGTCTCTGGTGGCTTTTGGCACTCTGATGTCACCAGCTGGTGGCTTGTAACCACTTGTAAAATCAAAGTTAGCAAATGATTTCATAATTTCCCTAGGGTATGAACTGTTTTGATCCACTCCACCCTCACCTCCGTGGATCAATAACGTTTTGCACAAGCAGAGATGATGATGCTCACACAGAGCACTTAATCTGCTTTGAAATTTGCAGTCAACCTTATCCAAGTATCTGCAGACTCCCCTTTGCCCCTCTGCAGAAGACACTCAGTGGCATGTTGTGTGGCTTATGTTGATCTGTTCCGATAATCAGGAACTTAGAGAAGCGCAGGACATTAGAGATTGGAAGGGACCTCAAAAGATCATCCAGTCCAATCCCCCTGCCACAGCAGGATCACCTAGACCAAGTCACACAAGGCAGGTTTTAAGCATCTCCAAGGAAGGAGACTCCAAAGACCACCCTGGGCAGCCACTTCCATTGAGCCCCTTTACCTGCCAGTACCCCTCTCTGTCAGAGTGTTACATACAGGTTGGTCATAAGTCATTAACTAACATGAGTCGCATCACAGCTACTGGGATAAAAGTTACTGGACTCCAGTATGATCAGTATTACACCCAGGTCAGATCTGTCCTATGCCACAGATTTGTCCCTTTACATTGTAAAATCTCATGGATATTGTCAACTCTTGGGCAGCTCTTTCTGTGCAAGAGTAAGCAAAAGAGCCTAAACCAGGATTAGAAGTCATCCAGAGTCTTATTGAATACTATAACTTTTTAAATGGCCTCTCTTTAAATTTCTCTGGGTATTTTTTCCTCCTTTCCACTCTGAAGCAGACTCAATTATTACATCAAAGAGACAGCTAATGCAAAAATTAATACAGAAAAACTAATTTGAGCAGAAAACTGGCAAAGAAAACTTGTAGGTGGTAATGGATTGCAATCCATCTGTCTGCTCTGAAAGGAGACGGGGAGACCTCAAATAAAAATAGAGTACATACATTGAGTGGTTTATGGTAGCAGTAATCAACCTTTGGGTCTAGTGCTCTGCTGAGAATCAGGAACATCAGAAGCTCATTCAAACATGAGCTGCACTAAAAGAAAAAGCTTTGTCATTAGGGCTATAAACACTAATTTTATTCCTGCTGGAGTCAGCAGCACAATTTCCACCAGCCCATAAGAGCCTGGCTCACAGTGCTGTTAGACCAGAAGCTCCATGGAGCAGGAAGAAGAATCAGGTACCACTCATCCAGCTGAGCAGTTGCACCCTGCTGTTTTTAATAATTGAGGTTTTATTACTTTTATTTTTGAAGGATAGCAGAGAATTGGATTGACTGAACAATTGTTCCAAAGTAAGATGACTGTCATAGCTCCGTATATGCTAAAAAAATCATTGGAGAGAAAATCTTATCTAGTAGGACCTATCTTTTCCAGAAGGCACAGGGAGGGGACAGCAGAGCCTGTCATTCCCACCGCATTTACCATCACTGCCAGAGTCCAAGCTGCTTAAACACTCTATGTCATATCTTTTATATCATAACTTCAGTCATTTATTGACCAACAGTGAGCAAACCAGAAACTCCCAGGAAAGCCTTCAGTAATTAGTATTGTGTGCCCCGAAGGAAGAGAAAGGAAGAGGTAGAGGCCAACTGCACACTCAGTAAATGCATCCTTCATTCTAAAAAGTAAATGCATATTTTGTGATGCTTAAGTGTCAACTTCACACCATCTATAAACTGAATACAGTGCCAAGGATAATCTTTATGCACCATGATGCACGCAAGAGTGGCAACCTGCTGCAAAGAGGCTCTCCTGCCTTTTTAAAATATATACAAGAAATAAATATGTTTTAGTAGAACAGTAAGTTCTCCATGGAACAGCAATGTGCTCTTGGGGCCAAGAAGGCCAATGGAATCCTGGGATGGATCAAGAAGAGGTTCCAGCAGATCAAGGGAGGTTCTTCTCCCTCTCTGCTCTGCCCTAGTGACGTCACATGTGGAATATTGTGTCTACTTCTGGGCTCCCCAGTTCAAGAGGGTCAGAGGTCTGATTGAGAGAGTTCAGTGGAGAGCCAGGAGGATGATTAGGGGACTGAAGCACCTGCCTTAGAAGGAGAGATTGAGAGATGACAGACTTTTCAGCTTGGAGAGGAGAAGGTTAGACGGGGACTTAATCATTGTTTGTAAATCCATGAGGGTTGGGTGTCAAGAAGAAAGAGACAGTCTCTATTCACTTGCACCCTGTGATAGGACAAGGGGGCATTCATTGACAAGGGTGTCAGCTGGAGCACAGTAAGTTCCATCTCAATATGATAAAAAGCTTCTTCACTGAAAGGGTGATAGAGCACTGGAATGAGCTGCCCAGGGAAGCTGTGAAGTCTCCTCCTCTGGAGACTTTTCAGACCTGTCTGGATGTACTCCTGTGTGACCTATATTAGGTTTTATGATCCTCCTCTATCAGGGGGATTGGACTGCATGACCCGGGGAGGTCCCTTCCAACCCTTTATGGTGTGTGTAGTATTTGATTTACCAATAGGCATCTGCTATATATTTATGTGTATATTAATAGACATTTGTATAAGCTATTTCCTCATATTTCAGTTTTTCTCTGGTCATTAAGACATGCAAGATCATTTACCTCTGCATGGCCATTCAAATCCCTGTTGTTCTGAAAATATTAGATCCATGAATAGAAGCCATGTAGCAAGATTTTATGATCCTAGACAGAAATGATCAAGTGAATCTGATGGATCAATTGTGCAATCATTTTGGTACAGGACAGGCTGGAGGATACTAGGCTGTATCCTCTGAAGGACAGACTTAGTGTCATCTGCATGAATCAAAGAGGGTGTGTAAGGATCTCTATCAGTTACTGTTATCACTGACAGGTGTTCCAGCAAATTCTGTGTGATGCCTTTCAGCACAACATGATAGCTCTTTCATTCTCCCACCTTCTAGGCAGTTCCCCACCACATGATATCATGCCATGAGTTTAAACAGCCCTCCTCTGAAGAGCTGCACAGCAGCAGTGATGCACAGTGAGTTAAAACCATCACCACAACCAAGTCTCCCTTCCTGGTGCAAGCAGACTTAAGCAAACACTACTCTTGAGCTAAACTGATTGCATTTGGAATCAACACCGCGCTGAACGCTACCAGTGGTCACTGCACGAGGAGCACGTGGCTCTAACCTTTGAGCCTTCACAGAATTGATTTGGTGTAGATTCTTTTATCTTAAAAATACTTTCCTTTGCAGCCCAAGTTATTTCTGTAAGCTTCAAGAAACTGATGTTGGCAAAAGCCTCTGACAGAAAATTCAATAACTAGGAATGGCCGAGTGGAATCCTGTTTGTCTGGAAAGATAAACAGGGTTGGATTTTTTCATGTTTGTCTTTGGGTTTCCCATTCTTTTTACCTCATTATTAGAGTGGACCAAAATTTAGATCCCAGCAGCAGGTACAGTCAATCTCTATTTCAATTTCTGAAATGAATATTCAGCAGTTGAAAGGTAGCCACTCATATCAGACAACACCTGTTTATCTCAAGGATATTTAGTGACATTTCTATCATGTTGATGGCTTTTGTACAAGTGACTGCAATATAGGTCATTTCTTTGAATTCCCTTTGACCCAGGGCAATTAAAAATGTTTCCCTCGATCTACAGCCAGTTCCTCATCACTCAAGAGCAGCACAGGGCACTTTTTGTGAAGACCAGTATATTTGGCAGCAATCAAGCAGCAATAATCTAAGCTCTGAGACTTTGTGTGAATTTTATGTTATCATCTGAAAACCTCCCATGTTTTTTGAACTTCTTTCAGCCACTAGACTGCAGCAAGTTACTCCACTGTGTATCATAGAATCACTACAGATTGGAAGGGACCTCAAAAGTTCATCTAGTCCAATCCCCCTGACACAGCAGGATCACAGGTTTTCTGACTATTTTCCAGAACCACTTCTGCCTGTCTGTTTTTGGAATGTCACACAACTTGCTCTCCCTCTGTTAGGTCTTGAGCTCAGTGTTGTGGTGGGGGGATTGGACTACGTGAGCTTTTGAGGTCTCTCCCAATCCCTTGATGTTCTGTGATTCTGTGACAGGAGAGAAACTTCTGTGGAAAGTTTCATCACCAGCTGTGGTGATGGCCAGGGATTTCATACTCAAAAGAGGCACAGGTATTAGCAAATACAATTATCTTTCAGTTTAAAGAAAAGCACTACACCTTGTAACAGCTCTAACAGAAGACCAGACAGCACAGCCACAGCCCCAACTAGGTTAAACAAGACTTCAGCAAGAACTGGGCTCCACTGCCACATGTTAAGGAAAGCAGAGCAAGAAATTCTGTCAAGGATGTCCTGGGTAAAGAAGACTGGATGCTGGCTATAGATCCTGAGGTGGTTCTTGTTGAGATAGTGCTTCAACTTGTAACCTTACACTTGTGTGCCAAATCAATGCTTCGCCTCAGCCTCCAAACAGTGACAAATCAACCAGCAAAGCAATCTGCTCTTTAGCACACAGACAATTCTGGTTTCAAAGGATAGAGAGAATGACCCAGACTAAGTTGGAGTTTGAGACAGGAGCTCCTAACTAACATGTGAGTCATTGCAACACCATGAAGAAAACCAGTGGTTCCATGGCCCTATTTCTGAACAAACTTAACCCAGGCAATGCACACTACAGCTTTTCACTTTCTCTGAGACTCCGAGTTGAAGCAATTAGCTTGGGGTTTTGTAGATGGATGTGCACAAAATTCACACAAGCTGCTGGGAGCAAGCAAGACCCATAATTTAGCAACACAGGATTTAGAAACTCGTAAGAACAACTTTCTAACCTTCCAACTTTTAACATGGGCTTTCACAGCAGTTTGTGCAGCCCTTAAACAACACAGAATCACAGAATAATAGGAATTGGAAGTGACCTGGAAAGATCTAGTCCAATCCCTCCGCCACAGCAGGATCACCTAGACCAAGTCTCGTAGGAACATGGCCAGGCAGATTTTAAACGTCTCCAGAGAAGAAGATTACTGCTGAAGTCAACCTCTCTGGGCAGCCCCTTCCACTGCTCTGTCATCCTCACCGTGAAGAAGTTCCTGCTCATATTGATGTGGAACTTCCTCTGTCCCAGCTCACACCCATTGACCCTTGTCCTATCATTAGGCAATACTAAGCAGAGGATGCCACCGGCCTTCTTGGCCACAATGGCACATTGCTGGCTCATGGTCACCCTGCTGTCCACCAGGATCCCCTGAGTTTACCAGCCTGCTACACATCAAAAATTCTCCTTTAATATCCAATAATAAATGATGAGACAAGGAAGTAGTAAAATTGTGTGGGACCAGGCATTACACAGCCCTTCCAACACCACTGAAGGTGCACTGACCACTAAGCAGAATATTTTCAGTGACAACCATAAGGATTACTGTGCTTGAAATTAAAGATTGCTTAAGAGCTTGTCTCATTGAGACTAAACGTGAGTTGATATCATGACCGATAGGCATCCACAGCCTCCTGGTTCCCTCCTGACAGGAGACTTTATTCAACAAAATTCAATAAAATGGCTGCAATTCCCCTGAAGTTACCCCAGATAAATGTCACCAGAGAAAAAATTTACAAAGCAAGTATTCCACACAGACCTGTGATTCAGTCGTGTTTAGTCTAACCCCACTTCAGAAGCCTCTTCCTCCAACCTGATGTGCATTAACAAAACTTCCTGCATAAAACACTCTCTTTTTAAAGCAGATCTACAAATCTTGCAGTGCAGCTCGTGAAAGGGGGCAGATGGAGCTCAGAAGTCTGCCTGCAGCTGACAGCTTTTGGTAATCAGTCACTCATTAACACAGACTCTGTTTTACCAGACTTGTTCTTCTCTCAATGTTAAAACATAATCGAGTTTTTCACGTTTACTCCTGGGTCAACAGGTCATCAGCTGCTGAATTCACAAACAGTTCTGAGCTCAAGCATAAGCGACTACAATACCTGATTGAAGGAAAGAGCTGAACTGCCTGATACCAGGTACTTTTGATGAAACAACCAGCAGAGACAACTGCAGTGTTATTTTGGGCAGTGGCACAAGTTCAAGGAAACTGTCAAATAAATTCATCAGCCCAACGTATTTTTTGTGAGAACCATGCTGCACTCTTGTTTGCACACAGCTGCATTTAGAGTCTTCCATTTATTTCCTGGAGCAAGCTGCAGGCTAAAACTCCAGCTCAGGAAGAGGCCAAGACACTTCAACTGACACAAATGAGAGGACCGTGAGGTCAGCCTTTGGGGACTCTGACTTGAAGAACACAGCCAGCACTGACACCAGCTCTACAGGTAGCTGCTCATAAGCTGAGGAAACTACTTTCACAGCATCACAAAACATTAAAGATTGGAAGGGACCTCGAAAGATCATCTAGTCCAATTCCCCTGCCAGAGCAGGGCCACCTAGAGAACTCGGGGAACTTAATCACTACGCACAAAACATACCTAAAGTCCTCGCCAGGAACACGCAACGTCAACAGCAACGTTGAGCTTGGCGACAAATCTGTGCCTTGTGCTTCCCACGGTGCACATTTTTCCCCCCCTGGAAGAACGCTAGATGAATAATGCAGTAAGAGCTGTACTCTGCTGTTTGAGCTTTTCCTTTCTTACCTCACACCGACAAGTATTAATTTCATGGCCTAATGACCAAGACCCTGATTATCTAAACTTAATTGTTTTCTGTTCTCAAACGCCACACAATTGGGTTTGATCCATTCGACAGGACACACATAAGCTTCTCCTCCAGACAAAGTGAAACGCTGCCATCCATGGGGATCCTTCAGAGCTGCCTTTTCAGCAGAGAAAACCTCTGTTGAGCTCTGCTCCCCATTTTCCCAGCAGTGATGAATACAGAACTGTATACTGGTAACCATCGAGCTTCTAGCGACAGCCACCTAAGTGCAGTATATTCAGGGAGAAAAAAAAGCAGCTGCAAAAACACTGACCTGTTACAGGAAGGGCAAAGTGATTTGTTCCCATAACAGACCTAGTCTCCATCCTACTTCCCAGCACCTTCAAGTAATGCAGAGCACATTTTTTCCCCTCCCTGTAAGAATGATGGATGTATAATGTGCTAAGAGCTGTTTTCTACTGCTCAAGCTGCTTTTTCTTTCTTACCTCACACAACACTTTGTCTGGGAGAGATGGACAAATATTTGCCATGGCATCAATCCCAAGGATCTGCACAAGGTAGAAGTTTTTTTTTAAAATCTAAATGTTTTCCTGTAGAGTAGCTAACGACAGAGGTTTATTTCTTGCCTTTGTGTTCACTGTAATTATGGAACAAATGACACAGCTTCACACACAGAATAAAAATCCTCTGACATTATTTTACTGGCTCTGGCAGCTAGGATTTGAATAAGGACGGGATCACAGCTCATGAAGTCAGCACTAAAACCCTCATATAATCTTCCTGAATACCCAAGAACTTCCATATGGAGTAAAAATAAATCATTTTTATGACTTTCTGACACAGCTGGGATGAGCATAAAAGAAGACATATGAAAAAAAGCCATGAGAATGATGAAAACATGTCAAACACATGATGAGAGACCAGTCAGAAATTAATGCAGTGGGTTTAGGTTTGTTAAGTACAGAGTACTTCGAGATAGTTAGAAAACCTCCAAGTAGTTGAGTTTTCAAATGAAGTTTTCAAATCTGAAGTGACTCCAGTCTACCACAGGCTAAATTTACAATGAAATATGTGAAAGGTGGGAGTCAGGAGGATGGAGCCAGGCTCTGCTCAGTGGCATCTGATGATCAAACAAGGGGAAATGGGGGTGAGCTGGCACAGAGGCGGCTCCACACCAATATGAGAAGGAACTTCTTCACGGTGAGGGTGACAGAGCACTGGAAGGGGCTGCCCAGGGGGGTTGACTCCACAAGGAGTCTCCTTCTCTGGAGATGTTTAAAACCTGCCTGGATATGTTTCTGTGCAACTTGATCTACAGATCCTGCTGTGTCAGGGGGATTGGACTAGATAATTTCAGACATGCCTTTCAATCCCTAATGTTCTGTGAAAGGTTTCTACCTTTTTGTCTGTCTCTTCAACACAGAACAGCTGACAAACCACAACTTCTCCAAGCCCTCGGCAGTTTATTTTACCAAGACTCACCACAATCGTTATCAATTAATCTAAGCTTCTCAGGATTCCTTGCAGGCCAAACCTCGTTCCATCTTCATTGATTTTAATGAGAATTAGGTTCCAATAATAATAAACAAAATTAGCTCTTTTCTCCCTCTCCCCACCATTGATTCCACCCACTCATTCTCATTCAAAAGCAGACAAGCAATTAAGATACTTCTAGTCAGCAAGAACTGCTAAAAATCCCTCCTTCTTCTCAATTCCTTTTGACTTCCAAAATGGACAACACTGACCTAAGTTGGCTATGTAACTTCCAGAGACCTCCAAAAAACATATTGTGGTTTCAAACCACAAACCTAGAAGCAAGTCTTGGCCTGCCAAGTCTATCACTAACTCAGACTTGAACCACACTGCTGTCAATGAAATTATTCTCTGAAGTCACAGTGCGAACTTCTAAAATGGCAATTTATTATTACAAGCAAAAAAGCCCTTTTCTGCCACGAGGAAGAAAGCTGCACAGCTGAGTGTCAAAAATCCCCTCAAAGACCTGGAAAGCAGACAAGTGCTTTAGCTCCCAATGTTCTTGTGAAGAACAATGACCCAATTCATGGGGGCAGCGACTGTGACCCCGCACAAGGGAAGCAAAGCTCTGGCATGTGCTTCAGCAATCCTGCCAGCCAGAGCAGGAGCCTGAGGTCAGATCTGGGAAGACATCAGACCCCGGCTGCACACCAAGCAGCAGTCCACACGCCTGGCTGTCATGTAATCTGTCTCTCATCGACACCTCTGGAGCAGCAGGAAAAGCTCAGACCTTGTAATATGGTGAAGAGGAAAGCTATGGAATTTTGAAACACCCACATGAGAAAGGAAGAACATCCTGTTGCCTTGCAAGTAACTTTAGTTTCTGTAATGGGCCACAAAAACACTCAATTCCTCTGCCAGGGGTCTGAAAAAAGCAAAGCTATGGGTTTGCCTGTCTAAAGTTACTTGACCTTCTCCGCTGACACCCATCTGACTCATGTCACTGAAGAGTGCAAGCTTGGCTCAGCGGGGAATGGAACCTTATAGTCCCTGTACTCAGACTGCAGACTGCTAAGGTGTAAGGGATGAGCACCCCTGTCTCACTCCATCCCCAAATGTGTTAGGACTAGCTATAAAACAGTAGCTATTATTAGAAGTTCTGCTCTTTGTTCCTGCTGTTGTTCACAGGGTTACAATAGGAACTTTTTTCCTGAAATGGTTTTAGGCTTTATCCTGAAATTAACTGTCTCTGCAAAAAAGTAAGCATTAAAAAAGCATTTAACAGCTGGATACAACATCTGCCTTTCCCAGGTCATTAGTACTTAAGAACAGGTAATTTATGGGAAGAGAGAATACCAGGTGACAGCCTGCCATTTCAAGAATCACTCTTCTTTGAAGTCTGCTGAGTGATCCAGTGAAATAAATGGTATATTATAAAATACATCAAGCCAAAGGGAAAGAGCAAGGAACTCGTCAGCATTCAAGTACTTTTGTCACATAATAGATTATTTTTCTTTGGATTCCATCTCACAGAGCCATCCCATTCCCTGCAGTACCCACATATCTCAGATTTTGGCTTGCTTGCTTGCAAAATTTCATACAGAATGATCATGGCTGGAAAGGATCACTAGGATCAATTCCAACCTTCATCCTAACAACTTCGTAACTCCTAGACCATGGCCACAAGTGCTCTGCCTACTCAGCTTTTAAACACCTTCAGGGATCTTGACTCCACCACCTGCCAGGGCAGCATGTTCCAGTGCCCAACCCCTCTCTCAGTAGAGAATATCTTCCTCAGATCCAATCTAAACCTCCTCTGATACATCTTGAGGCTGTTTCCCTTAATCCTATCGGTAGTAATTTGCGAGAAGAGTCATAAGAACTCGTAAAGTCATAAATAGTAAGAGAAGCTAAGAATGGAGTCCTGTAACACATGACTCCTTTGACACCAGAACTTAAAGGCAGTCTAATGATTTCTTTGGGATATGGTTACACAGTTCCTGAGTATTTATGTGAGTTAGGCAGGACTTTGCCACCTGCACTTGTTCTCCTGTTGTCAGGATCAAGACTGATGACATAGTGGCACCCAACTGTTATTACCGGGAGCCTACACCTTTGTTGTCTTTATATTTGCAGCTCTACCTCCAAAACTTAGTCCATGAGAGAAGACTTCAAGTAAAAAGATTGCCGAGGAGAAAGAATTAATTAAAAAAAAACAAATCACAAACTACCTAGTAAATCAGCAGCACGTTTAGGAGCACAAATTCATTTTAACTCATTATGAGCCTTCAAGAGGCAGCACCCTTTTTAAGATGAAAAATCTAATCACACTTTGTATAAAAAGGGCCAACAATTCTTATTATAAAAACTACAAACAAACCTCCCCCCACACAGAATATGAAGCCAAGCCTGAAAAGGGCAATTTATTATAAAATAAGAGAATTATTTTGAAACCATCCAATTATACACACAATAGGAAAGAACTGGTTCCAATTTATAATGAAGCTGATTTTCAACAACTCTGTTGTCAAGCTTAGAATTTTATACTAGTGTTAAAATTCAGAGCCATGAAGACAATGAAGGGAGTGGGCATCTCCCTGATGAGGAAAGGCTGAGGGAGCTGGATGTCTTGAGCTTGGAGAAGAGGAGACTGAGGGGTGACCTCATTAATGTTGATTAATATGTGAAGGGTGGGTGTCAGGAGGATGGAGCCAGGCTCTGCTGAGGGGCATCTAATGACAGGACAAGGGGCAGTGGGTGTGAGCTGGAACAGAGGCGGTTCCACATCAGTATGAGAAGGCACTTCTTCACGGTAAGGGTGACAGAGCCATGGAAGGGGCTGCCTAGGGGAGTTGTGGAGTCTCCTTCTCTGGAGATGTTTAAAGACCTGCCTGGATGTGTTCCTGTGTGACCTGGTCTAGGTGATCCTGCTGTGTCAGGGGGATTGGAGTAGATGATCTTTCAAGGTCCCTTCCAATCCCTAATGTTTCATGATTCTGTGATTCCCTGTTGAAAGAAATTGAAGAGTTTGTAAAGCAACATCTTTTTCTCCTCCATCCCAGGCCTAATTACACTACACACTGGTGTAGGTTGGTGCCTTGCAACGGTACGTCAGTGCTTCCATTATAGGGGCTTGTTAAGAACATCTTCTTTCAAGAGGCATATTGGCATACGAGCATCTCAGCAGGAACACAAACACATCTTATAAAATCTGGCATCAAAAGTTACTACTGCAGAAAGCAAAGGAGATCAAAACCTATCCCGAACACCCACACTCATACAAATAGACACTTTTAAAGTCAATGAAAGGAAAAGGCACCCAGTATGTAAAGGATAATCGACTGCAAATGAATACTCCAAGGAGTACAGAGGAGACAGTGATCCAGATAGGACTCTTTGTTCACTTGCCATCATCATGACTTGCGTCCCAAACTATGTGTCCCAAAAGTGGCTGTAGGTGGAGTGAGTTTTCTCCCACTCAGATCCCTGTGCAGAAAGAGGAACTACATCTGGACTGCATTATAACAGCTATAACTTACACTTCATGTTGCCATTACCCAAAGCAGAGCCTTTGCTGTCTCTGGCAACAACAGCACATGATTATTGGACCAGTGGTGCCAGAGCAGCACAGCCCTTCAATAGCACACACATGTAGTCTCATACCAGTTTAAAACCCGCCTGGATACGTTCCTGTGTGACTAGATATAGGTGATCCTGCTATGGCAGGGAGATTGGACTGGATGATCCTTTGAGGTCCCTTCCAATCTCCAATGCTCTGTGATCAGTGTAATACTGTTCGTGTAAGAGGTTCCAGGAAGGCATACCAGAGTAAGAAACCAAACATAACCTGCCCCCAGCCATGAGATTACACATCCTGGCTGCAACAAAACTCATCCGTAACTTCAGCCAAGAAGTTTGGTTTCTGTTTTTCTAACCTCTGTCAGGCTTTGAAGAATCTGGCTTAGCTCGAGCGCCAGTGCTCCTGCTGAACCGCCTGACAACTCATCATATTATAATCCCATCTTCAATTGCTCAGTCCATCCTTCTCAGTGCACATTTCCTAGTGCTAAGCCAGTTATTGGCCTGTGGCTCCCCAGCCTTCAGACTCTCCCAAGACTTGCTCTTTTAATATTCGGCATGTGTTCTTTCCACACGTAACAAATAAATTGGTTCCATCACTCCTAATGTTTTAAAACTGCAAGCACACATACACGTGGCCTAAAATGCAGATTACAACCCACATAGCACACCGTAACTCTGCCCAGTCCCTGCTTGCAATCATTAAAGTTGAGGAGGGAGAGAAAGTGTTAAATTGGATGTATAAAAAAAAGTGCCTTCCCCCACGGTGTGAAGTTTCATGCTGAGATTTAACACCAGATACACCAACTTTTAAGTCACAAACGTCAAACTAACACTTTTCTTGATAGAGATACTGCAACACCTCAAGTGCATTAACACGTCCTGACCACCTTGACATCCTCATAGTTGGTTTGTGTGAACCACAGCATCATGCAGGGGATTAGAAATCGTACCCTACATTACAAATTCACAGAATGTGACAGATTGGAAGGGACCTCGAAAGATCATCCAGTCCAATCCTCCCACCACAGCAGGATCCCCTAGATCAAGTTGCACAGAAACATGTCCAGGTAGGTCTTAAAGTCTCCAGAGAAGGAGACTCTGCAACCGCCCTGGGCAGCCGCTTCCAGTGCTGTCACCCTTACTGTGAAGAGATTCTCCTCATATTCATGGGGAACCTTCTTTGTTCCAGCTTACACCCACTGCTCCTTGTATAATGTAATGTATATGATGTGTTAACATGTATAATATCACTGTGTGCTATGTAGCTAGTAAAAAAATAAATATAGCAAAATAAGAGACAGATTTATAAGGAAACAGAACTCAATTTCTATTTGGACTCCCAGCATTTTACCTCGCTGTCCCTCTGAACAAGCAGCACGCTCTAAATTCAAATGCTTGCAATGCCCAAGTAAAACAGATATGAGGCAATGATTAAAAGAAATTCACCTAAGTCGTGGAGTATCAGAATTGTTTAGGCTTGAAAAGATCTGAATTCATCCAGCCAAGCCCATGACCTAACGTCACCAATCGCCTAGACCATGGCACTAAGGGTCACAGCCAGCCAGTCTTTAAACACCTCCAGGGATGGGGACTCCACCACCGTCCTGGGCAGTCCATTCCAGGGTTTAATCACCCTTTCCATGAGGAGTCACAGAATGACAGAACATTAGGGATTGGAAGTAATCTCAAAAGATCATCTAGTCCAATCCCTCTGCCACGGCAGGATCACCTAGATCAAGTCTTATGTATAAGTCCAACATCAAGTAGAACTTTACGTTTCCAGACCTACATTTCTATTTTATTATTGACATTGTATGGAAAATTTGTTTCAAAGCCAAGTGCAGGTTTCACAAGCTCAGCATCTATTGTATGTAGCACAGTAGTCACTTAACTGGTCAGTATAATTGGTGTATTTGCCAGACTCTGCTCGAGATCTTATCTATATCCACAAAATGCCTTAAAACTCAGGTTCTAAAAACACTTTCCAGCAGAAGTTTTGACACCCTATTACTCCATGGACATAAATGTTATCCACATTTCACCTTTAGGAGAAGGGAACAGAAATGAAAACTTCCAAAGTCATTGAGAGACCCTAGTGAACTAATCCATGTGGCCTCACACACTTTTTAAAAGTGGGCTGCCCAGTGGGCTTGAGGAGTCTCCTTCCCTTGAAATGTTTAGAACCCACCCGGATATGTTCCTGTGTGACCGGATTTGGGTGATCCTGCTGTGGCAGGGGGATTGGACTGGATGATCTTTCAAGGTCCCTTCAAATCCTTAATGTTCTGTGATTCTGTGAAATCTATTTCCAGTTTCAAGAAGGTGAACGTCTTCTACAAGATATGTTGACCATCACTGAAAACACCCACTGTCTTGGAATCTCATCTTGTTTCTTTAAGGCAATATTGTGCCCCAAAGCCTCTACTGAAAAGATCCTGCCTCCAGACCTGTCATGTGGCTGAAGCACTCGCAGGGGCAGCCTGTGGCTGGAGAGGGTTATCACTCACAAGCGCTGCCTCTATGAGTGAGCCCGCAAGTGGCGGACAGTTCATTTCATAAAAACTTAATGGAGTGTATGGCCCCGGCTGCTTAATGCAAGCACTGTCAAGGCATATAAGCAAAAAGTCTCAGCTGTCACTGCTGACAAGCTGAGCAGAATTATTTTGTCACACTAGGATAGATAAAGGACCAGTGGAGTGCTGTATGGTGCGATCCCCATACATCTCCACGCTACAGCCTGAGCTGGCAGGCATATGGCTGTCTCCAGCACACTGCCGGTACAACGTCATCTTCCTACAAGGCAGCAGGCTAAAGCGTTCTTCTTTCATCTTCATATTTTAGCTAAATTATCCTCCTCCTTGCTCAGTGTTTTGCATTTTCTAATTAAGTGGTGCCTGACTTGCCTTTATCTTTTCTGAGAGAGACAGCGTGCAAGCCCCCTGAATATTCTGCAGGTCATAAACCAGTGCAATCCATGTCATCAATATGTCAAATTACACCAGCTACAGAACTAACCTGAGGCGTCTGTTCAGCCATATAAAAGCTTTCATCTGGACATTTCTTCTAACCCCATCAAAAAGGTGATCGTTTGTTATCTTTCAGGACATGTACAGCCATTAACAAAGGCTTCAAACAGCTAATTCTGGCCTCGCTGGTGTTTACACAGCAAAGCTTTCATTACTCAGAGTACTGCATGTACACAGTCATCTTTAGGATACAGACCATCATCCTACAGAGGAACACGGCCTCAAAATTCCACCATTCCTCACAGTAGGATAGAAATACAGAACACTAGAGATTGGAAGGGACCTTGAAAGATCATCCAGTCAAATCCCCCTGCCCACAGCAGGATCACCTAGGTCAAGATGCACAAGAACATATGCAGGCGGGTTTTAAATGTCTCCAGAGAAGGAGACTCCACTTTTTTTTTCATTTATTAACATTCAGTCTGCAAAATCCCATCAATATTCACATGGAACAATTGAAAGGTGCACATTCTCCTGTCAACTTGACAGTTAACTGAACTGAAATAAAAGTTGCTCAAACCCATCAGTCAAGGACTATGAAACAAACTGCTCTGGACAGAAGCCAGGTAGTTCTATCTCATGCACACGTGTTTTTCTAGTCCTAATATCTATTATAGTATCTGAAGGGGGCCTACAAAAAGGCTGGAGAGGGGCTTTTTAGGATGTCAGGTAGCGACAGGACTAGGGGCAATGGAGCAAAGCTGGAGATGGGTAGATTTAGAGTGGATGTGAGGAGGAAGTTCTTCACCGTGAGAGTGGAGAGAGCCTGGAATGGGTTGCCCAGGAAGGTGGTGGAGGTCTCATCCTTGGAGGTGTTTAAGGCCAGGCTGGATGAGGCTCTGGCCAGCCTGATCTAGGGTGGAGTTTTCCTGCCCGTGGTAGGGGAGTTGGAACTGGATGATCCTGTGGTCCCTTCTAACCCAGACTGACTGTATGACTTGGTCTAGGTGATGCTGCTGTGGTGGGGGGATTGGAGTGGATGATTTTTTGGGGTCCCTTCCAATCCCTAATGATTCTATGATTATGAAACCTCAAATAAATACATTTAATTTACAACTCTACTAGCCTATCACACTAGCATAGCCTTCAAAACATCTGCCTGCTGCAGCTCATCAAACCTAACAGATGAGTTATTTTGGACAAATGACTTTTTATGGCCTGATGCTTGGCAATAAAGCACAGTCAAGATCGACTTCTCAATAAAGGCCTCCTGATGTTAATGTAATATGTACAGCAGCAGCACTGCCCACCCAATTTACAGCCAGAAATGTGCTTGTTTTCAGTTGCCTGCCCAATAAATGTTGGTGGGTCTGTGTTCTCTGGGTCTGGGCTTCTGATGACACTCCTATTTATAAAGTGTTCTTCAAAAACAAGCTCTACGGATGACAGAATTTCTGTACTGTTTATATAACACCTTGTAAAAAAGAGGCTGTAAAGAAAACTAAGCTAAGTCCTCCAGATTTTCCTATAAAACCTACAAATATGTAAGTCATTATTAATAAAGAATCACACAGAGCATTAGGGACTAGAAGGGACCTCAAAAGATCATCTAGTCCAATCCCCCTGACACAGCAGGATCACCCAGACCAAGACACACAGGAACACATCCAAGCGGGTTTTAAACGTCTCCAGAGAAGGAGACTCCACAACCCTCCTGGGCAGCCCCTTCCAGTGCTCTGTCACCCTCACTGGGAAGAAGTTCCTTCTCATACTGATGTGGAACCTCCTGTTCCAGCTGATGCCCACTAGCCCTTGTCCTGTCATTAGATGACACTGAGAACATGTTCTCCTGAACATGTTGTAACGGAGTGGGTTTTATCAGAATATATGGAAGTATGCCATAGATCTACCATCATTTAGAATCACTGCAAACACAGTCAATATCTCATATGGAGGACAAAGAAGCATCTAGAAATGTTATGACAGATGTGGAATACTATTTCTTTTTAAATAACTTTAAAACATTGAGTACATAGATGACAAATGGGAAGCAATGCCCATCTGAACTTCATTGATTCATATTTACTGAGTTTGAGAATACGTGTTTTTCTTGGTATCACTTAAAAACAAAGTGCTATGTCAAAATCTAATTTCAAATGCCTGTAACTACATTGTCAGAGCTAGTATACTGAAGATTATTTAAGAGTTCTAGTCTCCACAATCAATAACCACACAAGAAAAACACAAGATGGTGTTTTGTATTCTGCAAGAGTTCACACCCAGGGCCAACAGTTAAGTTCCTCCAAGAATCACAGAATCGTTGAGACTGGAAAAGCCCTCTGAGCTCATCCAGCCCAGCCTAGGATGTAACATGACCACATCAGCCACACCAGGGCCCTAAGGGCCACAACCAGTCCATCCTTCAACACCTCCAGGGATGGGGGCTCCACCACTGCCCTTGGCAGTCCATTCCAGGGTCTGATCACCCTTTCCATGAGGAAGTACTTCCTAACATCCAACAGTTAAGTTCCAGGACCAACAGTTAAGATGTTGCATCCAGAGGACAACTGCTTGTTCATAAAAGCTTTGTTACTCTCCCTCTACTTGAAATCCATGCAGATTGTCTCTGACTACTCAAGATGAGAGGAACTGTTCTCTTTTTGAGATTAAGAAATTTAAAGCAGCAGCACTACCAAGGGTTTATGCTCTTAATACCATGCCCAAATATCTTTCTGAAGGTTTGGTAAAATTATTTCAACACAGCTCTTGTCAAACAGCAATAAAGACATGACTTTGTGTGTGACATTAACAAGCAACTAATTTGTCATTCACAAAAGGGGCTGCAAATAAGCATGAGTAAAGAATGTATTTTAAAGCAACTCAAGCCTTTCTGAAGTGATTAACTGTGGCAACTGTTATCACACGCAGATACACAAACTGGCAATCTATGCTAATTGCAAAAGAACCATTCGATATGTTGGATCAGAAGAACTCTGCAAGAGAAACATAACAGAGTAGGCTTGGAGTGCCAAATTGCACTGCTCTAGTCAAGAGAAAACCTCTACTTCCCTTCAGACAGATCTCTTACTCAAAGTTTTTAAAAAAGGAATGTTAGGGAAGATGACTCCCAAGTCACAGAATCACAGTATGTTAGGGATTGGAAGAGATCTCAAAAGATCATCCAGTCCAATCTCCCTGCCACAGCAGGATCACGTAGACCAAGACACACAGGAACATGGATAGGAAGGTTTGAGACTTCTCCAGAGAAGATGACTCCACAACCCTCGTGGGCAGCCCCCTCCCAGTGCTCTGTCACCCTCACCATGAAGAAGTTCCTTCTCACACTGATGTGGAACCTCCTCTGCTCCAGCTCACACCCACTGCCACTCACCCTATCACCAAATCACACGAAGAGTCAGAGTATAAAGGGTTGTCAGACATGGGTGAGAACTGTATGGCAAAGAATCAGGGGATAGGGGAAAGGTTGTCTAAGGTGTACACAGGCCACGCACGGTTGCTTAGTCCAGCCACCTCTGCCTTTACCTCTAGGACCCAGTACAACACTGTTTGCTGGCATGAAGCAGTGCTAATTCTTCAGCACACGCCTGCAGTCTGAAAAATGCTGAGGCTACCACTGGATGCAATACAAGTACTTTGACACATTAGTTCCCAGACAATGAAACAGCCCCAGTATCTCAAAGGCAGTTCTTTCCCACACTGGTTTTCAAGGAAAGAACACATTTCCCAAAACGTTCTCCCTCACAAAAGCATTAGAAGCTACAATTACTGAAACGTTAGCAAGAAAGGAAAGCACCCAAATGAATAAAATGCAGTTAAAAGCATCATTATCTAGTCGTGCACTTGACATTTATTCAATTTACAAGTTCATGGCTGTTTCAACTAAAATTTTAAGAAGAAAACTTCAGCACATCACCTTATCTCTCCACGACTTTTCTCCCTTCCCAACAGCCAGTGGATGTCTCTATATAACTTCCTGCACACTGTACATAAAGTTTTCACTTTGCCCAACTTTCTCTGCGTTACAGAGACGAGACTTGACAAAATGATGACCATGTACTCCTCTCCTACACACAGACACTACATGTGAATACACACACGTCTGAAAATGATTAAAAAACAACAAGTACCACATCACTGGAGCTGAGAGCCATTCCCTATGGATGAAACTCATTAGAGGGCAGTAGATTTGTAGTGTTTAAATTCCATTCCACAGAAGATGGCTACACACAACTATAGATCCTGTGCAGAAATAATCTGGCTTCCTAGCCAAGCCATCAGTTTGCTGTAGCTCTGACACAATCACTTCCTTCCTTATAGCAGCACTGATAGGGGTACAACAAGCTTCAGAAGACAACCTGCAAGTGTTTACATTCATGACTTCATACATGTTTATAAATATTTGAAGGGTGGGTGTCAAGAGGATGGAGCCAGGCTCTTCTCAGTGTCCTTCAATGAAAGGACAAGGGGCAATGGGTGTGAGCTGGAACGTAGGAGGTCCCACGTGAATGTGAGAACGAACTTCTTCCCAGTAAGGGTGACAGAGCACTGGAAGGGGCTGCCCAGGGAGGTTGTGGAGTCTCCTTCTCTGGAGATGTTTAAAACCCACATGGACATGATCCTATGTGAGTTGATCTAGGTGATCCTGCTGTGGCAGGGAGATCGGACTCGATGATCTTTTGAGGTCCCTTCCAATCCTTAACATTCTGTGCTTCTGTGACAGCTGTTATCAGAACAACACTGCTGATTGAAAACCAAATGTTGTGGAGATGCAGCAGTAAGCTGTAGCACCACGAAATAACTATTGTGAATTTGCAGAATCAAGGCTGAGGGGGCAAGCGGAGAAAAAAGTAATCATGAATGTAAATTAGAATGAATATGAGAAATGAGTGCCTGCAACAAAGGTAGAGGCTTGCTAACTCACATTGAAAGTGCTTCACAAGTGAGCAGCTAAACGACTTCACGGTTGCTCAAAAGCCAGTACAGACAGCATTAAATGTCATTAACTCGCACTTGCAAAGATACTCTGTCACTACAGGGGCAACAAATCACGGTTTTGAAGGCAGTTAATCAGCCACACAATGAGAACAGAGAGGGACAACCATAAAAATAAGCACAAGCATTTCCAAAGTGATTCTTTATAACAGCAGTTTGGGAGAAGACCTACCCTCCAGTTTTACTCACTGATAAGTGAGCTCCCTCCCGACTTAGCCAAGGAGTTAACGATGCTATAACATACTTCCTAAGATATCATTAACTCAAGAAACAAGACGATTACAACATCTTAATTACACAGCAATGCGTAACATTCAAGTGGGCAAAGATAATCACATAATTCAATTGAAAATTAAGATGATTAAACCACCAACGATTTAAATCAAAGCCACAGTAACAAAGTTAAGTGTAAAGCTACAAGACATTAATTCAGCCTGCAAATGTAAACACAAACTAGGGATTCCTGCCTCGTGCAAACAGAAGACCAGATGAGACAGGCTCTGTCAGTAAACAACCTCCATCAAGAATCAGTGCACATTCATGAACACAGAATCACAGAATGTTAAGGATTGGAAGGGACCTCAAAATATCATCCTGTCCAATCCCCCTGCCACAGCAGGATCCCCTAGACCAAGACTCACAGGAACACATCCAGGTGGGTTTTAAATATCTCCAGAGAAAGAGACTCCACAACCTGCCTGGGCAGCCTGTTCCCGTGAATAGTCTGGTCCACCCAATATTCTAAAAGCTTTCAAGAACAGATTTTGAGGCAGCTATCCAGAACACCGGTGAGCTTGCCCTGCAAGGTATCAAGAGCTATGTATGTTGGCACAAGCGAGGTGCGACACGCTGCCTGCCTCATAAAAATGGCTAGACTGGCACTCTCAGTTGCAGCTGTTCATCTAGATAGCACTGCAATATATCTTCAGTGCAGCGTGCAAAGAAATACGGTCTAAAGACTAGCAACTTGCTGCTCACTGATGAAACAGCTCCACCATTCCATTTAGACTGCCAAAGGAGAGGATCAGCGTCTAAGGTCTTCATTCCATAGGAGAACAAGGCTTTGGTGGTTGCTTTGGAGTGACAAATGAGAAAGGCTCTTTCGACAGGAGATAAATTGAGGCAGCAAGGCCTTTTTTCTTGGCTGAATTCTCCCATCCTGAAGATCCTGTCCCTGACTCTGCTTGGCCCCACACACACAAAAGAGAAGCAAGCTCACAGGGAGTTCTCATCACTTACCTGACAGCTGGTGAAGACAAAGGCGGTCTCCTAGCAAACAGCAAAAGTAAGCAGAACAGATCACCCGAAATTACTCCTCACTCTCCCACGTCCCATCCCAAATCACACAAATTCATAATTACCAGAGCTTCAGGAGATGAGAGAAAAGGGAAAATAGAATGGCTTTACCTGGAAAATGAGACAGCACTAACTAAAGCAGGTAATTTCTTCTGCTTTTCAATACCCCAGCCATTTCAGAGCTCTAATCAGCTATCTCCTCCCCTAAAACCTGCCTTGCAATGAAGCAGGTATACCCCAGAAAGGAATTTTTAATACCGGCTCCTTGTGGGACCAAACTGATACGTTTTAGCCCATTTCTTTTTAATAAATGCAAAGATTTTAATCAAATTTGTTCAGAGGACAGAAGATTAGTTAAAGAAGAGAAGTAAATGAAACATTAAATTAAGGTATCACCAGGAATTAAAAATGTAATTTTATGTTATTATCAGTGGTACATAATGAATAAAGAACACGCAGGGTGCGATTAATATGCAGCACAATACGAACAGCATTCGAGAGAAATGAATTTGATATGTAGGACAGAAAGGTCATGGATTCTAAACCTGATTCCATTTTCTTCACTCTGTTCAATTTTCCTGTGGGTATCTGTTTAAATGTTTCCAAGTATGGGAAGAGTCACAATCAGATTCTGACCTATTTTAAGGCATTAGGGTTCACGATAGGCAACCCAGTACATTTCCTGTAAGAATCAAGGCACTAATCCAGTTCTGAGCCACTCAGTTCAAGGAGGTGACAGAACTGCTGGAGAGAGTCCAGCGCAGAGCCACAAAGATGATGGACTAGAGCACTTCAGGAAAGGCTGAGGAAGTTGGGTCTCTTGAGCTTGGAGAAAAGGAGACTGAGGGGTGACCTCATTAATGTTGATAAATATGTGAAGGGTGGGTGTCAGGAGGATGGAGCCAGACCCTTCTGAGTGCCATCTAATGATAGGACAGGGGGCAATGGATGATAGACAGATCATAGGAGGTTCCACATCAATAGGAGAAGGAAATTCTTCCCAGTGAGGATGACAGAGCACTGGAAGATGCTGCTCAGGGGGTTGTGGAGTCTCCTTCTCTGGAGATGTTTAAAATCCATCTGGATATATTTCTGTGCAACTTGGTCTAGGTGGTCCTGCTCTGGCAGGAGGATTGGATTATATGATTTCTCAAGGTCCATTCCAATCCCTCATGTTCTGTGATACTCCTGTAAGCTTGCTTTTGTTTGAGTAGATCGTTGCTTCCCACATAGACGGCAACAGGATGAACACCAGCAGGTTGATAAAAATAGGTTAAATGGTAGAATTACATTTCTAATTTAATAACTAAAAGTAGTCTTAAAACTTCATATTAACTCCACCTCATCCAAGATTAAAATGTATTATTCAGAATAACTAAAGGGTGCACAAAATTACATTTTCCTAGGCCACTCACTGCTCTGCTTACGAATACTTTAATGGAGAAGACAGGAAGCAACATCCTGGCAGACTCACAGAGCGTATCACAGAAGCACAGAATATTAGGGATTGGAAGGGCCCTCAAGAGATCATCTAGTCCAATCCCTCTGCCATAGCCCCTACAATTATCAAGGAAAATAATTAAAGTAGCCAGAAGAATAATAAATTGAATTAAAATCACTTGCATTTATACTTTGGTGAATTTAGCTTTTCATGGCGAATCCCAGAATCACAGAACACTAGGGATCAGAAGGGACCTTGAAAGATCATCCAGTCCAATCCCCCTGCCACAGCAGGATCACCCAAATCCAGTCACACAGGAACATGTCCAGGTGGGTTTTGAAGATATCCACAGAAGACGACTTGAAATGAGAGAGATAGCCTCTATGCTTGACTTGAGCATTTCTTCTTCAAGTCATTAGAGATTTAACCCCACTTTCTTTTTCTGTTAAACTACACCCAAAGTGTACAACTTTGAATTCACAGGTAGCTCAAACTCTAAAGAAAATAAATAGCCAATATAAACGGGTTTTTTTTACTGCCACTTGATTCTACCAGGGTGCACCAGTGCATGAAACAAATTGTGCACACTCACATTACGTAACAGCCATTTGAGAGCCCATTTTCAGATGCTTTAACCTCCCTGTACTATCTTTTCCCTTTTCTTTTTCCTCAGTCAAACACATTTGAGCAAACTGGAGCTGAAATCAAAACTCTATGCATGGGCTCCTGTTTTGTCAGCCAACTATATATAGGAGGAAAGAGACTGTCTGCTAGTTTTGAAAGCCTCTTAGTCTAAACTGCAACAATCAACTCCATGTTTGTGTTGTAAGTTTCATTTGGAATTAAAAACACAAAACAAAGGTACTTCCAGGCTTACATGAAACCAGCAAGTTTTACCACAGTCTTCTAAAGCCATTTCATCCTTCCAGCCTAATTGTGGTTTCCCAATTCTTTGTTTATCCCGAGCCATTTCTAGGTAAAAGCTGTTTTGGTCTTCCTCAAATGCATTCGGTATTTGGTTCTGACAAACACAGAGGGCAACTGTGACCACCTGGACTGACCTTCTACAAAACATTTAACTCACAGAATCAGCAAACATTAAGGATTGGATGGGACCCTGAAAGATCATCTAGTCCAATCCCTCTGCCACAGCAGGATCTCCTAGATCAAGTTACACAGGAACATATCCAGGTGGGTTTTAAATTCTCCAGAGAATGAGCCCACGAGCCTCTAGCTGAGTCAGATCTCATCTTGCAGTGTGTGTGTTCATCTCAGTATTTAAACCAACAAGACAATTTGGTGAGTTTTTTTATTTCTCTGCAACTGTCTCAAGGGAATTGGACTAGATGATCTTTCAGGGTCCCTTCCAACCCCTAACATTCTGTGATTCTATGATAAGCCCAAGGGGTTGTGGAGTCTCCCTCTCTGGAGGCATTCCACATAAATATGAGAAGGAACATCTTCACAATTAGGGTGACAGAGCACTGGAACAGGGTGCCCAGGGGGGTTGTGGAGTCTCCTTCTCTGGAAACGTTTAAGACCCGCCTGGATGTGTTCCTGAGTGACTTGGTCTAAGTGATCCTGCTGTGGCAGGGGATTGGACTGGATGATCTTTCAAGGTCCCTTCCATTCCCTAATGATTCTACTCTATGATTCTCCTCAAAACCACAAACAGAACCATTGCTACATCTCAATCTAAGTTCCAGAAGCAGAAAGAGTGGTGACTCTGCAAAACCATTACCACTGATCCTGAATCGGAAGGTAGTCACAAGGTCTGAATAAGGATTACAGAAGAAGAAATATTGCACTGATTAACAGGCACTCCAGTTTTATAAACAATAGGAGTAGTCAACACCCAAGAATCACCATTTTTCCCTCCCATTGCTTCAAAACCTACAATAGCAGTGTTACGACTCCATCATGTACAGAGGTCCATTCATGTGGGCAGGAAAAGGAAACCTCAGACCCCAAGTGGCTTCAGTAGCTTAGTGAACCTTAACCTGCCATAAAATTAAGACCAAAACCATAACACCATTTGACAGCTGTTTCAGCTCAGAGATCACTTTGCATTAAGCACATCATAATCCAAAGGCAGACAGCCCAGAAAAAGGTTCACTGGGCCTTTTCCACAGCACAAAGACAGATCCTGTATCCATCCCTTAGAGTTTACAGCATAAACTGATCACAGCTCAAGGCACCGAAGATGATGCAGCAAGGACAAACATCAGCTAAGCAACTTTCAAGTGTTATATGATGTTACCTACATCCCATGTTAATATGAGATGCTTATACTGGTACATAACTGTGTCTGAGGGCCACTGGAGTTATGCTGCAGCTTCTTTACCAGATTGCATTATATTTCTTCGCAGTTCCCATCCACTTTCAAATTTAAGCAAACCCCAGGGAACGGAGCCATTCGGTATATTTCTGTTGATAGCTTAGTTGCTTTGCTGCCATCCCTCTCAAGAGAGCTTGTTAGGTGTAATACCTCTAAGAAAAGGTTTAAGTAACAGTTTGTTCCAAGTCCTGAGAAAAAGTAAAAATAGTTTTAATTATGTTCTCGTTTCAATGCCAGGACACCTCCTTCACTATGACAACAAACAACTACACGCCGCACCGCAACAGATTTTGAGAAACAAATAAAACACCATCCCAAGCTCCTCAAGCTAGGCAGACAGCTTTATTTATTCAGCAGTAGGTATCTGAAATGCTTCTCATAAAGAAACTATAAAAACATTTGAACAGGTATTTCTTATTGCAAAGGGAGGAGAGAGAGAGAGCTGAATTGTAGCTTGAAGACAAGTCGTAAGAACACCTGCATTTGTCATGCTTCAGCTGACGCGGAGGTATAGGAAAGACATCAATGAAAAACACTGGGAGAAAGAAAGATAGCAGGCTCCTCGCACTCGGCTGAGGGAACAAACATCCCTATAAAAGCCATAAAAGCAGGTACTCTTGCTTCTGTGCAAATGTGTTCTCACACTGCAGCACCAGGAAACTACTCGGAAGTAAAACAGCGAGGGCCACATCTCCTGCATTCCGCTGTCTCTGATAGTCGCTGCAGTTCTGCCACCACCCTGTCCTTCATTTCTAACTTCTGTGTCTCAACATTCATCTGTTTGGCAGAAAGAGAACTAATGGATACATGAAGACATGAGCATAGACACAGGGAAGTAAAGAAAAAGGACTCTTTCAGGAGGTCCAGAAAGGCATGGAAGGTCTTTGTAATTTACACTGTAAAGGGGGTGAAGATGAAACAGCTCATTTACTGGTTTCAGCACGGCGCTTTGTAAATGGAGGGAGTGTGGAGAAGTGTAATTTTATGTTTTAAAGAGTTCCAGAGCAATGCAGCCAATGCACTAGCAAAACTGCCTTTTAGTCGACGTCAACTGGACTGAAGAAATACTATTTCCAAAATTCAATCTATCACTGATTCAATCTAGCATTTTTCTACCCTGTATTTAGCACTAGGGAGGCTGTACGTTGAGGACTGAGACCAGATTTGTGCACCTCAGCACAAGGGAGATGTCGAGGTGCTGGAGCAAGTGAAGAAGAGGGCAAAGAAGAGGGGAAAAGGCCTGGAGAATAAATCTGAGGAGACAGAGATGGAGAGAGTCAGGGATGTATACTTTGAGGAAGAGGAGGCTGCAGGGAGACCTCATCACGCTCTACAACTATCTGAAAGGACATAGTGGAGATGTTGGTGCTGGTCTCTAATTAAAGGTCATTACCGATAGAACTGGAGGGAAGAGCTTCAAGCTTCAACAGATGAGGGTTAGACTGGCCATCAGGAAGAAGTTCGTCATGGAGAGAGTGTTCAGGCACTGGAACAGGCTGCCCAGGGTGGTGGTTGAGTCCCCATCCCTGGATGTGTTTAAAAGTCACTTGGATGTAACGTTGGATCTAGTTTTAGGGCAAACTTGATGGTTGGAGTCAATGACCCAAAAGGTCTTTTCCAGCCTTGGTGATTCCATGATTCTATGACCATTTTCTTAAAACATATTCATCATACATCTGCTGACTAGAACAACAATAGCACTATCCTGGATAAGGGTTCCTACTGATCTGTAAAAGCCATACTTGGTAAGACTAATTGCTGATAGAAAGCCTGCAATAATTGTTAATGAACTCCCAGCAAATCCAAGAAGTCTGCAGTGAGAGTCAGTGGCTGCCTTGTGCAGAGTACTTTAGGACAGCAAACATGGGTCACAGGCAGTTCTGACAGAACAAATGAACTTGCAGGAGCAGAAATCAAAACAGGAAAACAACCTCAAAGAGGTGCTTCCCAGCAAGCTGGCCCTGCCTAGCTTTGAGACCCTTCTTCCTATCACTCAACAACACAAGGCTTTCTCAGTTCCACTGTCTACCAGCCTCACATCTTGATGTCTTCCTTGCCAAAGCTGAAATTCATCACAATATTGTTTACTTGCTGTGCAGGCATTTTTTTCAGGGGAGGGGAGCTGGGGTAGTTTGGTTTTTTAATCAAAAATTGGGTCATCCTTTCTTGGTTAGGGCTTCAGTTTTCAAGAAAATATTTTGCAATGATTTTTATTTATCTTGGTGGCGACAAGCTCTTTTCCGTAACGCACCAAGATGCCTTTGAGCACTGAATGTGTTCATACCGGGGTTGTGAAGCATTTTGCTTTGAGCACTACTGTATCCATACATATAAACTGCATCTGCAGCAGACAGATTCATAATGCTGCTGAAATCCATCAGAGCTTTGTCACTGACATCACCAGGATGAGGATGGTTTATTCATGCAAGTGTAGCCATATTATTTCTAATAAAAAACAACCTGCAACCCCAAGACCCACAACACAACCCACAACCCCAAGACCCACAATACAACCCGCAACACAAATCTAAAAACCAAAACACAACCACAAAACAAACCTGCTGAATTCACAGTGCACAACACAAAGGAACCTCTTAACTCAAGAGCTTGAACAGCTCCATTTACTGATCACTGAGGACTTAAAATGCTGATTTTAAATGTCATTCTAACTCATCATCTGTGCTGGATCTGTTGCCATCAGGCCAAACGGCAAAACTCTCCCAGGAAGATTATCTCCTTCATAGTTTCCCGTAGCTTAAGGCCTCTTGAGTTTAAATGTGCTACACACTACTCTCAATATTTATCAATTAATAATCAGCAACTGTGCTTCATCTTGAAGCCACAGGCTGACTGCACTGTCACATTCTAATTTGCATATATGGAATAACTCATGCCCTTCTTTGGGCTGAGGGATGTAACCTCCTACTGGATCATGGAAGTATCAACCAGAGTGAGCTAATCAAGGTTGGGCTTAAATTCAATATCTCCCTAATTAGGCTCCTGATTTTTTGTTGCACATTCCCAAAGCCTTCACAAGAACTATCTACACCACCAGGTCTGTTTTATTCTTGGACTAGATGATCTTTCGAGGTCCCTTCCAATCCCTGATGATTCTGTGATTCTTCAAGCAGAGACCCTTATTTTGGAACAAACAATATAAGAGCCTTGCTAACAATCTATTTTGTCCAGCACTGCTGAAAATTTTGCAGGTAGTGTTAAAGCTTAGATTAATTAAAAAAAAAATCCAAGTACAAACAAACACAGCAGAAACACACAGGTCTAGTGGGCTGGAAAGTGATGTGTGTCATATCACTATCAGAAACATGTCCTACCCAACCACAGTAACCTCCATGTTTTCAGAATTCCTGCTATGAGCAGAAGAACCTGTCAGTCCAGACGGGTTTCACAGAGAACATCAGAGACTGGAAGGGACCTGGAAAGATCATTTAGCCCAATCCACCTGCCACAGCGGGATCACCTAGACCAAGTCACACAGGAACATTTCCAGGTGGGTTTGAAACGTCTCCGGAGAAGGAGACTCCACAATTTCCCTGTAACCTCTGATACCCTCATGGTGAAGAAGTTCTTTCTCACGTTGATGTGGAACCTCCTCTGTTCTATTTCAAACCCATTGCCCCCTGTCCTATGATTAAATGCCAGTGAGCAGAGCCTGGCTCCATCCTCCTGACACAGAACCTTTTCTGATCAAACCCACTGAATATTTCTAGCCTTCCTACATCAGAGCAGCACACAGCCAGCTCCCCTCGCCTCCCAGTCAATACAATCCTCTGTTACAAATTCATGCTTAGAGCACTGGCCATTGAAGCACAAATTTCCAAGAAACCCCCAATCAAGCCTAACACGTAGAACTGTCTCAGCTACACAAACCCAGCTCTCCACCCACCGCTGGGGAATATCTGTTCAAAACTATCATTCTTTAAATTTACACTACTGCAGCTACCGCTCAATTAGTTTACACTAACTGCCAAAAACTCACCATCATCCATACCAAGAGAGACACAGACTTTGTAAAAGATTTCAGTCCTCACCGAGGACAAATATTTTACATGCAGTTTCCTCAAGGCAAAGCACACAGCATTCGATGTCAATTTTTAATTTGAAGACAAATACTTTCACTTCCAGTTTGCTACAAGCAAAGGGGAAAAAAAAAAACCCCACATCAGTAGAGCTATGAGCTTTGTATGAGTTTCATAAAATAAATACACTAGCTTAGAGAAAAACTACCCTTTGTTTTACAGCTTGCTTTATAGTTCTATAGAATTTCCACGGTCAGTCACACGCTATTGCAGACAGAGAAGATGAATTCATCCCTCTGAGGAATTAATATACAATACTGAAGGATTATGTTATGGTCTTCTAATTACTTTATGGCACCCTACAGAGAGAATCAACTTTAAACAGCAACACATCTGTGTCGATGAAAGCAATGCTTTACTTATGTGTCATTTTAGTAAGGCAGAGCAGGCTGTCACAATCTACCTCCTGCATGAGAGTCAAGGTTTCTCACTGATGTTACAAACCTCAACTGTGTCTCTACACTTAATTCGACAACATCAAGCACATTCTTCCCCCAAACAGTGCAAAATAACTGAATACCCCTAACAGCAGACAGAGGGGATGGAAGGCAGTATTTGCTCCTTTTATTTCAATCACAGAATTATTGAGGCTGAAAAACACATTGGATATCATCAAGCCCAGTCTAAAATCACCAAGGCACTAAGGGCCACAGCCAGGCCGGCATTCAGCACCTCCAGGGATGGGGACTCCACCATTGCCCTGGGCAGTTCAGTCCAGGCTCTGATCACCCTTTTCCATGAGGAAGGGCTTCCTAACATCCAGCCTAACCCTCCCCAGGAAGCTTCAGGTCCTGCCCTCTCGTTCTGACACTAGTTGTCTGGGATAATAGCCCAACCCTCACCTGACTACAACTTCCCTAGGTGAAGACAGTGTCATTGCTTGCTCTTAGCTCTGCTGAAGATCACTGGAATCCAAGAGAAGTCTTCACAGACAGTTTCTAGAGCTACAGAAGAGCCACAGCCATTTGCGTTCAGCCTTCATTAATTATGGATGTAATTCTGACAGTAGCCCAAAGCCACACTTATCAAATCGAGCCAATACTATTAACTCAATGGCAACTCATTGATTTTCTAACGGTAACTCAAATCTATACTCAGGCCTGTGTACCCAACTCCAAATGGAATTTCAAGCAATTTCATTCTGGTAGTAAATGCAAAAATAAGAACAAAGAACCCAGCTGCAATTATCATTATTTGTTGCTTAAACAAATACTAGAATTTCATGGGAAAAAATTAAAATGCATTAGGTCCTGCTAAGGCTTTTGAGCATTGAACGTATTCCCAAGATGTTTCTCCTAAATAATGACTAGAGGAAATGCAGTCAAAGACACTTCCCTCTGCTCTCCAACACACTATGCATAGATGATCATGCTACACGCATTTCAAGCCTCTCTTCTGACTAAAGACACTTCTGGAACCTAGAGCTCAGCATGAGAGTTTCCTCCCCTGCCTTTGCTCTGCTGATGAAGCAGCAATTAAACTATTTCACCATTAAGTATCTTCATGGTATTTTCCTGTGTATTTTGGGGGATTTTGTGATGGTTAGTCTGTCTGAGCATCGTTAACATGTAACAGCTAGAGTCAAGCGTGAGGAAATGATCAATTAAGCGAGCAATTAGCTGTTTCCACCACCCTGCCCAGACCCCTAAAATGAAGCAGTTCAGGCTTCACCATCCTGCCACAATGAAAATGAGTAAAACACAATTTACCTCTTTACTCCTGTTGCGTTAAAGCTAGCTAAAACCAAACTTGATCAGCCAAGGCAGTGAGGAGTTGCAAAGCGTCACTACTGCCTTGTAGGCAAGACTTCTTCACATGCCATGAGTTCTAGTAGACCCCTTGGAGCAATGCTAGTTAGAAAGCAACTACACAAACAGTTCAGGAGGAAAACAGATAATGCTTTAGCCAAAAGGCAGCAGCAGTGAGCAGAGTCTCAGAATCAAGAATTTATTCATCAGCTCTTCATATCTATCTTTTAAAAGTGAAATGATAACATTTAATTGACCGACTCAGGAATTTGAAGTCCTCCAAATCTTGTCTTGCCCCACTTGAGCAGGTTACCCTCCCTTACTCTCCACCTTTTCATAAATTATTTTCATTTCATATATAACAAAGCCATCTTGTGTCATGAGGAGTCACATATTTGGAGATGGAGAATGGTCTTTCATCTTGCCGAAACACAAGACCAGCATGTCCTTAGTTGCTAGAAATACAGCACCTTTGTTAATTTAATTAGGAAATCAGATACTTGTGCATGAAAAGGGGTTGAAAGACTATTCTGGCTTCAGGATCCAAACAAGGAACTGTCATCATGAAAAGAGAAGCCTAATTACTGGGAGTGTGATGGGGGAACAGACAAGCAGAAGCGGTTAAAATGATTTTCTTAACAGTTTCAATATTTTCATTTACAGTTGAAGAACAAAAACAGATTCAGAAAGAGCATTCCGTTCACTTGCCTGGTCCCTCACTCCTGGCTGTGTACTGGAAACTGTATTGGCAGTACAGCACCAGCTCTTTCCTCCAAGGAGGACCTTTGAGGAGGAGTTCTCACTACAGCAAGTGTTTTCTGCATCCCTTTGGCTCTTCTGAGGTTCACCGCATACCTGCAAGATCTTTAATGAGCCAAATAAGCAGAGCTGATGTTGGCATACTTATATATTATTAAACCGTGCTTGCTGCATGGAAACCTTGAACAATCTCCCACTACAGTTATATTTTAACTAATGGTAATTCTGTTACTCAGTACATCCTCAACTATTGCTTGTGGGACATCGAGTAGTCAAGCAAATCACTGTGATTCAGAGTAACACGTGGAAGTAAGTCTCATACACACAATCAGGTGGCACACAGCCATTTACACACGCACAACTATACATCAGAACATGCCCAGCTCTAGAGAAGAAGCTGGAACAAATTCATTCACCTGGAGAATAAATGTCATAAGGAGAGATTGAGAGAGTTGGGGCTGTTTAGTGTGAGGAAGAGGAGGCTGAAGGGAGCCCTAATCGCTCTCTACAATTATCTGAAAGGACATTTATAGAGATGTTGGTGCTGGTCTCTTCTCACAGGTAATTAGTAACAGAACCAGAAGGAAGGGCTTCAAGCTCCAACAGGGTAGGGTTTAGAATGGACGTCAGGAAGAAATTCTTCATGGCAACAGTGGTCAGGCAGTGGAACAGGCTGCCCAGGGTGGTGGTGGAGTCCCCATTCCCCGGATGCGTTTGAAAGTCACTTAGATGTAGCGTTGGGGGATCTGGTTTAAGGGTGAACTTGTAGAGTAGGGTTGATGGCTGGACTCAATCCCAAACTGAATAATTCTATGATTCTATGCAACCAACACTAGTAATATTATGAAAGTAGATCTTATTTTTATAGCAGAGATTTGGTCATCAGAAGTCTTAAGTTCTACAAATCAGCCAAGTAATATTTAGCCAACACCTTGCTATGTTTTAAGATGTGTTCTGGATTTCCCTTAGCAACACTGCTTTTCTCCTACAAGTGCAAACCACACTCTGATTTGTTATTTTAGAGACTTGGATTTAGATTCACCTCAAAATGATTCACTGAATTGTTCAAGTCAAACAGAGAGGTAGGAGTATGGAGGCTGGGTAATGCTGACAGGGCTGAGATCTTCATTTTCATTTAAGCTTTCCTTCCTTCTCTCTATTTACAGTAACAGTAACAATTAATTACACAAATACAACAACTTTGAACTGTCTGGTGTATTCACTGAAATAATGTTGTCAGTTTTCTCACTGCCAGAACTCATTTTCTGCCTTGGTAAAAGAAAATCTGAGATATGACTCTTCTAATACAAATAAATAAATGCAAGGTTGGGCAGCCCACTGCTGATAACACATGCTAGCAATTGCCTTTGACAGCTTTGCCATGAAGCTTGTGCTAAAAAGCAAACAAAAGCATGTCTCAAGAACAAATTCAGGGTGTTCATTAGTAGCTTTTGAGAGCCAGTTTTGATTTCTAGTTAAAAACAAAAACACTAAACTTTCAGGTAAGCGATTTCAGATATTAATTTTAAAGTCTCTTAAAACACAGTGAGCACATTTTAATTAAGTACACAAGAACTGTAAAAGCTGGCTGTGAATATAACACATTAAAAATGCTCCAGAGCTGACAAATATGCACCAATTAATGCCAAGAAGTTCCTGCAGTGCTCGAAGTCGAGCTAATCAGGCGACATACATTACAATACCAAATGAGAAAGGAAAAGAAAACTATATATAGGGCAGGTGGCACCATAAACTCTCCTTGTTTTCTGTTAATGAGCCAAATTCCTTCCATTTCCTAGGAGTTTCCAGAGTACCAAAATGCCAGCAGTTTTCTCACTCCTTGTTGTTAAAAACTCTGTATTAGTAAGTGATAAAATACAACTTATTTAAAACATACTATGCTGAAAAATAATGTGAACTGAAATGAAGACTGTGCTGTTTGCTAGATTACAAAGAGCGTGAAGCATCCTTGCAGGTGGAATGATCCCTTCAGAAATACTCACAAAATGTCCCAAAAATCTTTATATAGCATGAACTTAGAATCACAGAATCATCCAAGCTGGAATGATTCAAGATTCAACTAACTTCAAGATAAGTTAGTTGAAAGCGGTAAACTCTTGTTCTATTACTATTCTTAAGTTATACTTCTTGAACATCACAAAAAAATGCAAAAAGGACAAAAATTACACTTCAGTGTGTCACTATGTCATCATCAAAAACCTTCAACTGCTATTCAAAGGATTATGGGCATTTCTATACATGCTAATGAATCAGAGTTTTGGCTAGAAAATACCTTCAAGATCATCCAGGCCAACTTTTTCCTAGCTCTGTCAGTACCACTACACCACATCCCCCAACACAACATCTACTCTCCTCTTCAACAGCTCCAGGGATGGTGACAATTCCCTCTCTGAGCAGCTGTTCCAATGCTTGGCAACCCTTCCAGTAAATACATTCCTCCTAACATCTAACCTGAACCTCTCCTGGTGCAGCTTGACCCAATTTCCCCTCATCCTATCACTGGCCACTAGAGACAACAGACCAACCCTTGCCTCTCTACACTCTCTTTTCAAGTAGTTGTAGAGAGCAATAAGGTCTCCCCTCAATCTCCTCTTCTCCAGGCTAAACAGCACCTGATCCTTCAGCTGCTCCTCACATGACACAGGTTCCAAATCCTTTACTAGCTTGGTAGCCATGTTTGTGTCCTCTCCACCCTTCAGTGTCCCTCTTGTGAGGGGCCCACAACAGGACACAAGACTCAAGGTATGGCCTCACCAAAGCAGAGTAGATGGAAAGTTTCTTTCATAGCAGGTTTCATAAAACACTCCCTGTACTTTTGATTGCTATTGCAAAAGTTCAAAGAGAACTTAAGACCTTTTCTTATTGGAACTGATAACACCTTAGATGCTTCGCTGTATCTAAACCATCTCAAGTGTTTCTTGTAATGAAATCCCAGCATATCTCCATTCTCATGCTAACACTTTTGCATTAAAAGGAGTTTTACTGCTATTGCACATTAGGTTCACTTCCCCAGCCTGCAAATACAGAAGAAAAACCACTTACCTTCTGGTATGTTTACAAGCAGCAATATGCACCATAATAACCATATAACATATATTGAAAGAGAATGAGAAATTATAAATATTGAAGAAAAAACCCCACTATCAACCTCAAAGCACATATTCTTTAGAAACAAATCGAACCACACAGCTATATATATTTTCTGGGGCTAGTACTGCTGCATGCAACATTTTCAAAGTAATTACCATAATTCACCAATACTTCTATAGGAGAAAGTAAGAAATAAATCTGTTATGTTAGTAGCATTCCCAAGCGTGGCCTGCATTATGCAGCTTTGATATACACTCACCAGGTAACTGAAGAAGTTCTACCATTCCATCCTTTAGAAGCACTCAAAACTCAGAATTACTTTAACTGTTGCACAGATGTTAATAAAAAGTCATAATCCTGGGATCTTACCCTGGGTCAACAGAACGAAGTCCAGAACCATCTAAAATTCTTTTGAATGTCCAGACACGAGACCTGAAAAAGAGAATAACAAAGGGTTTGTGACAAAGCTGGCACTGAGTGCTCTGAAACGAGCAAAATCAATTGTGACATTTTTCATTTATTTGTAAATGCCTCTTTGGCAGAAGGCTCACTCAGAACGACAGTTGACTCTTACAGAATTGGGGAGGTGATGGTAAAATAGAGGACTCCTGACAGTTGCTTTAATGAGATTCTGCATTAGGACCACTCGACCACTTTCTCCCAACAAGGAGTGTGTCCTTCACTTTCAATCTTATATCCTCCAATTTGAAAAGCATCAAGCCTATGAAAAACTCTAGTCAGCCTCCTCTAATCAGCATCACAGCCCTTCTTTCCACCTTCTCTGCTATCTCACTGACATTTAGGGATGGTGTCCGCTCACAATTTTGAAACACAGAACATTAGGGATTGGAAGGGACCTCCAGAGATCATCTAGTCCAATCCCCCGCCAAATCAGGATCACCCAGATCAAGTCGCACAGGAACATATCCAGGTGGGTTAAATATGTATGAGGACCACAGAGCACATTAAACTTCACACTGATAGTGTTAGTTCAGTCAGAGCCTAGTTGCAGTGCATGTGGTTCAGGGAGGACAAGACTCTCAGACAGACCTTTGCTGATACTAGGAGAGCACGAGCCCCCAAAGCATCCCTTCCAGCTCCAGGAATTATGCTACTAGAAGCACTCAATGCAGGAACCACTGATGCTCACGTTTTCTTATTGCAAAAATAAATAGGGACATTTGTAGCATGACAGGAAGCTTGCCTTGCAAATATTGAGAGAGTAATCAATCATCCTGGGAGCTGAAACAGACAGGGAACCTTAACTAACAACATGTAGCGTGATAGGAGGATGTTTCAGAAGGAGGATCTAGTGCTCACGTGCACTTACTCTGACCTATCACCAGCCTGGGCTGCTTCATTCTCAAGGTTTCCAACAACAACGCTGCTGTTCAAACTTGTTTACTAGTATGATACCACATATCTTTCAATGGAACAAGATGACAGTACTGAATGCTAGCCTCAGGCTGCACTGAAATTAGGATTTTATCCGCTGTTAACAGAAGTAAAACATTTGTTATTACAACAGCAAGATTTGTTCAAGAAACAGAGCCAAACCTCTTGCACCGGCATTGCTAGAAGAGCTTCAGTATCAGCAATTTTACATGAAGGCTACTGTTTGAGTTAAAAACCAAAACAGCTGCAGTAAAGGTGCTCAGTCTCTGCTTAGAAGACAATGCTGTGTCAACCTTGTATGACATCTGACTGATGACAGAACCACTGAGGCTGCAAAAGCCCTCTGAGCAACTCCAGCCCAGCCCAGCCCAGGACCTAACATCACCACAGCGGCCAGATAAGGGCATTAAGGGCCACAGCCAGATTGGCCTTCAACATTTCCATGGACAGGGACTGCAGTCCAGGCTCTGATCACCCTTTCCATGAAAAGAGGACTCCTAACATCTAACCTAACCATCCCCTGGTGCAGCTTTAGGCCCTGCTCTCTTGTCCTGGCACTAGTTGCCTGGGAGAAGAGCCTGATCCTCACCTGACTACAACCTCCCTTCAGGAAGTTTTAGAAAGGGAGAAGGTCCCTCCTGAGTCTCCTCCAGGTTAAACATCCTCAGCTCCCTCAGACTCTCCTCGTCAGCCTTTCCCTCCAGTTCCTTCCCCAGCCTAGTTGTTCCTCTTAACCCACTCCAGCCCCTCCATCTCTTGAACTGAGAGGCCTAGTACTCGAGGGGAGGCCTCACCAGTGCCCGATGCAGGGGAAGAATAACATCCTTAATCCTGGTGGCCACACTATTCTTGATACAAGCCAGGATGCCACTGACCTTTAGTGCCACCTGGGCACCCTGCTGGCTCCTGTTCAGCCAGTTGCCACCCAGTCCTGCCAGGTCCCTCTGCCAGGCCGCTCTCCCATCCCCCAGTCTGTGGCTGCAGGGGTTCTTGTGGCCAAAGTGTAGGCCCCTGCCCTTGGCCCTGTTCGACCTCATCCTGTTGGCCTCTGCCCATTGACCCAGCCTGTCCAGATCTCTCTGCAGCACCTTCCTCCCCTCCAGAAGATCGACAGTGCCTCCCCACTTGGTGTCATGTGCAAATTCACTATGAGTAGACTCAATCCCCTCATCCAAGTCACCAGTAAAGACGCTGAGTAGAACTAGGCCCAGTATTGATTCCTGAGGGACACCATTGGTCACTGGACACAGCACCATTCACAACCACTCTGTGCCCAGTCATCCAGCCAGTTTTTAACCCAGCGAAGGGCGCACCCATCCAAGCCATGGGCTACCAGCATCTCCAAGAGGGTGCTGTGTCAAAGGTTCTGCTCAAGTCTAGGTAGACCACATTCACAGCCTTCCCCTTATCCACTTGGCAGGTCACTGATGAGAAATCAGCAATGAATTCACTTATACAACCATTTGCTAGGTAGTCTGTCTACTTCAACTACAAGTAAAGACCCTGAATTTGTAGAAAAACATGATAGATGGGTTATCTTCATGAGTTAAAGCAGTTCACTCAATACCTTCAGAGAACCAGTGCAAAACCCACAGCTCAAGCACAGCTTCCATTTTCTATTTGATTCACTTGCTTCAAAAAAGCCCACAACTTCTCAGATTATTACAGTTTTCTACAAGAAACAAACTTTGGCACCTTCAGTTTGAGATCTTAATTAATAAAAAACAAGGACAGTGCTTCAATGTAAGTATTTGCTTGTATTTCCTCTCACTGAAGATTTACTTTTCACTGAAGCATCATAAAAATTAGCCTAAGAAAGCCTAGCACTACCTTAAGTCACTTCCTGAGCACATCATTGCAGTTAACCAAAACAGTACAACTTCAAAACAAATTCCCTATCAATTCTCTTCAAAGACTCTTCATATTTTATTCTTAGAAATACACAGTTACTCACAGCAACTTCTCACGTTGGATGGAAAGCAGAAAAGAACATATTCTGACCTCTGGCCCAGTACAGAAGCATCCAAAATAAAATAACTAAGTCACAGAACGGTTTCGGGGTTGAAAGTGGCCTTAAAGATCATCTAGTTCCAACCACCCCACCACAGGCAGGAAACACCTTCAGGTGGCTCCATGCCTTATTCAACCTGGCCTTGAAGATTTCCAGAGATGGAGCATCCACAGTTTCTCTAGGCAACCTGGTCCAGGGCCTCAGCAGCCTCACACTGAGGTATATAATTCCTAATATCTAAATACACCCTCTAAATTTTAAACCATTACCCATTGTCCTATCAGTCCCCAGCAGAGTTCCTCCCCAGATTTCCTGTAGACCTCCTTCAAGACTCCCCTACTGGAAGTTACTATCAGGTTCCACCTAGAGACTTTTCTTCAGGCTAAACAACCCCAGCTTCCTCAGTCTGTCTTCAAGGTGGAGATGTTCCACCTTGAAATCAGCTGTCCGATTTTTTTCATGGACAACTTCTGTACCTACTCAAGCCCCACTCAAGCAGGTCCATGTCTTTCTGGCTACACTTCTTATGATACAGCCCAGCTGGCTTTGTGGCCTCTGAGCACACACTGCTGGCTCATGTTCAGTTTGTCAACCATCTACTCCCCAAAACCCTTTCTCCTCCAGGCTGCTCTCCATCCACTCACTGTGCAGCTTATATTGGGGTGCTTGGAATAACCCTGACTCATGTGCAGGACCTCACACTTGGCCTTGTTGAAGGTTATGATGCTTGCACAGCCCCACTTCTCAAGGTCCTGTCAAGGACCTTTTGGGTAGCAAGGTGAGTTTACTCCAGCAAGGAAAGAAAAACCAGCTATTTAGCTCCAAGGAAGGCTGCTTTCCAATTCAAACAGGTGATCTGGAGGCACAGCAGAGCAATAACGACTAACGTCACATACGAGAGCGAGTATAAATTTTAATGATGCCACTCATAAAACCTGCATTTTAAAAGGTTACAGAACAGAAACAAGTTTACAAAGAAAACATATAAATCATTCAAGGTGTTGGGATCCTACTCCTTAGCTATGTTAAGAATTAACAGCCTGTCCATCACTAAATAAGCTAGAATATGCTCCGGTTACTTATGCAGGACTGGAAACAAATGCACACCAGTTCAGCAAGTGTACACCAGTACAGTCTCTCTTCTCAGCAATAATCACTTATGCCTTTACCGATTTATTCACCAGTCAATACATTTACACTAAAACACTTGGCCAAATTCATTTAGATCGAGCCAAGATCATAACACACAACCAGCAGTAAACCGGATCCTGGGCTGCATCAGGAGAAGTGTGGCCAGCAGGTCCAGGGAGGCGATTCTCCCCCTCTACTCCACTCTGGTGAGACCCCACTGTGTCCAGTTCTGGAGCCCTTATTACAAGAGGGATGTGGAGATGCTGGAGCGAGGGCAGAGGAGGGCCACGAGGATGATAGAGGGCTGGAGCACCTCTCCTATGAGGATAGACTGAGGGAATTGGAGCTGTTCACTCTGGAGAAGAGGAGGCTCCCAGGTGACCTTATTGTGCCCTTCCAGTATCTGAAGGGGGCCTACAAAAAGGCTGGGGAGGGACTATTTAGGATGTCAGGTAGTGACAGGACTAGAGGGAATGGAGCAAAGCTGGAGATGGGTAGATTTAGAGTGGATGTGAGGAGGAAGTTCTTCACCGTGAGAGAGGTGAGAGCCTGGAATGGGTTGCCCAGGGAGGTTGCCCAGGCCCCATCCCTGGAGGTGTTTAAGGCCAGGCTGGATGGGGCTCTGGCCAGCCTGATCTAGGGTGGGGTGTCCCTGCCTGTGCTGGGAGAGTTGGAACTGGCTGATGGGTCCTTCCAGCCCTGAGTGATTGTGATTCCATGGCTTCTCCAGTGAGGTGATCCTGCTGTGTTGGGGGGATTGGACTAGATGATCTTTCAGGGTCCCTTCCAATCCCTGATGATTCTATGAATTCCTGGTCAGACACATGAATGCTCTTCATTATTTGCTCACACCCCTTTCCTTGTAGTCACTTAAGTATCTTTTCACGTTGGCATCAGACACCATCACTTGAACGGTCAGATAGTTAAATGTAAGGGAACAAAGCCCACTAAAACACTGGAGCGCTCACAGTTCTTCGGTTTTCAACTCTAACATCAAAACTTTACTACCTTGCAAATAAAATGAAAGCTCACCCAATAAACTGGACCGTTTGGTCAAGGAACTCAGACTTCTCACACAAATCACAACACGAGCACGTTACACTTGACTGTCTGCACCACAAACTAACCTGACCTGTTACTAACACTGGTGGAAATATTCAGTCAATTACAGTTCACATCCATCTGTTACTAGAAACTGCTAAATCAGTCATTAATTGCAGGTCACAGAAGAAACACACACCCTTTCAAACCAAAAATCCCTAGTCAATCACCCTATTGTGCCACTCAACCCAGCATCCTGTCTGTTCTTTATAAATTCAGGGGTGTTATTTATACCTAAACATCCTCCTTGTAACATCAAGCACCAAATTTTAACATCACAATGGCTCAGTCAAGTTATTTTCTCCTTGTTTCTTTTTATTCTGAATCACAGAATCATCCAGGCTGGAAAGGACCTCCAGGTTCCTCAAGTCCAGCCCTCATCTCTAACCCCCACACCATGGCCTCAAGTGCTCTAGATGCTTGCTTTTTAGACACCTCCAGGGATCAGTGACTCCACCACCTCCCTGGAGAGCCTGTGTCAGTGCCCAACCACTCTCTCAGCAAAGAACTCCTTCCTAAGATCCAATCTAAACCTCCCTGATGCAACCTGAGGCCATTTCCTTTTGTCCTATCATTAGTAATTTGGCAGAAGAGACCAGCACCAGCCTCACTACAACCTCCTTTGGGGTACTTGTAGAGAGCAATAAGATGTCCTCTCAGCATCCTCTTCTCTAGACTAAATAACCCCAGTTCCCTCCACTGCTCTTCAGTGTTTTCCAGACCTCTCCCCAGCCTTGTTGCCCTTCTCTGGCAACCTTCTATCCTGCCCTCCACTTATACCATGAGGAACAGACAGAAAGAGACTCACACTCTCATTTTTAGTACTTCAATTGCCCTGCAATTACAAGAGTAGTTATTGTTGTCTCTATACACACGCTATCAGTACAGGAAGTTTTTTAATGGATGGTCCCTAAAACAGTGACATCAGGCTAACCTGCCACTATTAATGTTGAGCTCTGGCAGACTCGTCATTCAAGTCAACGAACAGTCTTCTGAGCTGAACTGGATTTTACAGAAACCACATGTCGCTTGGCTCAGTAGTCACTTCTCTTGGTCACAGAAACCAGCACCTCCATTTCACTGCAAGTAACCTCCACATCCACAACACACACTGCAGGCTCTCTTCTGGAAGCACCAAACCTAAGGCCAAACTCATCGCAAAGTGCTTTCAATACATGAGGTTTTCTGCATCTTAGCTCAGAGATCAGGCCTTTAGATCTCAGTTCTAAGACCTAACTCTGCTTTAACATGACTTTTCTTCTTAATATATGTCTATACTGGAGTTGTTTAATGGATAACTTAAAAATTGATTTTTTTCTCCCAAGCAGACAAACATTAAAAGACACTTGAACGAGGTCATTTTGCCTTGTTGCAAAGTCCAGCAGGACTATCAGATAAGGCAACACCACAAAATCCTTCCATGCCAAAGGGAATACTTCCCCTGGCTGGACTTTAGTACTGCATATGAATTAGAGATGTAGTCTCAATCCAAATGAGAGTGTAGCAATCAGCCACACAAGTCCAGAGCTTCCTCGGGCAACGCTGCACGGATTTAAAACTGCAGCCTTGCATCTGAAATTCCTGCATCCAATTACTGGTCAGAGAGAACCAATCTCTTCAATCTCCACTGCTTAAGGAAACCTCAGTACTAGGTTTGCAATGGCAATAAACACCTAAATAATTTCAATAGGCTGTTTTCATTATGTCATCTGCTTTAATTCTGAAGTCTTTTCCTGTAACTCTGGAGGAATGTTACTAAAGTAAACTGCTAACATATTATTTCTCCAACCTTTGTTTTCTTTAGGAAATCATTTAAGAAAAACAACCTTGCACCACGGTCTCAGCCTTCGTGCAGCAGTGAACTTCAGATACAGTAATTGCATAGCTGTGAGTCCTGATGACTTTCCCATGGGGCAGAAAGGACCTGGTAATTCAAGAGTGACAAAGTCAAAAGTAAGGTGAGCTGGGGGAGGGAAAGGATTTCCCCCCAGGATGAGATAAATATAATTTCTCACGGCAGTGTACATCTCTCTTAAGCCTCAGGTGGTTTTAAGTTAATGAGATTAGTTCCAGCAGGCAGTGAAATCCCAGGATATAGGATTTATATTTCAGCAGTTTCCACTTCATCCAGCAAGCACAGTGAAGTCAATCTTTGTGTCATTTTGTTATTGTCCTGGTTAGGTTCTCGTTCTCTGACTCAAGCCTGGCTAAAGCACCTCGTAACTTTGACATGAAAGCTTAAACATCATGTAAAGAGTATGTTTAAGTGTTTAAAAGGGAGGAGAAAGGCAGCAGCCTTAATCTGCAGGAAAGGATTTGTATTTCACTTTTCAGATGTTTTTATATGCAATGGAATTTGATCTTCAACTCCTTTTCCTAATCCAAGGTCACACATTTTTATCCTAAACACACACTCAAAACACTGTTGCTGGAAAATGTCTGTTTTAAGATTTAGTTCCTAAAAAACAGCCTAGGAGAAACAAGGCTAGTTCAGAATATTCTACATCATGGTAACTGCCACCCAGCCTGGTCACCAAAGTTGGCTCAGGTCCGGCAGCTGCGCTGGACACACAAACTGGAGTTTCACTCCAGTGCAAATTTCTGCTCATAGAACAAAACCCTCATTTGTGTTGTCAGTTCTAGCTGTAGCACAAGTCAAACTGAGGTTCCTGCAGTGATAGGAGAGGGCATCATCTTCTCTAGTTGGATGTGCTCCTGTGTGACTTGATCTAGGTGATCCTGCTGTGGCAGGGGAACTGGACTGGATGATCTTTCAAGGTCCCATCCAATCCCTAATATTCTGTGATGACAAGGCACAACAGAAGGATTCAGAAGTGTAAGAGAAAGTACCTGGAGCCATCTGAAATATAAGCCACTATATACACAGCTGTTTAGCAGAAGGCTTTTAGAAAACATAATGGAGATAAACACCAGCAGTCAGATGATGACACTGATTTCTACACACAGCCTGGCTTTGACTTACAACATCTAGGTATTAATAACTGCTACTGAAATGACAGTTTCACCCTTTGGACAGTATTTTTGGTGGTGAATTAAAAGTAATTAACTTCTATCACATTGTGAGTGTAAAGAAAAAGCAGAAAAATCTTGTGCAGTCGACATGATTTAAGTAGCTTTTCCACCCAACAGCAGAACAACCACCACAGCCCTTTCCTTCTCTTGTGGAACACAATGTGTAGACACCACATCAAGAAAATGCTCTTGCTAGTCACAGGCTTTGTTCCAAGACAACCTGACTAACCTACACATCTAGAAAGCACACAGAGGTCAATTTCAGAGTAACTTAACCTCAAAACACTCAAGATGAACTCCATTCAAAAGACTTTCTAGAAATACACCCAAGTCCATCCCAGGAAAAGCCACATTCGCTCCAGTTTTAACTTACCAGCCTGACTGGTAACAGGCAGATCGCATCCAATCCAACATCACTGTTTTAACTTCCTCACCTTAGTTTAGTTTTCTATTTTTCACAAACCTGCCTTCTCATTCTGTAGAGAGAGTTGGGGCTGTTTAGGTTTGAGGAAAAGGAGGCTAAGGGGAGACCTCATTGCTGTCTGCATCTATCTGAAAGGACACTGTAGAGATGTTGGTGCTGGGCTCTTCTCACAGGTCATTAGCAACAGAACCAGAGGGAAGGGCTTCAAGCTCGAACAGGGGAGGGGTTTAGATTAGACATGAAGAAGAAATTTATCACGGAGAGAGTGGTCGGGCACTGGAATGGGCTGCCCAGGGTGGTGGTTGAGTCCCCATCCCTGGATGAGTTTAAAAGTCGCTTAGGTGTAGCGTTGGGGGATCTGGTTTAGGGGTGAACTTGTAGAGTAGGGTTGATGGCTGGACTTGATGATCCCCAGGGTCTTTTCCAACCTGAATGATTCTATGAAGAGCCAAAGCTAAGGACAAGGGTTTAAAGTTGAGTGGTCTATTTCCTTTCTCCATGGAAATACCAAGCTAGAACCTCACTTGGGATGAGTGTTTAATTCAACAGAAGAGAAACAACATCAGTGGATAAGTCTGAGGACACAGAGGCCAACACCTGACCTCTGAATTGTGCCTGGAAGAATTTTGTAAACTTCATACCCTTTTTTGTTGAATAAACATCTGAACACCCATTATCCACCACTACTTGAGCTGGTTACACCTTGGAAACACAGAGCTCTATAGTATCACAAGCAAGTGATATTAAAATGCATTCTCCTGTCAGGACAGTTAAACATTTGTTTACCTGGGAAGTAAATACTTATTTGCACTCAAACTAAAGCAAATGAGTATTTCCAGATGCGTGTAGAGCAAAGTCTGCCGTTTTCAATTAACTATAACATGCAAATATGATTTCCACCAATATGAGAACCAACTATCAGGGTAATTGCTCTGGAAGAATTGCAATTAGAAGTGTCATCAGAATGCATTATGTCTTCTGTTGGCAAAAGGATTATTTGGTAATGGGTCAGGGAGCTCCTTTCACACACTTTAATTATCAGCACATAAGCTTTCAAAAAGGAAATCTACTTGAAATCTCTCCATCATTTCACTATCAGCCTCTGAAAAGAAACAGGCACACTGCAAAAATACAAACAGATCGCGGGGTGAGCTACCTTAAAACACTGTTTTCAATAAAAAACAATCAAAACCCTAATAGTCTAAGTATTTGCATTCTTTTGAAGGCTAGTTGTGGCATTGAAATAAATAATGTGGATGCATCACATCCACAAGTCAAGGACCCTCATACAGAAAGACCTGCCACAAGAGAGAGCCCTCAGCAGAAGTGTTGGTTAGCAGAAATGTTCTACAAGAGTTGCGTAGGAAAAGCTCACAGCTTCGGGATTCTACTTCCAAGTGTGCAGTGGCCTTCCTCTACTCTGGTCCAGCTTCCCAAAAAAGAGTCTAAATACTTCCTGTAGCCTTCCCTCTGTATTGGCCAAGTTCACTTCTGCTCCATACAATGTCATTGCTAAATCAATCATTGCCCTGAAGTTCCCTCATAGAGCCTATTATCTGCATTTGGCTGAAGGCAGTGCAAGTGCATTCAGCTTCCTGAAAAGCAGAAAGACACCAAAAAAGGAGGGTGTCAAGCACTATATTTTCACGAGAGCAAGGAAAGATGGCCTGATTGTGAGAACAGCCTGATGCACTCCCTCTTAGCTGGTTGAGAACTGTAGTGTTACAACTATTTCCAGGTATGGATGCAACGTCCTCCATCCATATAACTGGTCATGAGTAAGTAGATATGCAAGTTGTACCGTGGCATTTCTTGCCCACTGAGGGGATGGGGAGTACAACATCTAAACCAAGACTGCTGCCACATACAGAAAGGACAAATCACAGAACATAAGGGATTGGAAGGGATCTTGAAAGATCATCCAATCCCCCCAGCCACAGCAGGATGACCCAGAGCAAGTCACACAGGAACATGGCCAGGTGGGTTTTAAACATCTCTACAGAAAGAGACTCTGCAACCCCCCTGTGCCCCTTCCAGTCCTCTGTCACCCTCACTGGGAAAAAGTTTTCTCACACCAATGTGGAAACTCCTCTGTTTCAGCTCACACCCGTTGCCCTATAATTAAATGACACAGACCCTGGCGCCATCCTCCTGACACCCACCATTCACACACTTATAAACATTAATGAGGTCACCAAATCATGCAGTTCTGTCCTAGAAGATGCAAAGCAAACCTCACACCTAGCTGTGTACAGAGATTTATCTTCTCTAGGCTGGACTTTTCTCCTCACCTGTATGAGTATCTCTCAATATCTGCAGCATTAACAGAAAACTGTCATCCTAGAAATATTAACAGAAAACTGTCATCCTAGAAATATTAACAGAAAACTGTCATCCTAGAAATATTAGAATCAGAATCATTAGGGCTTGGAAGGGACCTCGAAAGATCATCCAGTCCAATCCCCCTGCCCCAGCAGGATCACCCAGACCAAGTCATACACTCAGTCAGGGTTAGAAGGGACCACAGGAAAACATCCTAGAAATATTAACAGAAAACTAATCACCCTAGAAAACTGACTAAAGGAAGGTTTCACAGGAAAAGGGGATGAATTTCAGGTCCATGAAGACCCATTCATGCTGCCATAAAAAGAGTGGCAAGGGCGTGCGTGTATGGCAGAGTAGGTGCATTAAGAAGTAATACACACAGACACTTTCCTGCATAAACAGAAAGCAGCTTTAATGTAAGTAAGAAAAATGTCACACAGAGCTTTGAAGAGATTCCACATTCCACCTGAACATAATCCCACAACTGCTACCCTGACTAGACTGGCACAGAGCAAACCCTGCCAGAGTCCAACTATTAAAAAAAATCACACAACACTTGATAAGCCCAAGCGGTGATAAAGAATGGCAGTACCAAAGCTTCTTTGCTTGGATTGCAAATAACTTCCAGCCAGAGTACTTTTGAGGGAGAAAAACAACAGGACAATAAAACATCAAATTTGAAGTCTCATATTCCCTGAAATTCTTGCTCCGAGGTCCTAGAGGTCTGCTGCCACAGCTGCCTGGACACACAGCAGGAAAAACCAGGCTTCCTTCCACTGCCAGAGTGCAACAGATTGGCCTAAAACATTAGATGGAACCATGTCTGGGAGAAGAGAGCTGCTGGCATCAGCCTGATGTACATGAGAGAAGACAGGCTACAAAGCTTAAGGAAACATGAAAACTTTAAGAGACAGTCTTGTGATCAAAAAGTGATAATGAAATGGACAGAAGTTGTCAAAAGCATTTTCATTTTGCTTCACATTTCCTAAAATACGTATTGATCGATCCATTCGCAGTTTCGTTGCGATGAGCGTTCGGTTAGGGCGACTGAGCTCAATTTGATGCATTGCAAGACAGCAAGAGGAGTCCAAGCTGCAATCTTGTCAGATCTCAGAAGCCAGACAAGACATGAGTGATACGATATGGAGCATCTATGGCAAGCTAGGAAACTCTGCTATGAATTGAGCTCCTTCTGAGCAAACGCCCAGATGACTCTGTTCCACAGACTTTGAGCTACTGAGCCCTGTGATCGTTAATGATCACCAGTGATTCCTTTCTGCAAGTTAATACTCTTGTTCTTGAAAAGCACTTCAGCCACACTTTGAGTCACTGACCTGTTGGAGAGCAGAGTAGGAGAAAGGGACCTGGGAGTCCCGGTGGACAGCAGGATGGCCAGGAGCCAGCAATGGGCCCTGGTGGCCAAGAAGACCAAAACTATCCTGGGGTGGATCAGAAGAGGGATGGTTTGCAGATCAAAAGATGTTTTTTCTCCCCCCTCTACTCCACCTTGGTGAGATCACATCTGGAACACTGTGTCCAGTTCTGGGGCCCTCGGTTCCAGAAAGACACAACTGCTGGAGAGAGTCCAGCACAGACCCACAAAGATGATGAAGGGAGTGGAACATCTCCCTGATGAGGAAAGGCTGAGGGAGCTTTTGCAAGCTTGAACTTGCAAAAAGGGAGACGGAAGAGTGACCTCAGTGTTGATAAATACGTGAAGGGTGGGCATCAGGAGGATGAAGCCAGGCTCTGCTGAGTTTCATCTAATGATAGAACAAGGAACAATGGATGTGAGCTGGAGCAAAGGAGTTTCCACATCAACATGAGAAGGAACTTCTTTCTAGTGAGGGTTACAGAGCACTGGAAGGGCCTCCAAGGGTTTTGTGGAATCTCCGACTCTGCAGACGTTTAAAACCCATCTGGACCTGTGCTCCTGTGTGACTTGATCTAGGTGATCATTCTCAGGGGGATTGGATAGGATGATCTTTCAAGGTTCCTTCCAATCCCTAATGATCTCTGATCCTGTCAATCACCTCAACACACAATAGCCTTAGCTTACAAAGCTCTCTCATACAGGAATAATAATGAATTATTTTGGAATCTCCTTGAATGGAGCTGCCTAAATATTTTTATTATATTAATGACAGAGATGATGTATAGTTAGAAAACAAGGAAGTTACAAACAGGATACCTCATCAATCTTGCAGTAAGACATGCCCTTCACTTTCCATGCCAGACAGTAGCACTACGCTCTTTCTTGTGCTGAAACAACTCAGTGGCTGAAAACCAATTACCTGCAAAAAAACCACCAGACCACAAAATCTCCCAGTAACCACTGTGTACAGTCAGCATACTGGGACATTGCCCATCCTTCATGAAAAGGACCACGGAACCACATCAAAACAACAGCACTGATGATTCCTCCTTGCACAGCCCTTTGCACTCCAGCCCTAGGGCCGGATTTTCCACAGGCAAAACCTACATTCAATTTGCTGAAGAACAGTCTGTTTGAAAGAACCATCAGCGTGTCAAAGCTCTGCAAATCTCATAGCAACCTGCACTCTCTAACGTCCAGATGATTGTGCAAATCGTGCTGGAGGAAATAAAGTGCTGCTGTAGTTTACTAATGGTTTTCAGACCTTGGGTCCAGTAAAATGCTTTGGTTATTTCACAGAACATTAGGGATTGGAAGGGACCTGGAAAGATCATCTAGTCCAATCTCCCCAGCACAGCAGATTCACCTAGGTCAAGTTGCACAGGAACATGTCCAGGCAGGTTTTAAATGTCTCCAGAGGAGGAGATCCACAACCCCCCTGGGCAGCCCCTTCCAGTGCTCTGTCACCCTCTCCATGAAGAAGTTCCTTCTCAGATTGATGTGGAACCTCCTCTGTTCCAGCTCACACCCATTGCTCCTTGTCCTATCACTAGATGCCACTGAGCAGAACCTGGCTCCATCCTCCTGACACCCTCCCTTCACCAGATTTATAAACATTAACGAGGTCATCCCTCACTCTTATTTTCTCCAAGCTAGAGATACCCAGTTTCCTCACCCTCTCCTCAGCAGTACCATATTCCACTCCATCTTGGTGGCTCTGTTCTAGACTCTCTCCAGCAGTTCTGTGTCCTCTGGAACTGAGGGCCCCAGAACTGGACACAAGATTCCAGATGCAGTCTCAGCAGGGCAGAGTAGAGAGGGAGGAGAACCTCTCTCAGTCTGCTAACCACTCCACTTCTGATACTCCACAAGATTCCACTTAGCATCTCGGGTGTCTGCTTCCAATACGTTCACATTTCTTATAAAACCTTGGAAACATGTAACATAATCTCTTCTCAAACTATTATGTGAAAACCTTCACATGAACGTTACCAGGAGTGTGATCCAGAATAAACTCAGCCAAGTTTTAGTTTCTCCTAGTTTCCTTCGTTAACCTCACTCTGCTGCGAGTTCTCATGTGACGCTGACTTTATCGCTGCCATAAAGAACAGCAGAGACGTCCCGCTTCACTACAATGAAAATAATTCCTGTGCCCAGTCTTAAGCAAATAAGCACGCAACAGGACTTTCAAACTGAAGAGATTTATAACCTTGAGTTTTAAACCTGGCATTTCCCTGATCTTCACTTGCCACAAGAGAGGCAGAAAGTCCTCAACTGCAAATTACTAAAAATAATCAGCTGCAAGATGTGACCTTGGATAAAGCAATGTTAAATTGGCCAGCAAATTTTTCTGAGGCATCACTGTTATTAACTTGCAATTTTTCCATTTCAGTCTGCCACTGATGCTTGGCAGGTTATAATTTTTCATTTTCTCACTTGGCTGACGCTCACTCAAGTAGAGATTATGGAGATAGTGGTGGAGAATTTCTACAAAGAGATTTTTTCCCCCCTTTTCTCTCTATCGCATCAGGATGCAAACACAAATCCTCTTTATGAGGTGGGCTATCTTCTGGATATAATAGGATTGCTGTTAAAAAAGGGATCCTTCCCATTCTCCAATGGTAGGAACAGTTCGTGTCTTACGTGGAACTCGGGAGCTCTTCCATGTGGTAATGAACAGTGGTAGCCCAGCTAAAACCTGCTCAGCACATTCTCATCAGACATGATATGGCCTAAAATCAATTCCATTTTTCAGTTCATCTACTAAACAAGTTTTACAGTTTCACTGAGTTGATTCTTTCCTTCTAAATCACCACTTTTTTTGTCTTTTTAAACTGCTGATCACTTTCTGCCACAGACATTCCTCACTCTCGGCAAAGTACATTTGGCACCCCATCACCTCTCATCATTCCTTCGCTGCCAACTTAATCAACAGAGGCTGTCATAAACAGGTTTTCCCAGTTATCCATTAACCCACCTGGATATGTTCCTGTGCAACTTGATCTAGGAGATCCTGCTGTGGTGGGTGGATTGTACTGGGTGATCTTTTGAGGTCCCTTCTATGATTCTGGAACTACACTTCCTGTGAAGCATTTGAGGTTGCTCTGGGGTTTGTGGTTTTCCCCCACCATTTCCCCCCCTCCCCAAACACCCTCTGCTCACAAGGACAAAATTCAGGATATCTAACTACATGCAAACAGATCCAACAATGTGATTTCACATAAGTTGCTCTGCCTCCGGTGACGAACCAGCGCATCCTTCTGACAGAAGATCCATTCTGTGACATTTATCTCTGCCTAAAAATACCTGGCCCCCAAGCAGTCCTGACGCAGGAGCTGTGCGTGACACGCTGTGAGTGTCTGCAGAGCTCTCCTCATTAGCCAAGAAGACTTTGCTACGACCATTAGAGTTTATGCTTGGAGATACATTGTGAGGGGATGTCGAGGAACACATTAAAGCCTGGTACACGAGAAGCACAAGTCACGGCGGAACACATTATCATTGATCGGAAACTACAGTTCCCACGAAGCGGGAGACCCTGCAGTGTTATTACTAGCTCAGCATTAAGTTACAGCCCAGAGGATATTAATGCTGCCTGGCAAGACACGTCACTGCCTCCATAACCATCCCATTTTAGCCTTCTTGTTCAAATCATGAATATTCAGTACAAATTGTTGTTCCTGTTCACTGACCCGAGTGCACAATGAAACAAGGTCACATTTATTTGTGCTGCCTTTGCTCTTTTTTAATTGTATTTTCAAGTATTTATTATCCTAACAACTGTCTTGCCACATACTTCCTTTATTGCCACTTATCACAAAATCATAGAACATTAGTGATCAGAAGGGACCTTTTAAAGATCATCCAGCCCAGTTCCCCAGACAGAGCAGGATCACCTAGATCAAGTCGCACAGGAACACGTCCAGGAGGGTTTTAAACATCTTCAAAGAAGGAGACTCCACAACCTGACTGTGCAGCCCCTTCCAGGGCTCTGTCACCCTTACCATGAAGAAGTTCCTTCTCAGACTGATGTGGAACCTCCTCTGTTCCAGCTCACACCCATTACCCCTTGTCCTATCATTGGATGCCACTGAGCAGAGCCTGGCTCCATCCTCCTGACACCCACCCTTCACATATTTATCAACATTAATGAGGTCACTCCTCAGTCTCCTTTTCTCCAACCTACAAAGACCCAGCTCCCTCAGCCTTTCCTCATCAGGAAGATGTTCCACTCCATCATCTTTGTGGCACTCTGCTGGACTCTCTCAAGCAGTTGTGTGTCCTTCTGGAACTCAGGTGCCCAGAACTGGACACAATATTCCAGATGTGGTCTCACCAGGGGAGCGTAGAGGGGGAGGAGAAACACTCTTGATCTGCTAACCACCCTCCTTTTGATCCACCCCAGGATGCTGGTGGCCTTCCTGTCCACAAGGGCACATGGCTGGCTCATAGTATGACCTTTATTGGTTATTCAATGAAATGGCAATTTGGGCTAGTAGCTATAATGCTATAAGATTTCTAAAGTCATATGATTATGCAAAAAATAATGTCTCTGATATTTCATCACTTCTTGCTGCAATTTCTGAAACTTCTTTAAAAAGAAGGCGTAACAACTTGCTTTGCAAACAGCAAAGAGAACGCACAGGAAAGAAAAGTGGCTTTGCTCAAGGCCTTGCTGGAGAACAGAAGCTACATCTGAGTATTGACCAAGTCTTGCAAATCCACGTTCATTCTGTCTTTTTCAGGATGGTTTTGTGAACAAAGGAAATTACAAAACATCCTAAACAAATTCCATTCTTAAAAAGCCAACAACCCAAGGTTGAGATGACCATCTTGAAGTTCATGACTTCCAACAGCCACACCATCTAGAGAACAACAGACCATGTCACCTGAGGAGTTCCCTGAGAGCTTATCTGCAACTGTGACAGAGCTACTAGTTTTCTGTTTCTTACAGCCCGCACAAAACTAGTTTTAACATCTCCCAGTCCCATTAACACATCCAGGAACAGCACCAAACCAGCACATAGTGAGCACAGGGAACTCTACAACTCTTGCAACCTCAGAGCACTTAGCAGATTTGTGGGTAGCTCCAGCATCTAAGGAATACAGCCACACTGCATCCATCCTGTTTTACTTTACACAGCTATAATGTTAGTTGGACCATACAGAGTTGGCAGCATCATACAGCCAATACTGAGATAAAACATTAGCTCTGCTCTTGATATTTTCATTCTGACTCTAGTAAAATATTTTTTCAATTAACTTGGAACTAGGTTGGAGAAACTGTATTTCCATGCATTATAATCAACTATTAAACAAGGGGCTGGAGTTTTCCTGCCATTCACCTCTGAAGCTGGACTCATTCTATAAGCTGATTAACATGAATTCGCCTCTATTAGAAACAACTTGTTTCAGTCCAAGCACATCTTGTGATGCAAGGAGAAGGGGGAACAAAAAGAAACCCAAGTAAGTGCTACTGGTCAAGTCTGCACTAGTCAAAACAGCTGTACAAAACAGGCAAAGGCTTTTCATGCATTTCTTTCCACCAAATTAATTCTCTACAAACTACCAGACTTGCAGGTCTGACTTCAAGTCCACTGAAATCTAACAACAGACATGCCTGGATGTAAACAGACAGGAGTTAGAGGTGTGGAGCTGCAGCTCTCTAGACATCTGTGCTCAAGAAGTAAGGTCTGTGCTGGTTAAAAGGAAACAAAACTTTATAGTAAGTACAAGTTGAATTTTAAAAAAAACCCTACCTGTTTGAATGCTTCTGAGGCTGCCTAAAGCTAATAACTTCAGCACAGATCAGGAGAAACAGAACTGATATGAACTATTCATGAATCTTTCTTACTTATGCATAAAGTGTTCACAAATTCTGACTAGGACTCCAATTCAGAAAACTAATCTTGAAGTGAAGAACACCATAAAAACACATTCCACCTCGTCTGCCGGCGCGTTATTCTAACTGACTGACTCCCACCCTAGCTTCACACTGAGGCAGTACACGTACACGAGGCAGACTTCTCTTAGGTACTCATGATTGTTACCCTGATAGCAGATTGTACAGGTGATACAAGCTAATAGAATCATAGCATGGCCAGGGTTGGAAGGGACCTTAAAGATCATCTGGGTCCAACCTCCCTGCACAGGCAGGGACACCTTCGCCAGAGCAGGTTACTCAGGGCCCCAGACAACCTGTCCTTCAACACTGCCAGAGATGGAGCAGCCACAACTGCCTTGGGTGACTTGGTCCAGCATCTCAGCACCCTCAGAGCAAAGAATTTGCTCCTCATGCCCAACCTCAGTCTCCCCTCTTCAAGTCTAGAACCCTTTCCTCTTGCCCTCTTGCTCCACACTCATGTCAAAAGCCCTACTCCATCTTTCTTGTAGTCCCCTTCAGAGACTGGAAAGCTGCTAGAAAGTCACCTGGGAGCATCTTCTTCTCAAGGCTGAACAACCCCAACTTGCTCAGCCTGTCCTCATAGGGGAGGTACCAGATGACACTCTCCTTCTCACAGAATCCTTCACTATTACCTGAAAAGATGCCTTTGATGCCCACTGATGTGGAAGAGGCAAGTTGGGCACTCTCTCAGTGTAGTTTGCTCACTTCAAGAGCACAAGCTGTGCTCTTATGTCATCCTACATGCACCAGTGCTATGCAGAAGGGACCTCATACATGGAAGGAACAAGGGTCAGTCATATCAGCAGTTGATGTTCAACTAAGACAAGTGAGATGGGACTGTTAAAGCTTTCAGAGCACTACACAGGCAACCCTGACTATCCTGTATTTCCTATTGGCCATTTGTGAAGCATCTTCAGTTTTCCAGTGACCACAACTCTCTAATCCTGAAACAAGTCATTATCTCCTCATGAAAATGTAAAGTTGGTGAGATCTCAACAAGCATTCTTCATTAATTTGGTGGATTAAGCAGAGGGAAGCTATAATCTCAAATACGAATGCTCTGATAAGTAAAAGCCCTGACTTAAGCACTAGGTGGTCAACCTGTAAATCCAAGGATATAAGTTCCACTGTCCACAAATTAACTCCAACTACAAAAGCCTCAACACCTCAGATGTCACACAGTTCAGGTTCATCTCTGATTAGCACATACTCCAGATGTAAGCTGGCACAGAGGAGGTTCTGCATAAATATGAGAAGGAATGTGCTCCCAGTGAGGGTGACAGAGCCCTGGAAGGGGCTGCCCAGGGGGGTTGTGGAGTCTTCTTCTCTGGAGACATTTAAAATCCTCCTGGACATGTTCCTGTGTGACTTGATCTAGGGGATCTTGCTGTGTCAGGGGGATTGGACTACATGATCTTTCAAGGTCACTTGCAGTTCTTAATGTTCTGTGATTCCAGGGTAGAATCTTTCGTTTTGCTTAATATACCCACACATCACCACCCCAGAACTTTAGTTTTACCCCTAAAGACACTAGAGGCTGCTAATGAAAATAGGAGAATTTATAAATTCTAGTAGTGGCCTATTCTGAAAGCTCTGAAAGAATTTGCAACCTTAGATCTACAATCCATTAGAGGAAGAGCAGTCATTTTGTTGTTGATAAAAAGCCAAACTTTCCAACAGTTTAACTTCACTACATCTGATTGCAAAACCCTGCACATTTTAAGCTGTGTGTGTTTATTTCGTTCCAGTCTGACCTGCTGTTCTGTACGTGTGACAAAGCCAAGGGAGAATATAAAAATCCACACACATACTAGAAGAAATTCTAACAGCCTTCAAAAACACATCCTGGAAAAGCTCCAGGAACGTCTCATCTTAACAGTATCTCAGATAAACACTGAATCTCTCTTCACTTAGTATTGCTGGTTCTTATTATGAAGTCCTGATAAACCAGGCTTCGCATGCAGAAAACACTGATTAAATTCAATTAAATTTCATTGGCACTTCCTTTTAATTATGGCAGCAGGTTAAAAATTATTAGGATGCAGTGAGGACCATGATTAGGATACTGTGACAGTCAGGATTTTACTGTGGTTGAGTCACCATCCTTAGACAAGTTTAAAAGATGCTTAGGTGTAGTGTTGAGGGATCTGGTTTAGGGGTGAACTTGTAGAGTAGGGTTGATGGTTGGACTTGATGATCCCAAGAGTCTTTTCCAACCTGAATGATTCTATGATTAAAAAAATGGTCTGAAAAAAAAAACCCCTCACACACACACGACTGGATGTTATGCACAAAAACAGGCAGTGCCAACAGCACGATCAGAAACGAGGCCTTATGAAAAGCTCTGACTGAGAAAAGATGACCAGCAAAGACTGAGATAGTATCTGCATAAGCTTTAGTAAATTAAGGAGCTCCTAGACGCACGCAGAATGTTCCTAGGAAGACTGACTTAGCAAACCAAGATGAATCCTACATCTAGATTTCCATTAGGGAATTACTTGGGTTTTATCTACTCACAGATTACTGCCTTTCTTTTGTCTGTAAAGCATCAATCCAAGTCTACATTCTAAGCAAGTGAGGTCAAGAGTTAGTCTGCATTTTAAGCCAGTTGGTGAGGCACATCTCAAATCACTAGGAGAACTTCCTCTGCAGCTTCAAAGAAGATTCTGTTCCTGGGCAAAACTCCTTCCTTATGAGAAAAGGCTGAGGGAGCTGGGTCTCTTGAGCTTGGAGAAACAGAGACTGAGGGGTGAGCTCATTAGTGTTGATAAATACATGAAGAGCAGGTGTCAGGAGGATGGAGCCAGGCTCTGCTCAGTGGCATCTAATGATAGGATGAGGGGGCAACAGGTGTGAGCTGGAACACGGAAGGTTCCACATCAAATATGAGAAGGAACTTCTTCACAGTAAGAATGACAGAGCACTGGAAGGGGATGCTCAGGGAGGTTGTGGAGTCTCCTCTTCTAGAGCCATTTAAAACCCACCTGGCCATGCTCCTGTGCTACTTGGTCTACGTCATCCTGCTGTGGCAGGAGGATTGAACTAGATGATCTTTCTGATCTTTCAAGGTCCCTTCCAATCCCTAATGTTCTGTGATTCTCTTTCCTTCACAAAGTGGTGTCAATCTCCACTTTAAATCAAGGTACATTCCCACTGCCTGTTGGAACTTCACCCTGCAAGAAGGAACTGAAGTTTCTAGATAGAACACCTCCAAAGCAAGAGACAAGCAACAAATGGATTAATATTCCTTATAAAGCATAATAACAATAACAAGTGAAGTTTTTCTACAGCTTTTTGTTAATTTATCCCAGAACCTAGAGTGTACATGGATGCCTTCTAGCAGAATAAACCCCAAACGTCTGCTAACGTGGTTTTAATATCTAAGTGTCTTGACAGTTTCCCTTTAAATCACATTTATTTCAATTCAGAGGAACAGCATTACTTTGATATATCTTTTACACTGGCACTTCTGTGCCTTCGCACGACATCAGTGATTTTCAGACTTTTGAACCGGCACTGAAAATAATTACGCACTAAAGGTCACGAAAATCTTTGTTCCTCTTTTTTTGGTAACACTTCTATCTCATCTTTCTAGGAAGTGTCATTAATTAGCTCCTTTCAGCCACAAAAAAAAAGAAAAAGAGAAGTATCTCTGTTAAATACGGAAAGAACTGGACTTCAAACTGAATCACATCAAGAATCGGCTAGAAAAAGCAATAAATTACTTAGGCTTTGCCACTTAGAACATATTATATTAAATAAAAAGTCTTTCTACTTATAAAGGCGAAAAAACAAATAAGCCAAACAAAGAGCAGAAAGTAGCCCTCATTCATCAGAGCGATTTTTCAGAAGTGTACTTAATCTTGAGAAAGATGGAGCGAGTTCTTTCACATCTCATTTGTGCTCAAAGGACACGCCAAACAAAAACCAATTCAGCATTAAGCAGCAGCATCAAGAGCAAGTGTTTTACTTAGCAGGAATTCAACTCTAATTTCATATTCACCAACACTTTTCTCCTTTCCTGGACTAGAATAAGTCTCACTGGAAGGAAGAGTAGATAATAGCTCCCTTATACCTTACCCTACCCTTCCAAGAAACTACACCTGGCGCCTGTACGTGGCTCCAGGATGCAGATACACAAAAGACAACTCACAGTATCACAGTAATGATAAGGTTGGTAAAGACCTTAAAGATCATCCAGTCCAACCTAAAAACTCAAAGCAACTCGGATCTATTAGCAACTGGACAAACACTTTTCACACACAGTGTCACATGCAGAACATTAGGGATTGGAAGGGACCTTGAAAGATCCTCCAGTCCAATCCCCCTGCCACAGCAGATTCACCTAGGTCAAGTTGCACAAGGAACATATCCAAGCGGGTTTTAAACATCTCCAGAGAAGGAGATTCCACAACTCCACTTGGCAGCCCCTTCCAGTGCTCTGTCACCCTCACTGGGAAGAAGTTCCTTCTCATATTGATGTGGAACCTCAGAGAAACACACCTCACACAAAAGGGAGACCATCTCAGGTTACTTTTATGCAATATGAGGCACCAATCGAGTAACTGTTCAAACTATCAGTTTCCTAAGGAGCTTGTAATTCATCTCAGATTCCTCTTAGGATCTCAGAAAAACACTTCTGCAGGTGTTCTTTATAAGCTTATTGGAACTGTTTTCAAATTCAGAAGCCACAAGCCCATCTGATCAAGACAACACACATACACATAGATTCTTGAATACTTACACACTTTAGTATATAACTACCACATATACAACAATGTCTATTTCATTTCAGTTCCCTGAACTCAGAGGTACACTGGCAATTCCTATGCAGAACCAGAACCATCTGTACATGACCTTATTGCTCTCTACAACTGCCTAAAAGGAGGTTGTAGCAAGGTTGCAAATTGCTAATGATATGAAGAGGGGAAATGGCCCCAAGTTGTGTCAGGGAAGGTTTAGATCGGATCTTAGGAAGAAGCTCTTTCTGGAGAGTGTGGTTGGGCACTGGAACAGGCTGCCCAGGGAAGTGGTAGAGTCACTATGCCTGAAGGTGTTTAAACAATGAGTAGCTAGAGCGCTTGAGGCCATGGTCTAAGAGTTATGGAGATATTAGGATGAGGGCTGCACTCTATGATCCTGAAGGTCGTTGCAGCAAAAGGATTCTATGATTCAGAACAAAAAGGAACAAGGAAAGACTAACTCGACATGAAAACACAAACCAACCAACACTTCAGACTTGACCCACACAAATACTGTGTGTTTGAAAACATATCTCCAGGGAAGTTTTGCTCCTGAGAATTTATGGTTCTGAACTTCAGCTCCTTTGAGTGTTCAATATTAATTAACTAAAATACAGTTGAAACATCATTTTTCCTGCTAAGCAGAACTCACTTGTTCTAGAAAAGAGAAGTCTTCTCTAACAAAGGTTTAAAAACTGAAATCCATGTAAAATACACATGGAAATTTAAGCTTTCATGCTTTCAAGCTTAACTATCCACTCTGCTTCAAAACTCAGACACAAGTGCTGGCACACCACGTACATGAAGGATGAAGTGTCTAAGCTGAATCACTTTTTGCTATGGAGAAGTATTAACAGCGCAGCAAAGCCAACCAGACCACATGGGCAATGAGTATTTTTCCACACACACACTCATGAAAAACAGCTGTTAGAAGACATTAAGAGAAAAAAATGTTTTGAACAGAGATAAAAGTGAGAAAGCAAGTCCCAAAAATTTTAATTTTCCAAGTGGTACAAGTAGGTGGATGAAGCTAGCAAAAAGAAGCCACAACTCAGTAACCAAGAAGAGCTCTATATTGAAACCACAGAGTCCAATAACTGATTGGAACTAGAGATGTGACTTTTCCACCCTGTTCTGGAAAATATTCTCCACAGTGTCTTCAATCACCACACATATATATTTTTTATTTACAAGCAGAGGAAAAATTAAAACACATCCAGCCATCTGGTTTGTGCCAGACATGCTTGGCCGTGTTGTATCTGTTTTTCAAATAGCAGACACTCATCAGGCATCTGATCTGTGATTAGCTGGTAGGAAAACAAGAATTCAATCTGATTTAAAACTATCACTGCACTGTGTTTGTTCTCGTTCCCTCCTGGTAGGAAGTGGGATACTTTTGCTGTGACTGAGAAGGGAGAGCGATTAAGTAACCAGTAGTTCAGCCTGTTGAACACATGCTCCACACATCAGCTGCGGGCCAACGCTTTGGCCTGAAAACAAGACCAGGCTTCTCCAAGTATTTCAACATATGCCTCATGTCAGCACGAACATCAACTATGTTGTACAGGCTTCATTCTCAACTGATGCAGTAAAATACTCTAGTAATGCAGTACCTCACTACTAACAGCTTTCAGAGCCACGTTTCTAACACCATGTAACTACATTCCCTTTCCAGCCAGAACTCTACTCTTCCTCCTCTTGAGGCATGGTCCCAAGGGCTGTTGCCATCCCTTGTACAGAACGCAGAAGGGAGCGTATCATAACTGTCTCCTTCAACAGTTAAGAGAAGAAGCAGCAGCCTGACCTCTCAATTATCTTCTTTCACAGGTACGACCACTGTTCTAGAGTTAATCCACTAATACTCCCACGAGCTTCCGCAACACAGCCCCAGATGCAGCACCTTTCACTTTTACATACAGGTGACCTCCAAGGTTCCAATTTCCTCCTCAGGAGGAGTTCCTTCACACTGCAGATACTATCCACTGGTTTCCACAGCAATAGCCAGTATCAACAGGAGGACTACAAAATCCTCTAAGTCCCAAGCATCTAAGTCCTATAGAGACAAGATGGGTATCTACAGCAGTTCAATAGTCTTTGCTGCCCTCTAATTACACTTTCAAACATCCAGGAAAGAAATGCTTTCTGTACTAGAGGTTATACAGAGTTGTTCCTACTAAAATAGTTCTGAACCCAAGCTACTCGAGGCAAATCAGTGTGCCCAGGTGGCCAAGAAGGCCAACAGCATCCCAGCTGGTAGGTGTGGCCAGCAGGTCTAGGGAAGCCATCATCTTCCTGTACTCTTTGTTGGTGAGATGCCACCTTGAGTGCTGTGTTCAGTTTTGGGCACCTCGGTACAGGAGGGACACTGAGGTGCAGGAGCAGGTGCAGAGCAGCACAAAGAGGCTGGTGAAAGGCCTGGAGAATCAGTCTTAAAGAAAAGGAGCTGAGGGAACAAGGGCTCTCTAGTCTGAAGAGGAGACAGAGGAGACCTTAATACTCTACAACTATGTGAAAGGGCATTGTAGACAGGTAGGTGCTGGCTTCTTCTCACAAGTAAACAGTGACAGGACTAGAGGGAGCAGCCTAAAGCTGCATTGGAGGGGCTGAGGCTGGACATCAGGAATTTTTTCCCTGAGAGGGTTGTAAAGCACTGGAACAGGCTGCCCAGGGAGGTGGCTGAGTCACCATCCCTTGGTGTGTTTAACAGTCATACAGATGAGGTTCTTCGAGATTTTAGGGGTGATAAAGATAAGAGTAGGGTTAAAGGTTGGACTCAATCTTGCAGGTCTTTTCCAACCTAAATCTTTCTGTGATTCTATGGAATCACCGCAAGGAAAGGATGTTTTTAAACCTCAACAAACTAAGCAATTAACAAATCCAGACAGCACTACAAGGTAAATCCCTGCTCTTAGTCTCAACCCAGAACATTTGTGATTCATAGATGTAAATCTTTATTAAAATGCACATTTACTAATTTAATGTTTCTTAATGTTTCAGTGAAGCCTCCAGTTCCCACCTGTGAATGCCTCCAAGACTTCACTGACACGTTCAGTTTATTCCCTACAACTGGCATGACCAGTGGATTTCAAATTTCACAGTAAAAGACAAATCAGAAAATGATTCATCTACTAATTATTTTTCCTGGGGGGTTTTTTGGTAACAAATTTAGCCCACACAAAGTGCATCAAATTGACTGTAGAGAACCAACTGTAATAGGAGATGGGTTATGCTCAGAAGTCTTGAAGGAGCTGCCCAACGCCACCAGGCGATTGGTGGCTATCAGCTCTATAAAGATGTGGCAACTGAAAAACATTGCACAGACTGGACTCAGAATCACAGAATGTCAAGGTTTGGAAGGGACCTGAAAGATCATCTAGTCCAACCTCCCCACCACAGCAGGATCACCTAGACGAAGTCACACAGGAACATACACAGGTGAGTTTTTAAACGTCTCCAGAGAAGGAGACTCCACAACCCCTCTGGGCAGCCCCTTCCAGTGCTCTGTCACCCTCACCATGAAGAAGTTCCTTCTCAGATTGATGTGGGACCTCCTATGTTCCTGCTCACACCCACTGTCCCTTGTTCTGTCATTAGATGACACCAACCAGAGCCTGGCCACTGACACTCACCCTTCACATATTTATCAGCATGAATGAGGTCACCCTCAGTCTCCTTTTTCCCCGGCTCAAGAGACCCAGCTCCCTCAGCCTTTTCTCATCACAGAGATGCTACCTGCACCATCTTTCTGGCTCTGTGCTGGATTCTCTTAAGCAGTTGTATGTCCTCCTGGAACTGAAGGGCCCAAAACTGGGCACAATATTCCAGATGTGGTCTCACCAGAGTACAGCAGAGTGGAGCGGGAGGAGACCTTCTCTCCATCTACTAACCACTTCCTTTCTGATCCACCCCAGGATGCCATTGGCCTCCATGGCCACAAGGCCCATTGCTGGCTCATGGGCATCCTGGCCGCCCACCAAGACCCCAGGTCCCTTTCTCCTGTGCTGCTCTCCAACAGGTCAGTCCATAACAGAATCACAGAACATTAGGGATTGGAAGGGACCTCGAAAGATCACCCAGTCCAGTCCCTCTGCCACAGCAGCATCACTTAGATCAAGTCACACAGGAACATATCATAGAATCACTAGGGATTTGAAGAACCTCAAAAGATCATCCAGTCCAATATCCCTGACACAGCAAGATCACCTAGACCAAGTCACACAGGAACACATCCAGGAGGGTCGTAAACATCTCCATTGAAGGAGACTCCACAACCTCCCTGGGCAGCCTGTTCCAGTGTGTGATGCTCTCCTGTAAAAAGCCAGGAACAAATAAGCAGAAAGTCTACATCAATGAGCCTCACCTCAGTCCTGTCTTGTCAAGCTGCAGCACACCAGCAACCCAGAGCAAGCAACTCCCACTGCACATGGCCACCATCTCATTGCACAAACACAGTGAAACAAAGCTACAGAGGATCAGCATAACTCCACACCTGTACCAACTTCAGAACACGCTGACATCAACCCAGCATGCTGTGGAGCAGCTACAAACACCAGCCTGGAGTAGCAGTAGCTTCACAGCGTAAAACTTAGTTGAAGCTCCACATACAAACACCATCTGCTCTCGTGCAAAAGGTTTAAGACTTGAAACAGCATTCTCTTCCTGTTCCTACACGCCATCGCAACGAGAATAATTGTATTTATATAAAGAGCCCACAAAATGATGTTCCACAAAAACAGCAGCATATGGCCAAATCGTGCTGAACAGCGCTCAGCATATTCATCCGTGAAACAAGAACCGTGACGGGGAGATGAATACACCCCAGTCTACTTGGAAATTGCCAGTGTGCAGATGATTTTCTGCAACTGATTTTATATTTTTAATCATTTCTGACCTGGCACTCTACATGGGTACCTCTCCTTACGCTTCGGCCAAAGTTGATCTTTCCCAAGTAGAAACGTGGCCCGTAGCCCATCTTATGTCACCTGCTAGCAGTAGTCTTCTGTCTAGGGCAGGGATGATGAAAAGAAGAAACCAGCTCTTTCACAGAAGTATTTCATCACCACTACAAACAAAAAGCTTGGAAAACATTAGGCAAGTTCTAACAGGCTGTGTCAGGAACAGTGTGGCCAGCAGGGTTAGGGATGTCATGCTTCCTCTGTACTGGGCACTGGGGAGGCCTCCCCTCGAGTACTGGGGGCAGTTCTGGGCCACTCACTTCAAGAAAGACATTGAGGAGCTGGGGCTGGTGCAGAGGAATGACGAGGCTGGGGAAGGGACTGGAGGGAAAGGCTGACCAGTAGAGGCTGAGGGTGCTGGGGGTGTTTAACCTGGAGAAGAAGAGTTTCAGGGGGCGAGGGGAATCTTCTCCCTCTCTACAACTTCTTGAAGGGAAGTTGTAGTCAGGTGGGGGTTGGGCTCTACTCCCAGGCATTTAGCACCAGGATGAGAGGGCCTGAAGCAGTACCAGGGGAGGGTTAGGTTGGATCTCAGGAGGCCCTTCCTTATGGAAAGGGTGATCAGACCCTGCTCATGGCAGTGGTGGAGTGTCCATCCCTGGAGGTGTTTAAGGACATCAAGCTTTCTCTCCAGCACATAACAAAGTTTTTGGGATACTTGCACATAATCACTTGATACAAAAACACAATCATGGTCACATTTTTAAGAACCCTTCCAGCTTCAGACTTGTCCTGCTCTAATTTGCTGCCATCTTACAGCTGGCTGGTCTTCATCACATACAAGATTCAACTGACCAAACCACCCTTCTCTCAAACTCTTGGTCATTGCTTCAGAATCTTCAGGAACTTACACAAAAATACTGGTTTCACTGAGTGATGTGGCTTTGCTTGGGTCCTTCTCATTTATTTGGACTATCCTCTCGTCATACGGAAGGCTGATTGCTAGTAACTTCTCCAAAAGAGTTGAAGAGTTCATACAGGACACTCATATCTTATCTGACTTGCACTTCAGCCCATTTCAGCTCTTCCTGTCAAGCTTAAGTACCAAAAGCAGGTTTTACTACTCTGATTTACAAGTCTTTCACCACTTCTGGTGCCACCTACAATCCCACCAAGTCTGAAACCTGAAAGCATCACCTGCTACAGGCATGTAAAACCGAGAACACTCAAAACTTCACAACCTTCCTGCTGGCTCTTCACTGCAGGAGATAAAACGCAGTTTTCCCTGAAGTCTCTGCAGGATCTACAAATCCCTCCTGGCAAAGCCTCCAATAACTGCCCCCCGACACTCAGCAGGCTCATCTGTTAACCAGTCTGTCGCACTCAGCAGTTCTCTAAAGCAGCCCAAGAGCTCTCATCTATGAATGTGAAGCAGGATTTTTTAATTTCACCTTTCAGGTTCTGGACATAGAATCATAGAATCATTAGGGATTGGAGGGGACCTCGAAAGATCATCTAGTCCAATCCTCCTGGCACAGTAGGATCACCTAGATCAAGTCACACAGGAACACAGCCAGGTGGTTCTTAAACATCTTAAACAGTGAAGGAGACTCCACAACCCCCCTGGGCAGCCTGTTCCAGTGCTCCATCACCCTCACTGGGAAGAAGTTCCTTCTCATATTTATGTGACATCAATCATCTTTACTTCCACAGTTCTCTTTATTTGCACTGTACTGTTAGCGACAACTTGTAAGGAATCTTAGCAACTGGCAAGTTAATCTAGTATTTACAGACAATGGCCAAGACCTACCAATGCACAAATTGAGCTTAATGCCATCTCTCCATCACTGAACTATGTTGTTGCCAGCACGACCTAGAGACCTTCAATCTTCAGTACAGAACTTCTAAAACAAGTTCATTGTTTCCAAGCTTCTTAGACACTTCTGAAATCTTGAGTTAACCATCAGCTCTGTCCTGGTTTCAACAGTTTCCTGGGGTACAGAACCACATCTTAGGGCTTTCTTTTTATCTAGATCCATGTTTTTAGATACAGAACAAAGACTATGATCTACTCTGACTTCTACAGAACATGGGCATAGGCCCTCAATCCAATTTACATGCATCTGAAAAGGAAAAAAAAAAAATAAATCACATTTAAATTAAAATTTTCCTCTGATGAGTATGCTGCCATGACCTCACACAACCCTCTTAGCTTAAGATGCATCTCTTACTTCCCATTACAAATGTGACTGGCCCATATTTTAGCCAATGGACCTTGTTTGTCTCTGCATCATCATTTTCTGCTTCATCAGAGTCTCTGTTCACACTGCACACACTAAAACATCACAATCAGGTCCCTCCTTGCCTTTCACTCTGCTAATATTTAGCATACCGAGCTCGTGGAATTTCTCCCTCAGGAGTTATTTTGCACCTTTACTCATTCTTACAGTTCTTCTCTGAATTCTCTTTGACTTCAACATCCTCCTTGAAGTACGAACGCAAACTCAACAGAAGCTTCCCCGAGCAATCTCATTAATGTCAAATACTAAGATGCTGCACATTTTCAGACCAGTCGCACAGAGATTAAATCACAGTGAAATCTTTCTCAAGATCCCTCACAAATAAATTCATATTTACATAGGAAATAGTTAACAGAAGCTCAAAAAAACCAAAACAAACTAATGAAGAGAACAAAGGGTCCAACGCAATCATCCTACCAATTCAACCTCCCAGATGACTCTTCCACGTTTACCACTCCATAGACCAATGTGCTTGGGTGGCATTTTCCTCTGGTTTTCAAGTAGACACCAGAGAAGAACCATAGGGTGGCTGAACACATTGGCTCCACGTAGAGGTGCTGCACTTGCTGGCACAGAGAGTGTAGAGTTAACCAGCCTGAGTTAGAAGTCACAGAATTTCACACAGAACATTAGGGGAAGGGACCTCCAAAGATCATCCAGTCCAAGTCCCCTGCCAGAGCAGGATTCACCTTGACCAAGTCACACAAGAACATATCCAGGCGGGTTTTAACATCTCCAGAAAAAGAGACTCAAGTCAAGGCTTCCCAAGGTAAGCAACCAACATCAGTAAGGTCAGGATACTGATCTTCAGGACAAGTAATGGATCAATAACAGATAGTAGCATACTCTCACTTTTCACAGAATCATCAGGGATTGGAAGGGACCTCGAAAGATCATCTAGTCCAATCCCCCTGCCACAGCAGAATCTCCTAGACCAAGTCACACAGGAACACATCCAGACGGGTCTTAAACTTCTCCAGAGAAGGAGACTCCACAGCCTCCCTGGGCAGCCTGTTCCAGTGCTCCATCACCCTCACTGTGAAGAAGGTCCTTCTCAGATTGCTCTGGAACCTTCTATGTTCTAGCTTACAACCACTGCCCCTCATCCTAGTACTGTACATATTCTGTGCTTCTTTGATATTTGTGTGGAACTGCAAGCACACTTGTACAAGAAATCAAGCAGGGTTTTTGTGTCATTTCTTCTTGACTACAGTTACAGACATTTAAGTCATAACATTTGCTTCCCTGCTAGATCCCAGCTGCCCAACAGACCCAATGGCTAGTAGACAGCTCACAGAAAAAAATCACTGCTTTTCTGCACTTGGCCTGGGCTGCAAGAGCTGTAATTTTTGCTTTACAGGAACCATACAGTTACTGTAGACTGAAGGATGACCTTTCCTGCTTCCCTGCACAGTGCTGCTAACCAAGGTCACACCACTGACAGAAGCAGCAGACACATATTTGAAGAGAAACAAAGTGCTTTAACACGCACGATGCTGAGGTGTGAAGAATGGAGTGCATTGTTTTCAAGTGATCATAACTCACTCAGAACACTGAGTTACTTCTCGATGGAAGCAATTTCCACGTCAAATTTCAACTCTCAACCACTTCAGCAACGCCGTTGAGGAATGTGAAAAGTCTTGTAAAAAATTAGGAGGAAAAACTGAAGGATCCTGCTGGGGCTGGGGGATTGGACTGGATGATCTTTTGAGGTCACTTCCAGTCCCTAACGTTCTGTGATTCTGTGAGAGAGAACATTTCTTCTCCTCAAGTCACTTTTATGATTTAATTGCATGGGGGGCAGTGGGGGAATAAAGGGGGGTTTTTTGCTGTTGAATAGTAAAGCTGTAGGTATGTGAGTTTTTATGCTGACATGCTCTGGAAGTCTGTTACTCCTGCACCTAAAACTAGCAGTGGCTTTAAAAAAAAACAAACAAACACACAAAACTAACAAACAAGGAAAAAACTCCCTAACTTCATCCACACAAAAGGGGACACAACCACACAAGTCAGAAAACCAAGCAAGCACTTGCTGTGCTGCTCTACCAATCTACCCAAGCTTCTGGAAGAGAGAGAAATAGTGGACAGAGGGAGAGGACAGACGTGACACCCAGAAAGTTTTGTTTCAGAGATGTCTGGTTTGCAGTGAAAAGAATAACATGAGTTGGAGATTCGCTACGTAGGAGGTCCAAACAAAAACACAAATATCAACAAAGCAGTTTTGCTGTAGCAACTGGGAGCTAACAGAGCAGTCTTGTGAACTAAGCTGTAGTGCACATTCCATGGAAGGGCTAGTGAAAAATTTTACATCCGTAAAAGTCTGTTTCCTCACAGCAAACCAAGAGTCCTGCAATCCCTGCCCTTGGTAGTCCATACACATCCCTAGTGAGCTGCCAACAACCCATAGAGAAAACAGAATTGGTCCCCTCTATGCATGGCCACCTCACAGAAAGCTTTGGTATATACACAGATCACTAGGGGTTGGAAGGGACCTCCAAGGGTCATGAAGTCCAACCCCCCTGCTAGAGCAGGATGCTGTTGGTCCTCTTGGCCACAAGAGCACATTGCTGGCTAATGGAATAGCACTACTCTATCTCCATGTGGCAGTAAAACAACTGTGCTGCTCAGAAAACCCAACCACAAAACAAATCCTGTTATTCACTATCTGATTTGTATGTCACAGCTGGAGATTACTCCTAAGAAACAGTTTGAGATCCATGTACTTAAACATCAAAGCAATTGTCACAGTGAAAATTAAAGAAAACCCTAACAAACCAAAATGGATCAACTCCAAATATTGACTTGAGGACTGATGCTATACTCAAATCACAGTCCAGGAACACACTCCTGGCCAATAAAAGTACATTTAGAGGAGCAGCTCCAGAGCCAGCAAGAAATTCAGAGTACCCCAAAGTTGCCTACTTGACAGATTAACCCTAATGAAGATCTACTGCACCCCTTCCTTCCCTGGAGGGTTACATGAGTATCACTAAGCAACTACTCTTCTGAAATAATTCTGCATAATAATGGGGAGAAAAAGCACCTCAAAGGCCTATTTTTGTCTGCTTTGCATTGACAGCCGCAGGTCTTTTAGGAGGGGAACGGGGAAATACTGCAGGTATGCAGCACAGGAAGAGGAAAGGAAACACTTCAGCCATGAAGTGGGAAGTCATATGATGCAGCATGACTACCGAGAGCTGCTGCCACAGCAGCTTGTGACACTCTCATGAGCATCTTTTCATCAACTAGAGATAATTCTGACATTTTCACCACTTAATAATTTTTTCTGCTTCAGATAAACAACCCAGACCGTGCACTTAGAAGCAAAACAAAGCAGTCTCTCCTCAGCACCACCAGAAGCATGGCTTCGTTATCAAGCTATTTGGCCTGTTACTATTGTCACCATGAACATGAACTCAACCATGTAGAACTGTTTCTACTTACGTACGTGATGCGAAAACAGCCTGCAACGTTTAGACACTTAAAGCACGAAATATTTGTTGAAACTAGGAATAAAGTGGTTTTCTGTAGGATTATTTTTTTAAGAAAGCACTGCATGTACAGCTCTGCACCTTGTAATTAAAACATTCCAGCTGAAAAGAGAAATTGCAAGAGTTCTGCTACAAAAGATCACTCTTTAGCTTGTTTCAAGCAATTAACCGAAAGGTAGATTAAGACATCTACTAGGAACGTGATCCAAGACCAAAATACAGAGGATACTCTTTAGTCTTTTGATTATAAAGAGATACAGAATCATTGAGGCTGGAAAAGCCCTGCAAGCTCATCCGTATGACCTAACATCACCACATTAGCCAGACCAGGACACTAAGGACCACAGCCAGGCTGTCCTCTAGTACCTCCAGGGATGGGGACTCCACCACCACCCAGGGCTTCCTAATATCCAACCAAACCCTCCCCTGGCAGCTTCAGGCCCTGCCCTCTCTTTGTGACACTAGCTGCCTGGAGAGAGTTCAGCTCCCACCTGATAACAATCTCATTTCAGGGAGTTGTGGAGAGGAAGAAGGTCCCCCTTGAGTCTCCTGAAGGTTTAACAGCCTCAGCTTGCTCAGTCTCTCCTCATCAGACTTTCCCTCCAGCCCCTTCCTCAGCCTCCTCTCTGCACCCACTCCAGCCCCTCAATCTCTTTGTTGAAGTCAGGAGCCCAGGACTGTCCCCAGGACTCGAAGAGAGGCCCCAGTATTGCCCAGTACAGGTCTCTGGTCCTGCTGGTGCACACAGATGCAGTGGGATTCACACAAGAGCTCTCCAGATGAAGACTCGAAACGTAGGTAACACTGCTTGATACACAGGACACTGGCAGCTTCAGACACCTAATGCTTTCCACATGCAAACCACTGGACAAATAAATTTGCCTGTAAACGCTAGAAATATCTATCAAGTAATAAATAAACCAAGATGAAACAGGCCATTTGTGTTGGGGGAAAATCTGAAATCCTTATTTCTCCCCTGAATATTCCTGTCCAGATGACTCAGCAGCAAGGCTGCACATTCCAGCTGAAGTCAGCGAGATGCCTCAGCGCCGTTCGTGAGCATCAACTCCACAGTCCTCAGAGTTTTAATTACAGTTTCGAGGCCACCTCAGTTCATGGAGACTTTCCCTACAGAAACGTACGGAGTCCACATAGATGTGGTCAGGGAGATGACCTGATCAAGAAGCTCCACGTGGATGGAGAAACCAAGACCCCACGGATCACACCATCATACCACAGGACCACAAGGTTATCCTACACACTAAACCAAGTTAATTTAACTCAGTGGTGTTTGAGATACTCTGAGGACACACGAAGCTAAGGAGGGGAACGTGAGTTTTCATCCAGCTCATTGATGGCTTCGCGAAAGTTTCAGGATGTCACAGCTCGCTAAAGTTCCAGGGTTGTTTTCTTTTTATTTTAAAGCTTTAAGGAGCTAACACGTAATTAACTAGCTTACAGGTGACACCGAGCCGGCGCTCCCGAGTTCTTCCCCAGCTAAGTGACCCCGGGGCAGGGAGCAGCGAACTCCGCGTAACCCAGCGCGGCTCCCGAGCCGCGGGGATGCAGCAGCTCCGCTCTCCGCAGTCGGCGATGCGGATTTACCTGCGCATCGACTGATCGCAAACCGCAGCCTTTCCCGAGCCGGGACCTCCAGGCCCTCCCCAGTCACCCCCTCCTGGATTCCCGCTCCCCGCGCCCGGCGCAAGGAGCCACTTGTGCGCCGAGTTCGGGGTCACTTTTCCCGCAACACCCCCCAAACTGTCCCGGCAAACTTCCCCCCACCACGCAGCCGGCGGCGCTGACGGCACGGCGAGCCCCGGCTATCAGCGGCCCCGCAGCCGCCTCCGGCCCCCCCCCGCAGCCCCTCCCCGCGCCCCCGTTACCTGCCCGCCGGTGCCCGGTGCCGTACGGCCGCCCTGCGCTCCGGGCGGGTTTTCAGCAGCCGTAAAGCGGGGCGCGGCCGGGCTGGGGCCCCCGCGGGAAGCGGCCCCGGGGCGGGCGAGGGGCGGGAGGCGGCCCCAGGTTGTCCCCGCGGCGATGCCCTCGCTCGGGTCCACGTGCGGAGCGGCGGGGTCCGCCCGCCCGTCCATCCGCCGGGCCTTGAGGGGGCCCTAGCTGCACCGCCCGGAACGGCCGCGACGGGCCCGAGCGGGACCCCCTACCCTCCCCGCTCAGTAGAGTCGAGCGGGACCCCGGTGCCGCGAATGCGGGGAGAAGGACCCTGCAGGGAGCTGCTCACACAGGGGACAACAGGTTGTGCGGGGCCTGGCGAGGCTGACACCCGCGTTCAGCGCCGCAGCTCCTGCGGCATGAGGGAATTTTCCCCACCTCAGTCTGGACTGGTACCGTTTGGAGGACACGGAGGTGCTCCAGCCGTGCTTGCAGGCTGTGTGGCGATCGTTTGCGCGCTTACGAGTCACAGGGAGACACGCTGGAGCCATGCATGGGGAGCAGGCAGGTGCAGCCGGAGCCAGGCTGGACCCACCGGTTTTCCCAGCTCAGCTCCACAAACCTGAGCATCAGCGCCTACACGAACTGCAGCAGCATCGAGAACCACTGGTGCAGTTTTATAGGGGTCTGAGCTGCTTCCACAGAGCCTCTTGATGTCCAGAGGCAGAACTCAAATGCAGACCCATTACAAGACAGTCTCTATTTAGGAAGGAATTTCCTCAACACAGACTAATGCGCAGAGCCACAACGATGATGAAAGCCTACGGGAGCTGGGTCTGGAGCTTGGAAAAAAGGAGACTCTAGGGTGACCTTATTAATGTTGATAAATACGTGAAGGGTGGGTGTCAGGAGGATGGAGCCAGGCTCTGCTCATTATCATCTAGTGATAGCACAAGGAGCAATGGGTGTGAGCTGGGACAGAGGAGGTTCCACATCAATATGAGAAGGAACTTCTTTATGGTGAGGGTGACAGAGCACTGGAAGGGGCTGCCCAGGGGGGTTGTAGAGTCTCCTTCTCTGGAGATACTTAAAACCTGCCTGGCCATGTTCCTGTGGGACTTGATCTAGGTGATCCTGCTGTGTCAGGGGGATTGAACTAGACCATCTTTCGAGGTCCCTTCCAGTCCCTAACACTCACATGTTACACCTTTGTTCTGCTTGGAAGCACTTTGCTGTTCCCTCTGTCCTAAATCTGTAGTTTATCCTCTAATTCATAACATTACCACACAAGCTATAGAGCTCAGCTGTCTTCAACAAAGGCAGGAGACGTAATAGCCTGTTAAATTTCCCCATCCAAAGCTGGGGTTAGTTTACCCTAAAGGAATTAGCTATAGAAATGTTCATTTTAAGAAAAAAAAAATATCAGATGTATCATGAAGCATTTCCCAGAAGGGCATTTCTGACATCTCCCTCCCGATGGGAAGGAAATAAAAGGAAGAGATGAACAATTAATGTATTTTCACTAACTGAGTAAGAGCTGCTATATAAAACAAAACAAAAAAAAAGCATCTTAACCCAACAGCCACTGCGGAGAAAGCAGAAAACAAGGTCTTTCAAAAGCCTTCCATGCATGCGGCATGCATCCTAGCAGGCAGAAAAACAAATTTCAGGCATTTATAACAGAAGTAGCTTTTGCTAATAAAGTATTAATGGGAAAGTCTGGTTGGACTGTTATAGCTCTGAAAGCAATTTCAGGAAGCACAGAGCAATGCAATCACTGAAGAGCAGGTGAACTAATCTACAACCCTCGTTAATAAAGCAGTTTTTCCAACATTAAGCAGAAGGAAAACAACAGCAACCGGAGGCACACTTTTCTTGCCCAAAGAAACCCAAATCTATCAGGCATTTAGGTGTACAAATACATTTACTCAGTGTGATTCATCAGGTTTTACTCACAATTTTCCCTTCTCCTGCAAGAACACGTTACAACTCTGCTCCTTCCTACATTCTCCTTTCTAGACCACCTACAAGGTAAAGCCATGGCTGTAGGTTGGATTTGTTAGTCACACCCCGAGTACAGACTTGAGTATTGCGTGCCACGCGGAATAAGCCAATAGTACAATCTCAGTCTCTAACACAGAAGACAAGTGCTCTTCTGTTTTAAAGAGTGAGACTGAAGTTCAGAACAGAGCACTAGAACAGGCTGCTAAGAGGGGTTGTGGAGTCTCCCTTCTCTGAAGACATTTAAAACCCACCTGGCCACAGTCCTGTGTGACTTTGTCTACGTGATCCTGCTGTGGCGGGGAGTTTGGCCTGGAAGATCTTTTGACGTCTCTTCCAATCCCTTATGTTCTGTGATGGCTAGGCATGCCTCTTCATTGCTTAGACCAATAGCAAGAAGTCACTCAAACCTTACACTCTGTTACTCAGGTTAGATTTACTGCCCAAACACTTCTCTTCGTGCTACTCTTCTAACAGACCCTCCCTTTCCCCAAATCTTTTGCAAGAGATCGGCCTCATTTACAAGCAGCTGGAAAAGCAAGAATTCACTTTCCAAAGTACAGAGAAGTAGGAAAAGGGACAAGATTGAGTCAGCTGGCAAGGAAAAGAAAAATGTTTTTACACAGAATCAGCACCAAACACTGAAGTGATGCCCAAACATTGAGACAAAACAAACAGATCAGTGCTGTGAAGAACACCACCAAGCAACTATGTTTTGCAAAGACTTAACACAAGAGAACATGCAAGGCAAATAAAGATTTAAACCTTCCGTGAAACTTCTGAGAGGAAATGGTGCATAAAAGTAATCATCCGTAGTACGCTTGAGCATTTATGTGCCCCGTGCCACAGAGAGAGCTCAGGAATTTGGAAGTGTTCATGGAAACGTGGAACAGTGGAATGCAAAATTTCAAGAAACTTCACTGATGTTAAGTCAAGCTTAGGATAATGGATGAGGCAGAATCACAGAACATTAGGGATTGTAAGGGACCTTGAAAGATCATCCAGTCCAATCCCCTTGCCACAGCAGGATCACCTAGATCAAGTCATACAGGAACATATCCAACCAGGTTTTAAAGGTCTCCAGAGGAGGAGACTCCACAATCCCCCTGGGCAGCCTGTTCCAGTGCTCTGTCACCCTCACTGAGAAGCTCCTTCTCAGATTGATGTGGAACCTCTGTTCCAGCTCACATCTGTTGTTCCATCAGTAGATGGCACTGAGCAGAGCCTGGCTCCATCCTCCTGACACCCACCCTTCACATATTTATCAACATTTATGGGATCACCCCTCATTCTCCTTTATTCCCAGCTCAGGAGAACTAGCTCCCTCAGCCTTTCCTCATCAGGGAGATGTTCCTCTCCATCATGCTTGTGGCTCTGCGCTGGACTCTCTCCAGCAGTTCTGTGTCCTTTTGGAACCGAGAGGCCCAGAACCAGACACAATACTCCAGATGTGGACTCACCAGGGCAGAGTAAAGGGAGATGATGAATTTCTCCTTTACAGAAAGGTTACGTTAAAAGGAACCCACCCCATGTTCGTAATGACCAACTGGCTTCTACTTTAGGTTGCTATTCACAGAAATAAGCTTTTTTGGTAGTTTTGGGGTTTTTTTCTGAGAGTTCAAGTTGAGTTTGTTTGTTTCCTTGTTTTTTAGCAGCCTGCTAAGTGATTGGGCAGCAGCCCTTACGTGAAGTAAAAGTGCCATCTTGTGGTGCTGCCGGTACTTGCTGGTGAAGACGCTGCCTGTCAGGGTCATTAAAAGCACTCATATTTTTTATATCAAATTTTAAAAGAGTTCAGCCTGTGAACAACATTTCTAAAAAAACACCCTACCTAGTTCACACATTTATGTTCTGATGGGTGATGTCCTCCAGGCCTTGCTGGAGGACATCAATCATTCTAGTTGACAGGACTATTTATTTCACTGCAGGAGGAGGAGGATATTTGCACTGTCATTTTAAAGGTCTGAAAAGGACCTACAGTCCTGCCCCTTATTGTCCACTCCTGCAGTATTTAATCAAGGAAGCTTCTGAAACCACAATGGCTTGTAGACATGCCTGGAATATCAACTCTTGCTTCCTTATACAAGCTAAAGACACCACACATTTAAACAGAAACCCCACCTAGGGAAATTAAATACCATTAAAAACATCTGCCAAGTGTAGTTTCAAGGTCTGAAAATCCTTTTTATGAGCTTCTTATAGTAAAGAATTAATTGGATACATGTATTTTACAGAACTAATCCATGATTCAGCAAGAAAATTAATGAAATGAACAAGCAGTTGGCACTGCTGCCAAAACTGGTCATTTTAGACCCAGCAACCTTGGAAAATGACCTTTCAAATATTGAATTTGGGAAAGCACACGACAAACAGAATCACAGAACTATTCATGTTGGAAAAGACCCTTGGGATCAGCAACTCCAACCATCAACCCTACTGCACATGTTCACCCCTAAACCAGATCCCCCAACACTACATCTGATTGTCTTTTAAATTCATTCAGGGATGGGGACTCAACCAGCACCGTGGGCAGCCCATTCTAGTGGCTGACTAACCAGCAGAGATGGGTGGTATCTACTCATAAAGTCTGCTAATAGCAGTAGCTTCCAAAGAATAAAGACTAAGTAGATAGTATAAACCTGTTAGAGCCACAGTTAACATATGAAGCATCCAAAGTGTTGTATGTACCCACCTCAATGCGCTTCCTAACACAACGCCCATGCGGCTCAGTAGATGTTTCTATCCATTACTTGTGGCAGAAGGATTGGACTAGATGATGGTTTGAATTTCCTCCCAACACCTAATATTCTGGGAATCTGTCATTCTGTGTACAGTGAATCACAGAATCATAGAATCGTTAGGGATTGGAAGGGACCCCGAAAGATCATCTAGTCCAATCCCCCTGACACAGCAGGATCACCTAGACCAAGTCACACAGGAACACGTCCAGGCAGGTTTTAAACATCGCCAGTGAAGGAGACTCCACGACCTCCCTGAGCAGCCTGTTCCAGTGCTCCATCACCCTCACTGGGAAGAAGTTTCTTCTCAGGTTGATGTGGAACCTCCTCTGTTCCAGCTTACAACCATTGCCCCTCATCCTATCACTAGACAACACTGAGAAGAGCCTGGCTCCATCCTTCTCACACCCACCCTTCAAATATTTGTAGACATTAATGAGATCATCCCTCAGTCTCCTCTTCTCCACACTCAAGAGACCCAGCTCTTTCAGCCTCTCCTCATCAGGGAGGTGCTCCACTTCATCCATCATCCTCTCTCCAGCAGCTTCACATCCCTCTTGAACTTAGAGGCCCAGAACTGGACACAATACTCCAGATGTGGTCTCACCAGGGCAGAGTGAAGCACCATGATCCACAGAGACCAGCAGGAATGAAGACTTGGGACTATTATGAAAGTGAGGATTACAAACTAAGGCTTTCTGAGGTAGTTAGAAGAGGATAACTAAACAAGTAGTAATGCAACCTGTTTGAACAGTTCCCTTTATTATTTATTATCCCATAAATACCTCCTGAGAAAGGCATTTAAGCACATACGCTTCACACAATTGGAAGAGTGTTGAATTGATGTTTAAATAGTGCATAATGATCCAAAAGTAGCTATGTGGCCTTGAAGTACCTTTTTATTCCTTGATCTGTGCCTTAAAGTAGTCTGACCAGCAGAAGCAGGCAATTTTGAGTTGTGTTCTGTAAGGGAGATGGTTTGCTGTCTAACAGAAGCATCACATGTTCTTTTACCTTTTACATCCATCACAACACCATTTCTTACCAGTGCTTTCCTGAAGTGGACTTGCTGTTAGGGTTCTCCCTTTGAATTCAGGAGAAGGGTCATAGGAATCACAGAATGTTAGGGGTTGGAAGAGGCCACTGGAGATTGTCTAGTGCAACCTTCACTACCAAAGCAGGATCATCCCAGAGATGTTACACAGGGCTGCATCCACATAGGTTTTGAAAGTCTCCAGAGGAGACTCAACCTCTCTGAGCATCCTGTGCCAAGGCTCTGTCACTCTCATATAAAAGGAGTTTTCTCCTCATGTTGAGGTGGAACCTTCCATGTTCCAGGTTGTACCTATTACTGGGCAACACAGAAAAGAGATTGGTCCCTTCCACTTGACATCCACCCTTAGATCTTTATAGACACTGGTAAGGTTCCTCTCAGCCCTCTCTTCTCTAGACTGAACAGCCCCAGTAATCTCAGCCTCTCTTCTGAGATGCTCAAGTCCTTTAATCATCCCAATAGCTCTCCATTGGACTCTCTCCAGCAGATCCCTGTCTCTTGAATCAGGGAGCCAAAAACCACAGTGCTCCAGGTGACATCTCACTACACTAGAGTAGAGGGGGAAGAGAACCTCCCTAGACCTGCTGGACAGAGATTTCTTAATGCACCCCAGGACACCACTGGCCTTCTTGGCCACAGGGGCACATCCCTATTCCCCATGGATACGTCCCCTGAATTACTGACTATTCACTAGGACTCCAAGGTCTTTTTCCATGCTGCTGCTTTCCAGCAAGACAACCCCTACCCTGTACTGGTGTGTCCCAAGCTACCAAACATGACGTACCAGTCTACCTTAAATATAAAAGTATTGCAAAGCATTCAAAGCTGTAGACTTTGTGGATCACAGGATGCACTCTGGAGTTTCCTGGTTTCTCACAGCTGCCCAGGAGAGACAGCAGTCATAAGCAGAAGAAAACACATTTAGCATACAACTTCGAAGTATATAACTAATTTCAATTAAAACAATTAACTGCAAACTAATAATCACAAAACAAAAGAAACATTCTCTTCCTGCTGCCTCCAACTGTGTCTTCTTCCATCCTCCTGTCTGATAGGAGTAAGAAAAAGATGATCATTTCCCTGGATGTGTTTAAAAGTCACTTAGATGTAGCGTTGAGGGATCTGGTTTAGGGGTGACCTTGTAGAGTGGGGTTGATGGTTGGACTCGCTGATCCCAAAGGTCTTTTCCAACCTGAATGATTCTGTGGACTTATAAAGAATTTGATTGGATTTAAGGGGAAAATCTTCCTCACAATTAGGCTACTCCAGCAGATATTGATCAGACATGTGCAGTCTCCATCTGTGGAGATGATTCAATACCTGACTGGAGAAAGCCCTGAGCAGTTATAGCAGACAGGCAGCAGTTTTGTAATGGAGTCTCAACTTCCATTTAATCAAGACATGCTTCACCTGTAGGAACTTCTTTCCATGTCTGTGGGTATAACAGAAAAGCAAAGCAAACTACAGTCCTGGAGGCTGGGGGACTTTCTGCCTTGACTTGCTAGCAAAGGTGATGTTCTTAAGATTAGCTACCTAACAGATATGTACTAGGTGCAGCACAACATGATGACTTCCCGACTCTGATACACTGAAGAATCACTCCCATAGCCACACTGGCCCCAAGGTAGTAATTTTCTAGTCAACAGTCTCCATACTCTTAGTCAAAACGTTGCCAGTTTAGAGCTCCTGAGAAACACGAGAAGTACCATTGACTGCCCTGAAGTCCTTTAGCCTGTTATGGACATTTTCATGCACCACCAGAAGCAAAGTTGTTCTGTCACAGACTCAGAGTTCCTAACGGGCCCTTGTAATTTAGTAGAACCATTCAGAGTGCACATTTCAAGATGTTCACAGACCTAACTCATTAGAAAGATGTAAATGAGCGAATATAATCAACATCTCTAATAAGCAAGTCTCCACAAAGCTCAGAGATGTTTCACAAGAGGAACAGCTCCTATGATAAAGCTTCTAACCACAGATTATGGAGGAGGAAACATGCCTCCTGCTTTTTTAATTATTTAAAGAATCATCACTGCCATGGTGGGTTTTAGAAGGTGCTTGTGAATTGAAACAGAAAATGAGAGTGCAGAACCTGAGCTTTAATCCTCCAATTTAATTTCCTTTAATCTTGCTTATAGAACATAACCTCCTTTTTAACTATCCAATTTTTCACCAAAGCCTGGCAGTTTCAGATCCTCTTATGCCTTTTTACCATCAGATCCATGTGTTGCTGTTTGCCAGCAGACTTCCCTGCTCCCTCCCCTCCAGGCTTCTCTCCACACAGAACTCAGCTTCGAATCCAGGATGGCTAATGCAATAAAACTAGAGCAGGAGCAGAAGATAGAGCATTGCAAGTGGTCATTTGGCAGCCTGCAGGGCTCACAGTTACAGCAAATTCTCGGAGCACAGGTGGGGTGGCGAACACAACATTAAGGCTAAATAAAAAACACTTTATATTCACCCCCAGCGAGGTTTGAAGCTGGGGCAGGTAATTTGTTCCAAATGGAGGAGGAACAGTTGGGATTCGTGCTCCAGGCTTTTCTGGGTCTTGATCGTTTAACTCATCATGGGGTTTCTTGCATAACCTGACCTCCAGTTGTTTTTGAACCAACGATGTAACTGCTGAAGATTGGTGGAGGGGGAGAGAAAAGGGACAGAACCCCTAATTACTTAATTGGTTGATTTCAGCAGGAGCAGCCTTATTTTCAGCACTTAGCAAGACAAGAACGTTACCCAAGCAGCACTTTTTAAACCAACTACAAGAGGTTTTATCCTCAAACCTAAACATCCATTTAAAACAAAACAGAACTAGCAAAATAAGGGACAACCGAAATAAACCCCCCAACTAGTGGCTCTCACCTATTCTATTTGCTGTGATATCCTGCAACCTATAATTTACTTCAGAGGACAGCAACTCCTAGCCTGTGATTTTAATGATTGTCCTGCAAGGGATCATTTTGTGAAGTATCAAATGAAGTGCAGTTAAACTAAATATTATCCTCTTACCCTTCCTGAGAACAGGATTGTGTTTCAACCATTTAGATGGAGATAGACTGGAGGGTTATTGTCAGATTTAGAAGCTTGTTTGGAGTTATTTGAGCTCCAAAACCTCAGTCTTATTTAAAGCAGCTTAAACATCTCACAGGCATTTTAATTCTGTAAGTTTTTCAATGTTAAGTTTAAAATCACAGAGCATTAGAGATTGGAAGGGACCTCCAAAGACCATCCAGTCCAACCTCCCCTGCCACAGCAGGATCACCTAGACCAAGTCACACAGGAACACATCCAGGTGGGTCTTAAACATCTCCAGCGAAGGAGACTCCACAACCCCCCTGGGCAGCCCTGTTCTATTGCTCCATCACCCTCACTGTGAAGAAATTCCTCCTCATATTGATGTGGACACTCCTCTGTTCCAGCTCACACCCATTTTCCCTCATCCTATCATTAGATGCCACTGAGAAGAGTCAGGCTCCATCATCCCAACACCTGCTGCAGAGTCCAGTTCTGGCAGTGCATATACCACTACTTTTGAATCAAAACCAACTTCTCACAGAAAGGGATCATCTTGTCCTTTCACCACTCACAGTAAGTGGTGCCAATACAATCATTTTAGGAGGGTCTTTACTCAAAGGTGCTCTGATTCACCCTTGCAGAGTTAATTGAAGGACTGACATCTGAAAGAGCTCTCTGTCTCACAGGGCTCATTTTCTCTTTCCTCCTACTCTACCAGCTTGAAAGCTGGGAACATTTAACAGGCTGGTCTCCAGACATACATTGTTTTCACTAATATTTTCTCAATCCTGCCCAAAAACCTCATAGCAAGCAGCATCTTGAACATAAAATATACACTGTGCTGGCAGAGGAAACTGACTTTTTGCTCTCCCCTCCTAGAAGCATCAGTGGAGACCAGGAGACAAGTGTCAGACGCGCTCATCAGTCACAAGTAATTACAGATCCCTATCATCATTGTTTTTCCACACAATCACCTTATCTCCGACAAGACACACAAAGAAGAGCCCCCACCTTTTGGAAAGGATTCATCTCAACAAGTCTGCTGTGAGAAGACAATAATGAATAGGAGCACTGTCCAAATGCTTTTATGGGTGATTATGAATAGGGGAAAAAGATCTGATAATTATTTTTAAATAACATGTAGCCTGACTCGCTTCTAGACCTTGTTCCACACAGGTTTTGAAGAAGAAAGCTTTCAAGAAAGAGGTGTTGGAGCAGGTCCAGAGGAGCAATGAGGCTGGTGAAGGGGCTGGAGAGAAAGTCTGATGGGGAAAGGCTGAGGGAGCTGGGAGTGTTTAGCCTGGAGAAGAAAAGACTCAGGAGGGACCTTCTCCCTCTCTCCAGCTCCCTGAAGGGAGGTTGTAGTCAGGCTGAGCTCTTCTCCCAGGCAACTAGTGCCAAGACAAGAGGGCACAGCCTGAAGTGGCACCAGGGGAGGGTTAGGTTGGATGTTAAGCAGCCTTTTCTCATGGAAAGGCTGATCAGACCCTGGAATGGACTGCCCAGGGCAAGGGTGGAGTCCTCATCCCTGGAGGTGTTTAAGGACAGAATAGATGTGGCCCTTAGTGCCCTGATCTAGCTGATTGTGGTAATGGACTTGATGATCTTAAAGGTCTTTTCCAGCCTCAATAACAGCAAAAAACTGCTTTCTTAATGCAGTTTGCAGCCATTCATCACAACTATTTAAATAACTAAACCCACATTCCCATCCAAGTCCTAACCAGTAGAGACTATCAGGGGAGTCACTAGACCCTGTGCCCAGTGCAGTGTTTCCTTATGAAGGAATTTAACTTCAATGAGTAGCATCATCACATAGTGGACAGTTACTATAATTTGGAATTAAAATTAGCACTAGAGGTTCTAAAACATGGGGAGGGGCAAGTCATATGAAGGTATCTGCTGAGTACTTAGAATACTGGAGCAGGAGCTGTGTTAAGAAAGGGAGGGTATCAAGAGAGAGTTTGTACAGAGTAACAATAACGTTATCATCATTCTGAGGGACTTTGATTGCAGAAAAAAAAAGTCAGAGGAACAGAAGAGTTTAATCTCTGTTTAATACCAGTGCAGTGGCCACATGCTCTTCCGTGTTTGTATTTATTGTGTGTTTTCTCTTGTGCCACCGGAATCCGAGTTCCTCTGGGCAGGGCCCGGCTGTTAGGTTGGCAGCAGCTCCCCTATTGTACAACTCTGGGTACAGTTAAACAGGGGCTGTGTTAATCCTTTCCCAGAAGCAGGCTAATTAAACCAAAGCCCAATCAAATTCTCTTACAGTTTTCACATAAATCAACAGAATCAAGGCCATTTCAATTTTAACTCGCAAGGGGACCGGTGCAGGAAAAAAAAACCCCATAATTATAGTGAAACCACCCTCTAGGAGAAGTGGCAGAGTTAGAATTAGACCTCCGAGAGCCTGTTGAGAAGCAGCAACTCCAGCCATTAGTTGCATCCTGTTGCCACAACAGGACTTGCCAATGCTGTGCTGAGCACGAGCAGAGGAATCCAGCTTATGGCTTGCACCGCAAATCCTTTTTACGGGTCACTTTCTCCACAGAGCCAGGTGAAGATTAATGGGTCAACACAGATTTCCATTCCAGGAGCTCATAGCTTTTACAGAGACACAGAGAAGCATTACCTGCAGCAGGGACAGCCCATCACCCCGCACCTCCTCTGAGTTACGTTTGCACAAGTCCGCCCGTTCCTCATTCTGCTGCTGTCAGGAGGCCTGTGCTTGCGATAACTCAGACCTAAGTATCTAAAAAGCCTGGGGAATACCTGAGTGCTCTACCCTCTCAGCTGCTTCCATGGTATTTCTGCCCCATCATGTGTGCTACAGCCACGGTGAAGCAGGTTCTGTTACGTAGATGTCCTCCTACTAAAAGCTTGCGAGAAGCCTCCGTTTGAATCTGCACCAAGTCTCAGGACTAAACCAGCCCTCTCGTCAGCTTAATAAAATTACATAACATTAGGGACTGGAAGGGACCTCAAAAGAGCAGGATCACATAGACCAAATCACACAGGAATACACCCAAGTGGGTTTTAAGCATCTCCAGATAAGTACCCAGCTCCCTCAGCCTTTCCTCATCAAGGAGATGCTCCACTCCATCAACTTTGTGGCTCTGCGCTGGACTCTCTCCAGAAGTTCCATGTCCTTCTTGACCTGAGGGGCCCAGGGCCAAACACAATATTCCAGATGTGGTCTCACCATGAAACCAAGCATGAGAACGTTTATCATCTCCTTCACAAGGACATAAAACAAGCAATAAGGTACCAGCATGGAAGGCAGCAGCAAACAGCATAACTGGAACTGGAGGTAGCTTCAGGTGACTGGTGTGGAACACAGGGTGTCTGTTACCACCCTGTCACCCTACAGCTTTATAGGAAAAACACATGAGCTGACATGAAATCCCTGGAGTAACCTTGATGGAATCATTCCTTGCTGTCCAGTTACATGCCCAAGCAAACTACAATAAAGGGATTCATGCTGCACAAACACTAAAAGGAGCAAAAACCTAATAGGGCACCAGAACTCTATCAAAATCATCTCTACTTCTATCAGTACTAAGTGTTTGTTACACAGAGCCGAGGGAAAGTCATGCCAGCCAAAACTAACTAACCCAGACTGAAGCGGGTAGATTGGGAGGGGGTTAGGGCTCAGAGTTTCCTCAAAGCACATCTTGTACCCGATTTACTTGTCCTAATGCAGACCAGTGTAAAAAAGAAGTGATTAGACCTTCCAATTCCAAACACACTTCTGTGATTGGAATTTGAATGAAAACACATGACTCCCAATCCCACTTGACCTCTTTGCGCCAGCACATGGGCTTTAGTTCTAATCAGGATAAACAAATCCATCACCAAGACTGGTAAAGACATAGATGCCAATTCTATGTGGAAATCATGCTCTTTTAGTTAAATTCCGGTCAAAAGAGAGGAGCACAGAAGGGGCAATGAGTGTGAGCTGGAGCAAATGAGGTTCCACATCAATATGAGAAGGAACTTCTTCACGGTGAGGGTGACAGAGCACTGGAAGGGGCTGCCCAGGAAGGTTGTAGAGTCTTCTTCTCTGGAGACGTTTAAAACCCACCTGGACATGTTCCTGTGCAACTTGATATAGGTGATCCTACTGTGGCAGGGGGATTGGATGGGATGTGGAGCTCCTGGAGTGAGTCCAGCATCAGGCAATGAGGATGATGAAGGAGGTGGAGCACCTCCCTTATGAAGAGAGGCTGAGGGAGCTGGGTCTCTTGAGCTTGGAGAAGAGGCAACTGAGGGGCGACCTCATTAATGTCTATATATATGTGAAGGGAGGGTGTCAGGAGGATGGAGCCAGGTTCTACTCAATGTCATCTAGTGATAGGAAAGGGGCAATGGGTGTGAGCTGGAACAGAGGAGGTTCCATGTAGATATGAGAAGGAACTTCTTCACAGTGAGGGTGACAGAGCACTGGAAGGGGCTGCCCAGGGGGTTGTGGAGTCTCCTTCACTGGAGGTGTTTAAAACCCTCATGGATGTGTTCCCATGTGACTTGATCTAGGTGATCCTGCTGTTGCAGGGGGATTGGACTAGATCATCTTTCAAGGTCCCTTCCGATCCCAAACATTCTGCAAATTCTGTGAATACAGTGCAAAAAAGATCTGAAGTACAAGGAAGCAGAGGGGGTCCAGAAAAGACCGTGAGAGATGCAGCTTTGCTTCAGTGCCTCTTATCAGATGGCAAAGGGGGTGCTTTAGTATTTTCATTGATTCTTATTTCAGCTGATATTGCCCTGGGATGTTAACAGTTTTACTCCCTGTGGCCAAAGCTTTTAAAACTAAGGGTGATTCAATTAGCTTTTAAACAAAATACAATGGGCCAACTGCTACGGTAGGAAGCTAAGCAGAATGAAAGACTTTTTTAAGCTAACACAGGGCTCGAGATGCCATGGGATAATGAAGAGCTTTTCATGGGTCTGGTTCACTTTCATACCAGGCACCGGTGCATGGAGCAAGACAACAATTGGGCCCTGAATGGTGTTTTTGAAGCGTGGTGGTGTGGCTGGGTGCTTCCAAGGATAAAAACGCTGTCAAAGCAGCAATTTAAGGTTCATAAGTGAAAGCAAGCGGAGGGCTCATCAACAAGAAAGTCAGTGCTAAGAATAAGAACAAATTAGATCTCTTTTAAAAATTCTATTCATGTCTTCTAGGGAAAAATTAGAGTCCCTTGGAGACTTGTTCTAACTTAGAGCTTAGTTGCTTGTGATCCTGCTGTGGCAGGGGAATTGGACTAGATGATCTTTCGAGGTCTCTTCCAATCCCTAATGTTCTGTGAATTGGTAGGGAAAAGCAGCAAGGACAACAAATGTCAAGTTAAAGCAGATATATTTGCTGGTGGGTCATTTAGATTGTGCCTGAAGGATAATCCCAGCAAGATGGGTATTTCTACTTCGTTTAGCAGCATCCCTGGCTGGGATAAGGAGGTCTAATCACTTTGTTAGAACAACAACATCATTAGAGGTGAATTTGGGAAGAGGAAGAACAGGAAGCTTTTTGTTCTTCTGAATTTCTGCAAAAACCTACTAGGATAACCTCAGACCAGTCTGAAACTGTGGATGTTCATGATCTCAGCAATTAGCCTGACTTTGTTTTGTGCCAAAAGGCTACAAACTGCTCTGCTGTTGCCAAAAAAACCAAGACAAAAAATAACACAGAATCACAGAACATTAGGGATTGGAAGGGACCTCCCCCAAGTCCATCTAGTCCAACCCCCCTGCCACAGCAGGACCACTTAGACCAATTCACACTGGACATACTATAAAAGATATCTTTTACATCTTAGATCTTAAAAATGGCACAGTACAGCCTATTTTCTTTTGCACTTCAAATGTTTCAGACCAGAAAGCACCCAGGATTCAGAGGACACAGGAAGATTCACACAGTTTGACCTTCTTTGCCTTTCACATGGAATTGTTCCTGTGACTGCGTAAGCAGCAAAGTTTGGGACACAGGCAGCTTAGCTTCTTGTGGGGATGTCCTCTAACAGGATTAGTGCTAGATGTTGCTGACAGATAGTTATACTAATTGACTAAAAAAGGAGACTTTATCACAGAATCATGGAATATTAGGAATTAGAAGGGACTTTGAAAGATCATCCAGTCCAGTCCCCCTGCCCCAGTAGGATCACCTAGATCAAGTCACACAGGAACATGTCCAGGTGGGTTTTAAGTGTCTCCAGAGAAGGAGACTCCACAACCTTCCTGGGCAGCCCCTTCCAGTGCTCTGTCACCCTCACCATGAAGAAGTTCCTTCTTATATTTATACCGTCCTTTAGTCTGTTCTCCATCTAACCACTTACATCTGTAACAGAACACAGCATCACTGGCTTTCTGCACAGTGTTGCTTTTTGATTTGGTCTGCACTGAGGAAAAACTGCAGATAAAAGAATGCAGTGCTGTTCCTGAACCTTAACCTGCTAACTAGAGCCTCTCCTCCAATTAAAAGCTACTGAGTGATCAGAGCAACCCTGAACCGGCTTGTCAAAAACCTCTATTTTAAGCTGCGTACCAATGATCATACAGGAACGGGCCACACTATCACCTCAGACCACAGAGTAAAGAGATGCTCAGAGCCCCATCCAGCAAAGAAAAAACACCCTTGAAAAAGAAAACTTAAAGGACTGAGACCACATCTGGAGTCTTGTGTCCAGTTCTGGGCCCCTCAGTTCAAGAAGGACACAGAGCTGCTGGAAGAAGTCCAGCATAAAGCAACGAGGATGGTGACGGAATCGTCCCTGATGGGGAAAGGCTGAGGGAGCTGAGTCTCTTGAGCTTGGAGAAGAGGAGACTGAGGGGTGATCATTTAATGTTAATAAATATGTGAAGGGTGGGTGTCAGGAGGATGGAGCCAGGCTTTTCTCAGTGTCATTTAGTGACTGGATGAGGGGCAATGGGTGCAAGCTGGAATATAGGAGGTTCCATATAAATATGAGAAGGAACTTCTTCATGGTGAGGTTGATGGAGTGCTGGAACAGGCTGCCCAGGGAAGTTATGGAGTCTCCTTTTCTGCAGACGTTTAAAACCCACCTGGATGTGTTCCTGTGCAACTTGGTCTGGGGGATTGGACTAGATGATCATTCAAGGTCCCTTCCAATCCCTCATGTTCTGTGATTCTGTGAGTGCATAACCTTGATAAACTGGGTAAAGACAACAGAGCATTTCCCACTCCTTGCCTGTAACCAGATGACCTCCTCTCTTGTTTTCTGGATAACTACTTGCAAAATCAGAACTGCATTAAGAAAACACCCAGAAAAAGCAGCATTTTCCATACCCTGCAGAGAACAGAATTCAACAGAGAGCGAGACGTTTGACAGGTGCGGTGCCTGGTTCTTACCTACCGCTGCAATATTCTTTAGCAGCCTGGAGTACAGTTCTTAAGATGAAGGTGGCACATGGCCAAAGCCATTCCACAGACTGCCTGACTGCTCAAAAGGGTCTGTTCTGGGCTGAAAACATCATCGCTGGTCTCGATGGCCTAGCACTTAAAACAGACTCGCATCGATAGACCACCATTAAGAGAGCTAGTAGCTGCTCCTCTGGGTCCCGCTCCTATTTTTGGTCATAGACTTGAAAGAGACATGTCCTTGGACAAACATTTTCATTTCGAAACGTTTCCTACTCTGAAGTCATCTCCAGAATCAAAATGAACAAATGTAGCATGAATTAAACCTTTTAAGATGTGATGCCTTCCGCCAAACATCGCCATCTGGATATTTCAACACACACACAAAAAAACCCCAAGCCTCTGCTACAGAGGCATGTGCAGCACTTACATTTCTGGAGGTGGGAAATCACCCACTCCTTGGATGCATCTGGACCTATCGGCGCAGACAAGGTGCAAATTGCGCCAAGATACCAACTAAGGTAAATCAATAGCAAAGTGCCTGTTCATCTGTGCTCGCGGCGCTGAGAGGGACCACTTACCAGCTCCTCAGTGCATTGTGTATGCAATATATGCAGTGAGAAGGAAACAAGCCTTTGTAGCGCATTGATTTCTGCCTCCTCACACTCCTCTAAAGGCCAGTTGAGAGGCAAACAACTACAGCAAGCTGGGTTATAACTGTACCCTAGTACAATGTGTGGATACATGGGGGGAGAAAGAGGTCAAGTCCTAAGCAACCAGCCTTTCACAGAACATTGGAAACTGGAAGGGACCTCAAAAGATCTAGTCCAAACCCCCTACCAGAGCAGGACCACCTAGACCAAGTCACACAGAGACATGTCCAGGCAGGTTTTAAACATCTACAGAGAAGGAGACTCCACAACTCCCCTGGGCAGCCTCTTCCAAGTGCTCTGGCACGCTCACTGGGAAGAAGTTCCTTCTCATATCAATGTGGAGCCTCCTGTGTGCCAGCTCATACCCAATGCCCATTTTCCTATCATTAGATAACACAGAGACATCTAGCTCCAACCTCCCAACATCCACCCCCTTGCCTTCCCCACTTGGAATTAGCCCTCCAAACAGGATCACTCACCAGTGATACCAGACACTCTGCCTCTGCAGCAGTTATGGGGTGCATTACAAAATATGCCATGTCTCAATGGGGTGGGGGGGATGTTGTCTATTTGACTTATTCCTATCCTTTCTCATTAAAATATTTTCTTCTTACTAACCTTTCAACAGTCTAATGAGAACATTAACTTGGAAATTCTCTGAAGTGTAGTTTGTGTACAGCGGGTCTGATATTTAAGGAGTCAGGAAGCATCACGTTGTGCTGCACCTACTACATTTCTGTGAGGTATCTAACATCACCTTTGCTAGCAAGTCAAGGCAGAAAGTCCCCCAGCCTTCAGGACTGTAGTTTGCTTTGCTTTTCTGTTATACCTGTAGGAACTTCTTTCCATGTCTGTGGGTGAAGCATATCTTGATTAAATGGAAGCTGAGACTCCATTACAAAACTGCTGCCTGTCTGCTGTAACTGCTCAGGGCTTTCTCCAGTCAGGTATTGAATCATCTCCACAGATGGAGACTGCACACGTCTGATCAATATCTGCTGGAGTAGCCTAATTGTGAGGAAGATTTTCCCCTTAAATCCAATCAAATTCTTTATAAGTCCACAGAATCATTCAGGTTGGAAAAGACCTTTGGGATCATCTAGTCCAACCATCAACCCTACTCTACAAGGTCACCCCTAAACCAGATCCCTCAACACTACATCTAAGCATCTTTTAAACTCATCCAGGGATGGTGACTCAACCACCACCCTAGGCAGCCCATTCCAGTGCCTGATCACTGTTTCCATGAAGAATTTCTTCCTGATGTCCATTCTAAACCTCCCCTCTTGGAGCTTGAAGCCCTTCCTTCTGGTTCTGTTACTAATGACCTGTGAGAAGAGACCATCACCAACATCTCTGCAGTGTCCTTTCAGGTAGTTGTAGAGTGATGAGGTCTCCCCTCAGCCTCCTCTTCCTCAAACTAAACAGCCTCAACTCTCTCAATGTCTTCTCATCAGATTTATTCTCCAGGCCCTTCAGCAGCTTTGTTACCCTCCAGTTTGAATCTGCTGCCTCTCTGCTTCCTGCCATACACTGCCCTCAAGAGCTCAACTTCATCTTCTTGGTAACCCCCTCAGAAGGCTGCTCCCAGGTCCCCCCCTAGCCTGCTGCATCCCAGCTCCCCTGCACTCAGGGCAGCACACCGCAGGAGCTACGATTTATCTTACAAAACACATACCCGTGTCCAAATCAGCCTGTGCGAGCGCAACTGGAGCGGTTTTAACTGGAAACCAAAGCGCTTACATTTTTGCCAGCAGCAAAATGAAAAGAACTCCAACCGAAAACGAGAGAACCGGGTCCAAAACAACAGCCCTCGTTGCCAAAATGCATTTCTTTGAAAGAGAAATGGGTGTGCTGGAGCTAGAGCACCCACCTCCTGTTTATCATGCCAGCAACTCAGCCACGACTGCTCTGCGAGGACAGCCGCGTTCACAAATAGAACAGCGAACCCCTCGAAGCTGTTCTCCAGACACCTAAACCAGCACATTCCCCGTGAAAGTTTAGCGACAAGAAACAGAGAAGGGTCTGATTTCAGTAAACCCAGTTTGCCTGCCTTGTTATTTAGCAAACACCTTCCACTAAAGCCCCTACAGTTTGTTGACAGCCATCTGAAATGTGTTAATGCAGGATACACACACACAGAATGTCTTATTTACCCAAGCAGAATTATTCTGGGGAGAAGCTGAATGTAGAACAAGCTGCATCTTGCTCTGCTTTGCAGCTGAGCATCCTGCTTACATGCTGATGTCCATGTTTACTCTCTTTGGTTACAGGGAGCGACACTGAAGGACTTGAGATCATTTCACTTTGCGCTGACCATCAAGTTATTCCAGTCCCGTGGGGAACCATGGCTTAGGGTCAAGTGAACTCACACAGAGAAACACAAGAATCATGGAATCATCAGGGATTGGAAGGGACCTCGAAAGATCATTCAATCCCCCTGCCACAGCAGGATCCATCCATGCAGGTCTTAAACCTCTCCAGAGGAGGAGACTCCACAACCTCCCTAGGCAGCCTGTTCCAGTGCTCTGTCACCCTCACTCTGGAGAAGTTCCTTCTCACATTCATATGGAACCTCCTATGTTCCAGCTAACACCCATTGCCCTTGTCCTATCACCAGAAGACATTGAGAAGAGCCTGGCTCCATCCTCCTGACACCCACCCTTCACATATTTATAGACATTAATGGGGTCACCCCTCAGTCTCCTCCAAGCTCAAGAAACCCAGTTCCCTCAGCCTCTCCTCATAAGGGAGGTGCTCCACCTCCATCATCCTCATTGCCCTACGTTGGACTCCTTCCAGCAGTTCCACATCCCTCTTGAACCGAGTGGCCCAGAACTGGACACAACACTCACTGGAACAGCGCCGCTAAGATGATGCCATTTCAACAGCTTTGCTATGAGGATTTGCTTTGCCCGGTCTGTCTCACTGAAATGCTTACAACTTCCTTCTGGCACTTCTGCTCAGAACGTTGTTCAAGTTCTTTTCCTTCCTATCCAAACCTTATTTTTAATCCCTCTCCTTCTCATCCCTCCCTCTTCTACAGGGTGAAGTACTAGCACTTTCACAAGGATTGCCTTGTGTCTTCAAGCTCATGTCTTACCACATCCATCTCCACCGTGGAGCTGTACTCAGCAGCAATACTTTCTACTCAATATATATAAAATATCACTCAACAGAAACTCTAAAGGATTTATATTAAAAAGAAATTTAAGGAGAAATTATATCTGAAATATAGAGCTGCTGGCCCTTGAGAGGGTTAAGAAGAGGAAGCCAGGACAGTTTTCCATATGAATCTCTGTGCGAGCGCCAGCTGGATTTTGCAGCCTGGTACTCAGCAACGCACAGTGGAAAGAGAATGCTGTTAGTATTCTCAGAGTGCTCTGGAGAGGAACAGGAAAAGCCGAGAAAATAATCTTGCTCTGTACCAGAAAGAGGTGCTGGAAAGTCACAGAGGAGAACTGCAGCTCCATCCTCCTCACAGCACGTAATCAACATCACTCACAGTCACTCTCATGCATCACAGTGACACTAAAGGTAATAAGCTCTACCTGAAAGAAGGGAAATACTAAAGAGGTGGCGTTGCAGTGCATCCCCATTTCTTCTTGCTCTCCATTCCCTCCTAGACTGCACATTGCTCTCAGGATGCAGAAGAGACTGCTTGCCAAAGCTCCACCCAAGAGGGAACCTGCCATGCACCCATTCCTGCCTCTTGGGATACATCTGGTAAAGGTTTACAGCACCGTAGTCATTCATGTAACTAGAGCTGATTTTCAATTTAAAAGGGGATTTCTCTGACCTTCAAGTCACTGCTAAAAAGCATAAGGCAGCCCTAACCACCGATAGAGCCCTAAAGCACAGGGGGTGCCAGGGTGGCACAGAAGTGTTGATGACTCCCTGATACTCCAACAGGTTGAGCACAATGCTTGGGGGTTCTGGTCTGGTCCTTTGCACACAAGAAAGTTGGTTCAAACACCACCGATTTGTTTGAAGTCCTTATGAAGAGCAAAGAAAAGTTAAAGAGACCCAGAACACCACTAAAACCCCACTATTGGCTGATCTTCACAGTAGGAGGGTGGGGAAGCTAACACTCCTGTGCCAGTCACAGAGTCATTTGGGCTGGGAGACCTCCAAGATACAGCCCAACCATCATCTCAGCATCACAACAACTATCACCCTTACCTGCCTGGCTCTGCAAACACCTATTTACTTCACGTGTCAGAGGTGCTGCCAAGTGACACAAGCACACACAAAAACCCCCAACCAAACTTCACCTTCCTAGATTATGTAAAAGGAGAAAGAAACCCCCCAAATTTATTTACTCAAGGGACAAACTCAGACTTCACACGTGTGGTGAACGGAATGATTCTTCATCACAAGAGCCAGTTTTCTTCCTATGCCCCTCTAGCTCTTAAAACACAGACCTTAGTTTTGTAGCTGATTTGCTACTTGGCTTTTCTCTATATCACAGCCTCCAAAAAGTACGGGATGATTAACACATCATTCCATGATTTACTGTGCTCACCAAAAGGTAGCTAATGTGGGAAGAAGAACTGCTCTCACTTAAGAAATACAAAGTGATACCAACAGTTTAAAAAAAACCAAACAAAAAACCCCCACAAAACCCCAAGTTGCTGCCCCTCTTCCACAAGTAGAGAATTATTACTTCCACAGAAAGAAAAAGCCAGAACATAAAGCTAAATATTTATTAATATGATTACAATATAAAAAACCCACCTGGGGACATAAAACAAGCAAAAAGCTTGAGGACAGCTCAGCTTAAAGTTTTAGTACTGGCTGTAATAAAACCATGAGAGGTGAAGAAATGATACCAGAGAAAATACAGAGAGCACATCTTGGATCAATAATGCATTTAGGACCATAAGAAAGTCAGCACTTCAGCATTTCCCTGCTCACAGAACTTTGTCAGGAAACAAGTAAAACTTGCTTCTCAAAAGGACCCTTCACCCCCCACAAGCCTGAATCCATCCTTCAGACTCATTCTATTGCTTTGCAAAGCATGGTGAGCACCTACAGCTCCTTTGGCCACACTCCTGTTAATTCATCTAGCTCACCCCCATCTCAACACACATCCATTCATATCTCTCTCTAAAATAGCCAAGAAATGCTTCCTACCTTCTTATGAGCTTCAAAGAGGCAAGACTCTCCTTCTCTGACCAAGGATACTTCAGCTGTCTCACTCTTTTAAGGCTTTTCTCTCAACCTTGTGTTACAGCTGTAGAAGATTAGGACTTCAGAGTTGCAGCCCCACCCCTGCCACCTGCCCACCTCCTCCCTTCTCACCCCATGTCTCTGGTTTTGACCTCTCTTGCTGGAAGTTTCTTTCCACCAGAGACTCACAGAAGGCTGGCAAGTTTTGGCTGGTTAAGCTACAACTGCTGATGTTGGTGAGGATAAGGATAAGCTAAACCATTCCCACTTTGGCATCTCTATGGAGTTCCTGAGCCCCTAGTTGAGACCCCAGAACACCAGGCTCTAACGGCATCACTTGGGGCTGGGCTGCCAGATGAAAGACATTCAGTCTCAAGGGCAGGAGAGGAACCTCATTACTAGGGCTAATCTGCAGCCTGAGTGCAGGGGGAGTGACAGAAGCATCAGCCAGGTGCCTCACTCCTTAGCATCCTGCCACGCCCAGGTTCCTTGAAGACACAGGTCTGGAGAAGAAAACCCAAGTGAGGGTCTGCAGAAATCCCATCAGCAGGACAGCAAGGCTGGAGCACAGCAGCACCAGGGCTGGGGTTTAGGGAGCTGTTTTACTAATTCTTAGTGCCACTGACATACTGCTCATGTTCTGTTCATCAAACACATGGGACAGTCCCTTTGCAGCTAAAAGGTTCAGTGTTTGGGGGCACCATGGCAGCTGTGCTCCTACCTCTGGTATCACCCAGTCCTTGCTGAAGCCACATCCAAAGTGCTTGATGCCACTTGCTCATTATCTGTAAAATGCAGGTTCCACTCTACGTAAGGAAATGTGAGAAGCTCAGGTGCCTCTGTACAAGGTTTTCATTTTCTAGATATTATCATCACAGAAATGTTGTTCGTGGAAACCAGTGCCCTGGGATTAGAGATGGGTTTGGAAATGGTTGATAGCTACTGCAAAGCTGACCACTTACAGGGGAATCACAGAACATTAGGGATTGGAAGGGACCTTGAAAGATCATCCAGTCCAGTCCCCCTGACACAGCAGGATCACCTAGACCAAGTTGCACAGGAACACATCCAGGCAGGTTTTAAATGTCTCCAGAGAAGGAGACTCCACAACCTCCCTGGGCAGCCCCTTCCAGAGCTCTGTCACCCTCACTGGGAAGAAGTGTCTTCTCATATTGATGTGGAACCTCCTCTGTCCCAGCTCACACCCAGTGCCCCGTCTTATCACTAGATGTCACTAAGCAGAGCTTGGCTCCATCCTCCTGACACCCACCCTTCAAATGTTTATCAACATAATGCTGCCTACAAAGAGCTTCTCAATTATTATCCTACTGACATCCATTCTTTCCATATTTATCAACATTAATGAAGTCACCCATCAGTCTCTGTTTCTCCAAGCTAAAGAGACTCAGCTCCCTCAGCCTTTCCTCAGCAGGGAGATGCTCCACTCCTTCATTATCTTCATTGCCCTACCCTGGACCCTCTCCAGCAACTCCACATCCCTCTTGAACTGAGGAGCCCAGAACTGGACACAATACTCCAGCTGTGGTCTCAGCAGAGCAGAGTAGAGGGGGAGAAGAACCTCTCTGGATCTGCTAACCACCCACTTCTGATCCACCTCAGGATGCCATTTGCCTTCTTGGCCACAAGAGCACATTGCTGACTCCTGGTCATCCTGCTGTCCACCAGGACCCCCAGGTCCCTTTCTCCTACGCTACTCTCCAACAGGTCAGTCCCCAACCTATGCTCGTACCTGGGATTGAACTAAGGAACCAAACTGAAGAAAGGAGCTTGTTTCCTTTGCCCAGGCTTTGCTTTTGTCTCATACTGTAGAACCCTGAAGTATCCAATGAGAAGGGTAAAGCTGACCCAGAGATGTAAGATGGACCAAGTAAAGGTGCTTTCAGCACCCTACAGAAGATACGACACCTTTTATAGCTATGTGGCAAGAATGAATCCGCCTGTCACGACCAAGAGGAGATGGTGTCACTCGACCTGGTGCTCTCTGCCTTTCAGAGAAGACTGTGCTCTGAAATACTGTCACTTTGCAGCTTCCCACATGTCAGCTTGGAGAGGGGATCACAGCAGTGAGCTCAGACCATGACAGGCATTTTATTGCCATTTTTCCTCCCTCACTAGAACTGCATCCAGGTGGCCATCAGTGTAAATTTTAGTGTCTCACACCAGCCCCTTGAAGGTTTGGGGTGGGTTTTTTCTGCTGGGCTCAGTGTCCTTACAAAGGTTCAGACTTTGACAGCATCGCTTTGTTGGGGTTTTTTAGCTATTGCCCAGCTGCTGTGTCTTTAATTTAAAAATAGTCATTATTTAGATGGATCTTGTGACACACTCAGCAGCTCAGGCTCTGAAAGAGCTGCGCAGGAAATCCCTGCATCCCAAGCTACCTTCACAGAGCCAATTCACAAGGTTTTATTCACTCCTATGCTCAGTGTGATGGGAAACACAGACCTAAAGCAGGTGTGGCTGTGGCTGCGCTGGGAGCGGCACCACATTCCTGCCTCCAAGCCCCAGCTAGTCAGCCCGGGATGCAGGAAGCACCCTTGCCTTGTCCAGCATCTTTTCAAGTGAGAAACAGTGATTTTCATTTTCCAGAATCACAGAACATTAGGGATTGGAAGGGACCTTGAAAGACTTTCCAGTCCAATCCCTGTGCCACAGCAGGATTACGTAGATCCAGTTGCACAGGAACATGGCCAGGAGGGTTTCAAACATCTCCAGAGAAGGAGCAACCTGGGCAGCCCCTTCCAGTGCTCTGTCACCCTCACTGGGAAGAAGTTCCTTCTCATATTGATGTGGAACCTCCTCTGTTCTAGTTCACACCCCTTGTCCTATCATTAGATGCCCCTGAGCAGAGCCTGGCTCCATCCTCCTGACACCCACCCTTCACATATTTATAAACATAATGCTGCCTACAAAGAGCTTCTCAATTATTAGTCCATTAACAAATCTTCCCTGGGATCTATTAACATGTTCCTATGAACTGCTTTTCCCTTCAAAGTTTAACATGGCTTAACTCTGTGTTACCCACGTTGCTCTAACACAGTGCATAGCCTGCAGCTTCAGGGAACCTTTGCCTTTTATTAGCACCCATATACAATCATGGTGTCATTCCAAAAACCCAGTGCTGCAGTGGGTCTCATAAATTCTCGTGCCGTTGATTCACTTGGGGTGCGTGCAGCTCTCCAAGAAGGAAGATGTGCAGGCAGGGTAAGGAATGAAACGTTCCAGCGCCGAGCTGCACCTGGCAGGAGATACAGGAGCTACTGCTCTGCAGTGATGCTCCTCAGCATTAACAGTACCACTGCTTTGGGCAAATTCTTGGTACAATCAAAGCTTGTCTTCTTGTGGCAACTGGTGAGAGCTGACAGGCTTCCATGTGTGCAGCTCTGCTGTGGGTGAATGTTTTTAGCGTCACAGAACCCCATAAGGAAGACCGCTCCTGCCACAGTCTTGTCAGTCACAGCTTGTGGCCCATGTAGAAACTCTGCTGATAGCCTTGTGGTGGAAGTATGAGAGTCCCTGTCTGTCACCCATTTGGGGTCATCTGCACCTCCAGATGAAGAGAAAAAAGTCAGAGACCAAAATTCCTTCTTAGAAGCGCAGCATCTCCTTTATAGTACGAAAGTGCAGCAGCACTTTCTTGGCTGAAGCAGCTAATTATGTTCCTTTGCAGTGGAGCTACCCTGGTAGGAGGTTCCACATCAGGATGAGAAGGAACTTCCATTGAGGGTGACAGAGCACTGGAAGGGGCTGCCCAGGAAGGTTGTGGAGTCTCCTTCTCTGGAGACATTTAAAACCTGCCTGGACATGTTCCTGTGTGACTTTGTCTAGCTGATCCTACTCTGGCAGGGATATTGGACTGGATGATCTTTCAAGGTCCCTTCCAATTCCTAATGTTCTGTGATTCAGCTGCATGTTTTGTTTATTATTTGGGGTGATATTTTGTGCTTTTTAATGACGTCTGTGAGGGACATAATCAAGTTTCACAGAATCACAGAACATTAGGGATTGGAATGGACCTTGAAAGATCATCTGTCACACAGGAACAATTCTTGGTGAGTTATAAACATCTCCACAGAAGGAGACTCCACAACCCACCTGGGCAGCCCCTTTCCTGTTCTCTGTCACCCTCACTCTGAAGAAGTTCCCTCTCATATTGATGTGGAACCTCCTCAGCCCCAGCTCACACCCAGTGCCCTTTGTCCTATCATTAGATGCCCCTGCGCAGAGCCTGACCCCATCCTCCTAACACCCACCCTTCACATATTTATCAACATTAATGAGGTCACCCCGTTTTTCCAAGCTCAAGAGACCCAGCTCCCTCAGCCTTTCCTCATCAGGGGGAAGTTTCTGTGTGCTAAGTCCCTGGTCTCCACCTGGCAAATCTCTTTATCTCACTGACCTCATTACTGGAGATGACAAAACTCAGATTATGCAACTGTGTAAAAGCAGCTGCTGACTGGATTAAATCCTGTAGCCTTTTCCAATTCCATTTCTACTGAGAAGCATATTTTAATGCAATTTAAGGTGCTGTAGTCCCTGGAGCATGAACAAGATGGATTCACCAGTTAATTGGAAACAAGGTCCAGCTTCCTATCTCTAACACACAACAGACCCCATCATACCCACACGCTTGTCTCCCTGCTGCTAGAGAGAGATTTGTCATTTGCAGGTGCCTCAGTTTTGTCAAAGCATCTGAAAAATGTCTCTCTTCTAAGAAGATACCATCTGACTACTTGTATTTTTGTAGAGTAGATATTGTCTGCATCTGCTTCGAGATTTGCTGCTTCTTCCCCCCATTTCCTTCCAACAGATTTTGGGGGTTTTGCTTTCCAAGTCAGGGTTGCTGCCATGTGCTCTGCCTGCCTGTGGAATGGTATTAGATGCAGCGTATCGATCCTTTGGCATCTCTATCAGCCTCTGTTTGTTTCTGAGTATCATCTCAGCCCCAGTTTTTGTACCTGCTTGGATCCTGAAAGGTTACTGCCTTTGTCTCTATGAATTGCCATGGCAACTGTGGTGCCGGAGCAAACAGTCATGAGCTCCAGCAGCCTGGGGGTCAGCAGCAGAACACTCTTAATTTAGAGACTTTCATCTCTAAAATCTGGGTTGTTTTACCAGCTTGATTGGGTTGTATCTTCTGTGCTTCAGCACGACTCGCTTCACAATCCGTGGGCTACACAGTCCTGATTCCCACATGGAGAAGTGCAAGTTGCTGTTTGTTTTGATTATATTCTGGTTCCTTTGAAGAAACACTGTATTTTTTGAAGTTTAGAATGAGCACAAAGTGTGTGTTGGTCATATGGACCTTGATGTGAAGGTTGTGGTTGAGTACAGTGCTGCAAGACTGTGGCTCAAGTTTGAGGCCAACAGGAGACACTGAGGACCATGACATTGCATTTGCCTAGGCTGAAACTGGGTTTCACAGAGTCACAGAACGCTAGGGACTGGAAGGGACCTTGAAAGATCACCTAGTCCAATCCCCCTGCCACAGCAGGATCACCTAGACCAAGTCACACAGGAACACATCCAGGCAGGATCCTTTAGACCAAGTCAAAGAATCACAGAACATGAGGGATTGGAAGAGAACTCAAAAGATCATCTAGTTCAATCTCCCTGCCAGAGGAAGATCACCTAGATCAAATCAGAGAATCACAGAACACGAGGGATTGGAAAGGACCTCAAAAGATCATCCAGTCCAATCCCCCTGCCAGAGCAGGATGCCCTAGATCCAGTCACAGAATCATAGAACATTAGGGAGTGGAAGGTACCTCAAAGGATCATCTGGTCCAGTCCCCCTGCCACCTGGACCAAGTCCCCTTTTGCTAGGGATGGCTTTAGGTGAGAGATTAAATATTACTGAAAATTATTGAAAATACTGATTTACCCTTCAATGGTCTCATTTTTGCCACTAAGACAGTTTTTAGCAGGGGAGGACCTGCCCCTGTTCTTCAGACAGATGGTACCTACCTACTTTCTCTTCATAGAGCAAAACCCGAACAGTCACAAAGGGAGCTGAAATTATCCAGAAAAAGTAAATATCCAAAGATCCACTGAGCACTCATTAGATCTTCTTGACTGTGGTTGCTTGCATGTGGAGTGATGAATTCAGTCCCAAAGAAATCACTCAGCTTCACACACAGACACAGACCATTAGGGATTGGAAGGGATGTAGCACAACCCTCTTGCCACAGCAGGATCATGCTTGTTCCAAGTCTTTATCATGGAATCATAGAATCATTAGGGATTGGAAGGGACCTCGAAAGATCATCGAGTACAAACCCCCAGCCACAGCAGGATCACCTAGAGCAAGATGCACAGGAACACGTCCAGGTGGGTTTTAAATATCTGTGGGATTGGAAGGGACCTTGAAAGATCATCTAGTCCAATCCCCAGCCACAGCAGGATCTCCTAGATCCAGTCACAAGTTCAGGCAAGTTTTAAACATCTCCAGAGGGGGAGAGTCCATCACATAGAATCATAAGGGATTGGAAGTGACCTCAAAAGATCATCTAGTCCAATCCCCCTGCTACAGCAGGATCACCTAGACCAAGTCATGCAGTCAATCAGCGTTAGAAGGGACCACAGGCTCATCCAGTTCCAACTCCCCTGCCATGGAAAGGGACAGCCCACCCTAGATCAGGCTGGCCAGAGCCTCATCCAGCCTGGCCAACCATAGGCAGCCCATTCCAGGGTCCTGTCACCCTCACTGTGAAGAAGTTGCTTCTCATATTGATGTGGAACCTCCAGCTCACACTCATTGCCCCTTGTGTTATCATTACATGACACTGAGAAGAGCCTGGCTCCATCCTCCTGACTTGAGCCTTCGGGGCAATCCCCCCTGCATCGTTCCTTACTCACCTTGTGACAACAGCTGCTTTTGAAGCCAAGCATTAAAACAAAACCAACCAGGATGCTGAGACACAGCAAGAGGGTCCATAATTCCCTGGCCAGGTGGTCTCCTGTGTAACCAGCATAGAATGGGAGAGGGAAAAGTGAGAGCAAGCCTTAGACGGTTGTAGTTTTACAGTCTCCTTTCTCAGCTGGCAAACTGGAGATAAGAGCAGACAAGCTTTATGATAGTGTGGAGAAATCAATACAATTTTATTGATTCTTGTAGCTGCAGCACTCTCACCCAGCACAGCACAGGGGTCAGAGTATGAGTACATGACTGTCCAGCTACACTACCACTGTGCTACTCAAGAACCGTGCTATTTGATTCACCGAGGATGAAGCCTGCTCCACTACATGACTGCAACAGCAGCAGCTGACCCAGGACCCCCTCTCAGCAGGGGCAGTTAGGGGCTGCAAATTATTCACTACACAGACTAGAAACGACAACAAAGCCAGCAGCAGCTGCAGGCAGAGCTTCATGTGAGGAAAATACTTGCTTTGCAAAAGGACTATTTTCAAACAATTTGAGCCCAAAACACAGAGCCCGTTGTGCTATTCCTCAAGAAATAAAAGGCCCACAAACTTGCATCTGAAAAACCACATGGAAGCAGAGACAACCTGGAAAACTGGCTAGGAAGTGGCAGAGTCACAACAGAACAGAATTAAGTTTGTGGAGTCTCCAGGAGGTTGTGAAGTCTCCTTCTCTGGAGACATTTAAAGCCCACTTGGATATGCTCCTGTGCAACTTGGTCTTAGGTGGTCCTGCTGTGTCAGGGGGATTGGACTACATGATCATTCAAGGTCCCTTCCAATCCCTAATGATTCTATGATAAGGACTTGGAACAAACATGATCCTGCTGTGGCTGGCGGATTGGATGAGATGATCATTCAAGGTCCCTTCCAATCCCTAATAATTCTATGATTCTATGAAAAGGACTTGGGACAAGCATGATCCTGCTCTGGCAGGGGGATTGGACTAGATGATCTTTCCAGATCCCTTAAAATCCCTAATGATTCTATGACTCAGTCTAGGACTCTAGGACTGACTCCAGGACTGACTCTAGGACAAGAACTTGGAATAAGCATGATCCTGCTGTGGCAGGGGGATTGGACTAGATGATCTTTCCAGGTCCCTTCCAATCCCTAATCTTCTGTGATTCTGCCATCTGTTTTTTTGAATCAAAAGGAACTGAGGGGGAAAAAAGAAACACCAAGAAACTCAAATGAAAAGAAAATTAATGAGAACTTGAGCGTGAAAAATAACTGAAGCCAACTTGTAAGGTTTGTAGTTAGCTTACATTTTTGTAAGCCCTCTGAAAACATCAACGAGATCCTCTCAGAGTTGTTTTGATTTTGCAGAAGCATTAATTTCTTTAATTGGTGTTTTCAACTTCTGGTGGAAAATGTCTGACCCGCTTCACCCCGACCGAGAGGCCGGCTCATTAGTGAAGGGTGAGCTTGTCGCCATTTTCTGATGCTGCGATGCTGTCAAAATGGTGTCAGACCGACTGTCAGGTCCTTCTAATGCTCTGTCCCTCCATTCAGGTGGCATTTTAGAGCTGGTTCGATTTTTCAGCAACGAACCTGACCTCTGTGTCGTCTCTTTCATTCCCCGTTCCTTCAGCAGAGTCCATTATCGCTTGCTCCAAATTCCTTCAACTCCTCTCTTTGACTTTGTGTCACTTTCCACTTCATTCCCGGATTGCACTGCCCAGCACCCTACACCTGCTTTTGATGTCCCCGAATAGGGACAACGACTATGAAGTTATTTCCCTTCACAAGTCAAAGCTGGAAGGTCTCTCTGTTGTTTTGAAGGTCTCTGTTTCCATTGCTGGTGTAAGTGCCCTTGTTGTTTTTCCCACTAGTGGAGAAAGGGCAAATGTCACATTCACTGAAGCAGAGACTTGGCTTTGAAGTGCTATTGATTTTTTCCTTTCCCTTCTGAAGCCTTGCCAGGCTCCATGAAAGCCTGTCTCTTGTTCGGAAACTCTTTGGACTGAGGTACAACAGGGGCAGCAGAACCAGCGGGGCGCAGCGGGAAGTTAGGGCATCTGGTGGGGGAATGACAACTGCAACAGCAGCTAGAAAAAGAAAGAGGTCATTTTATTTTTAACCAGACTCTGAGAACAATTGTGAGTGAGAACAAAGACAAATGGGAAACGCAGCTCGTTTCCTCCTTGTTTAAATCTGAATATTCTTCAGGGGTTCAGCTGGTGCCATCAAGACCACCAGATGTGACAGCTTGGCTAGAGGCTTAGCCACATCGGTGAAACAGCTTGATGTTCTGGCACAAGATTATGAAGACATGAGACTTACACTGCACTGTGTTGGAGCAGCGGCATCACATGGACCCGCAGAGAACGTCTGAATGAAAAGTCCAGCACTACTATGCCAGAATGGGACCACGGAGGTTGGAAAAGACCTTCAAGATGACGGAATCAAAGAACATTGGATTATGTGGGATTGGAAGGGACCTTGAAAGATCATCTCTTCCAATCTGCCAGCCACAGCAGGATCTGCTAGATCCAGTTGCACATCCAGGCAAGTTTTAAACATCTCCAGAGAAGGAGACACCACAACTCCCCTGGGCAGCCCCTTCTAGTGCTCTGTCACCCTCACTGGAAAGAAGTGGCAAGTGAAGTTCTAACTTCAAGATCATCAAGTCCAACCATCTACCCTACAAGCCCCAACCGCTGAAACTGGCCCATGCAGCACAGAAGTCGTCGATAGCAGAGTAGGTCGTCATAACTATAACTGGCGATGAGTCACAAGCGGTGTCCCTCAGGACTCAGTTTTGGGACCGCTCTTGTTTAATATCTTTATCAATGATCTGGATGAGGGGATCAAGTGCACCCTCAGTAAATTTGCGGAGGACACAAAATTGAGCACGAGTGTCTATCTGCTGGAGGGTAGGGAGGATCTGCAGCGGGATCTGGACAGGCTGGAGCGATGAGCTGAGCTCACTTGTATGCGGTTTAACAAGGCCAAGTGCCGGGTCATGCACTTTGGTCTCAACAACCCCCAGCAACGCTACAGGCTTGGAGAAGAGTGGCTGGAGAGCTGCCTGGTGGAGAAGGACCTGGGGGTGTTGGTTGACAGCTGGCTGAACATGAGCCAGCAGTGTGCCCAGGTGGCCAAGAAGGCCAAAGCCGTCCTGGCCTGTATCAGAAACAGCGTGACCAGTAGGAGCAGGAAGGTGATTGTGCCCCTGCACTCGGCACTCGTGAGACCGCACCTCGAGTACTGTGTCCAGTTTTGGTCACCACAGTACAGGAAGGACATTGAGGTGCTGGAACGAGCCCAGAGAAGGGAAATGAAGTTGGTGAAGGGGCTGGAGGTTGTGAGGAGAGG